>JBAMAX010004711.1:0-102693 GCA_037043745.1 Chymomyza amoena | reverse complement strand
CCTTTGCATATTTCGAATACTTCTGACTTCTCCCCCTCTAGTCTTACTTTCCCCGTCGACTTGTCTTGTTACACGTTTATTAACCCTCAAATTCGTCCAAACAGTGGCCTACTTGATTTAATTTATTTAACTCTATAATGTACCAGACAACCCTTTCTTCTAATGTCAAAATACCTGACATTAGTCGGTTTCCATATTCACTTCATAATCTACAAACATAGCACAGACACGTATACTTATATAAGCAACTAGACATCAAAAATAAAAATACAATATTCAAGATATACCCAGAAAACATTTAAAATGGCTTGCAAAACTCGAAAGAGAACGGCTTATTGTCTGCAGGTTGAAAAAGAGCATTTGAAAGAGAACAAAGCCAAGCCATTGCGTCCGCGCCCCTTAGTTAACCATGGCCTTTTCTCCATGTCCTTTTTAAAACAACATTTAATGGAGGATTCGCGCTGGACACCAGAAGATTTAGCGGAACAGTACAAGTACATGACCGATGTAGTTGGTAAGTACCTGAAATTAAAGACTTTATCTGTGTATCTAACAAAGTTTGTCCCTTTTTCCTAAGTGAATAATATAATCTACAAAAAGGAAGTGCAAAAATCTTCTGACAACTATGCAGCCACTTATAACAAGCAATTACAGATTCAGTGCACCAATGGACGCACCAAACTTCAGAACATACTTTGTGAGGATACCTCCAATACGATACGTAATTTTCTAGTAAATCATAAGGAACTTCAGCGTCTGTATAGGCACATGCCTATAGAGATGGTCGCAGATAATATAGATCAGCGCGTTTTTGTCATGCGCGCCGAACGCGATCGTATGGAGGATCATTTAAATCAGCAGAAAATTAAATTACAAAGCATGTTGGTAAGTTTTTTACTTCAAAATTTTTAAGTAGTAACCTTTAAAGAACGTTTAAAACAGCGGGAACAAGCTAGGCTGCAGAGTTACTTAGAGCGTGATCAGGACCTTAAGTTGGAGGAGAAGGCCAAATCACAGGCATTGATAAATCAAATCGAAAACTCCAAGATGCGCTGTAGGGCTCTACAGACCATACAAAAAACATATATAAAAGTTATCAAAGTTCTAAAGCATGATGCGTTATTTTATGAGCATATCTTGCGTTCACTCGGCTCCGATCTGGATAATCAACTGAAGTGTATAGAAAATGTTATTGACCTGATGCCAGGAGAACACAGATTAAATGAGATGAACAATAACTACGCCAGGATGCGTAATGAAGCACGCAAGAGTATGCACCTCAAAGTGCAAGCAGTGTCAAGCCTAAAGCAGCACAACCATTCACCCAGAGGCTCGAATAAGTTAAAACCGAATGAAAATCCGAAACTCTATAAATCGCCGTATGTGCGCGAAACAAAAAGTTTGATGGTACTCAAATTAGAGCGTGATTATATTGAGAAGACTATCAAAGAGGTTAAGTTTCAAGCTTTGTGCTCAAATGTCAAGGAAATCTATCCACGGTAGGAAGAATAACTTTATTATTTAATAAAGGTAATATCGTTACTAATACACTATAATTGACAGCATGAAATCCCAAACGGAAAACAATAAAAGGCTGCAAGTCGTGATTGAAAAGGATAATATAGAACGTGATCATTTGAGAGCCAAACTGAACAATGCGGGAGTTCTGGAACATCTGTTGGCGAATTGTCTTTCCAAGGAGGAAACTGAGTAAGTAGTGAAATAGACTAAGATGAATTTTTTTAAACGTTAATAACATCTATACAGACGACTAGAACGCATTAAGGAATTGAAGCAAATGCTAAACAAAGAAGAAGAATTTGAGCAGGAGACGCTGCAGTATCTAAAGAATCGCGCCGATGCCTATGTGCTCATACGGTAAATATATAACACAATTTTTTAAAGAACTTTTTTAACTTGTTCCAACTTGTAATAGCCTTAGCCTATGGAATCTTGCGGATATAGTGCGACACGTGGGTCCCGTACGTAGCAAAATAGAACGTGAGCCATACCCCAATTCCTATTTAAAGTTACCCTTGCTCGTTTTTGATATGTGGATGGTGCGCGCTTCAGCTCCAGAGGCCTTTGAGTTTAACAGTTGAGTTTGCCATAAAATCAAATTATTATATTACTATAGCTTTAATTTTATACTACCCACAGTGGAGCGTCTTTTGCAGTCAATTAAAGCCAAGCTTCAAAAACTGCTGGACAAATTGGAAAATAAGCACAAATCTATTAGAAACTATATGAAGGAGTATGATGATGAGTTCTTGACAGTTCGGCTATATAGCGATGCGGAAAGTGATGCAGACGAAAAAAAAGAAAAAGCTGCAAGCCAATCAGATGACGATCTTGAACATAATAATAAAACCTTAGCCCAGGTGCAAAATCGCAAGCAAATTAAAGCACAAAGTGCTAAAATTCTGGACGATCATTTCAAGTTAATGGAAGAATAGTTCTTATGATTGCTTACTTAATATTTATAAATTTATATGTAGTATGGTATAAAAACTGCATTTATTGGGTATATTTTTTTGGATCATATGTAAGATTTAAAGGATTGTCCACAAGGAGGTGTGTTATCTCCCCTGCTGTGGTCTCTCGAAATCTAGCTATCATAGTGACGGGTAAATACGAAAGCACCATCAGAGAGATGATGGATAATGCTCTTCAAATTACCTTATACTGGTGTCTAAGTGAAGAGCTTAGCATCAACCCCAAAAAAGCTGTAATTGTTCCCTTCACGGAGAGATACATCATGCAGCTTCAAAATCTCGTTATAGACAACACTGAGGTGGAGTATTCAAATCCAGGTCAAATATCTAGGTGTGGTCCTAGAGAAACGACTTAACTGGTACTCCCACTTAGAACTAGTGATCTCCAAAGCTACTGGAGCCGTATGGGCTTGTAGAAAATTCTTTGGTAGCACATGGGGGTTTCATATTATAAAATGGATATACCGTATGATGGTACGGCCTATCGTCACACATGCTGCCCTTCTGTGGTGGCCCAAGACGCAGCAAAATGTGGCCATTCAGCAAGTTTCATATCTCTCTCTGGAGCTATGCGTACCTGTCCGACAGCTGTCATTGAGTCAGTTCTTGGACTCAGACCACTGCACATTTTCATCAATGAGTCAGCCATGCAGAGTCTGGACTCTTTGCAAGTGACACTGGTCATGCCGCTCCTATATATGCCCTTTCTGACGTATCGATCTGCTCTAGATCAGATCTTATGATCACGGAACTTTTTCAAACCAACAAATTTAGATCTCTTCTCCCAAGTCTGGAGACTTGGACTAATGGCAGCCCATTTGAAAACCTCCGGTGGCAACAATAGTTCACGGATGGGTCGAAAACTGAGCTGTAGGTGCTGGGTGTAGGTGTGGGAATCGTTGGACCCAACACCAGAATCTCTACCGCAATGGGCATCTGGCCCAGCGTGTTTCAAGCGGAGATTCATGTCATAAAGATCTGCGCCCTTAGTATCCTTCTGAAGGGAACTAGGGAAGCAAACATCTGCATTTATTCAGATAGCCAAGCTGCAATCAGAGCATTATCATTCTGGAGCATCTACTCCAGGATGGTTAAAGAATGCCATAATTACATCCAAACCCTGTCCTACCGGAACAAAGTCGTGCTATGTTGGGTGCCTGGAGACTCGAGAGTGTATGGTAACAGGATCGCTGACAATCTAGCACTACAGGGTGCCTTCACCCTGACTACATCTCCTGCGCCGTTTTGTAGTATTGGTTGGTCCACAATCAGGAGAACATAGGAGATACTGGTTCGCCTTTCCCGGGCTTCGTCAAGCAAAAGCTCTTGGCAGAGCGGACCTAAAACTCCTGCTAGCATACCTATCTGGCCACCACACTGTTAGATACCATCTACAGAAAATTGGCCTATCGGGCTCTTCAGAGTGCAGGCTCTGTCTAGAAGACGATGAAATCATCAGACATATTCCCTGTGACTGCCCAGCGCTGGTATGGGACAGAGTCTGTCATATGGGAAAGGAACGGATTAGCCCCTTCCATCTCGGGTCAATACCAACAAAAGACCTACTGCTATTCATGCGGAAAGCGCATAGTCTTTTGCTTTAATTTAAGGGTATGGTACAAAAGACGTTTTGGACGCAGTGCCCCACTTCTTCGTGAGGAACCCTTTATCGGAGAAAAAAAAAATGCTGCTATCGTGACTATCATCCCAAACCTTTTTTAAAATTTTCTAAAATACTCAGAAATGATGGTTACCCAGCTCCGAATTTTTTAGTTTCAAAATGGTCAAGTCATAAACTTAATGCTTATAAATAATCGCATGTTAAGTGTGAAACATCGTCAATTTCTATAACTAAGAAAGTTAGTCGACCACCGACAACGATGTCAGCCTGGAGATCAAGCGCAGAATCACTCTTGCCAACAGGTGCTATTTCGGTCTCAATAGGCAATTGAGTAGTAGAGACCTCTCTCGCGCGACAAAACTATCACTCTACAAGGCACTCATCCTTCCAGTGCTTCTTTACGGCGCGGAAGCCTGGACCATGTCGCTAACTGATGCAGCTGCCTTGGGAGTTTTCGAGAGAAAAGTACTGCGCAAGATCTTTGGTCCTATTCGAGTTGGCGATGACAACCGCATCCGTACCAACCAGGAGCTGTATGAGCTCTTCAACGACATGGACGTTGCTCAGCGTATCAACATCCAGCGGCTTCGCTGGCTCGGACATGTCGTTAGGATGGCCGACGATGCTTCAGCTAAACGTGTGTTCGATGCGGTAGTCAGCGGCCGTCGGCGGAGAGGACGACCGTGTCTGCGTTGGAAAGACCAAATGGAAGGGGCCCTGTCTTCGCTCGGTGTGACCAACTGGAGAAGGCGCGCGCAATGCAGAGGCGCCTGGAGAGACGTTTTAAGGCAGGCCGTAACCCGGTAATCGGGTTGTTATGGCCACATAAGAAGAAGAAGAAGAAGAAAGTTAGCTCTCTAAAGCCACCTTATCACCTACTTATAGTAGGTAGTAATATAAAAATCCTCACAAATACTCCATTTAAGATTTTGTAAGGAATTTCTAAAGAGAAAACATCTTTAAAGATTTGCCAAAAAAAAAAAATGTCAGGTTCTTCAAGACATGTTTCCCAGACTCTCGTACACATTACAATAATTAAAAAAGTAAAATCAATTTATTTTTAATGCGTAGCACATAACATGTGTCCACATTTTGTATCTTTTTTGTATCCTGACTTTATGACTCTCCCCTGTCAGTTGTTGTAAACTTGTCTCCAATGGAATTCCCCAAGAAGCATGCCAAATAGTTGACCATATTTCATATCTGCCACTTTATTACCAACCAAATGAACACAAAGTTGTACAATATTTTTTATTTACTTACTGCCACAAGTGACGTGCAACATTTTCAAATGAAATGAACAGCAGAAACAAAACAAAAACAAGAACCTTGTAAAGAAAATGAAAGAAACAAGAAAATCTCTCCCCCCCCCGTGTCAAAATAATATTTCTCGAAACGCGTCAAATGTGGCAAATGCTTCTTAGCTGCACCTTCTGTTTGCTACTAAGAACTTGACTTTGTTGGGTCTAGTCTGGTCTTTGCAACATCAGCAGCAACAACAACAACTATCCAACTTTCTAGTTGCATCTAAACAAACAAAAACAACATCATTTTGAACTCAAAGCGGCATAGAGCAAATCTCCGACTACGTTACGGACGCGATTTTCCGTTTGCTTCCGTGTTTTTTCATTAAAAACAACAAAAACAGCAACTGCAACAGCAGCAACAACAACAACAACAACATCCAGTGAAAAACTATAAAGTGCAGAGGCAGGCGACAGACGGCAGGAGTGGCAGGAACAGGAGCGGGAACATTTCTGGAACTAAACCAAACAGCCAACCAACCAACCAACCAGGAAGTGCGCCACAATGCACTCACAGACAGGGAGGGAGGAAGGGCGGTAGATCCCTCCACACACACACACACAACCACATGTGTTCTATAGATAAAGTACTATCTACAGTTAGACTCCTCTATAGAACATTTAAAGATATAAGAAACACAACCCTCACATGTCTACAACATAAAGCAAAAATACTTTAATGTTTATTTTCTACCATAAAATTTAAAGCCCTCAAAAAAATTCCTTGACGCCAGCAAAAAAAATTTCCATCTTAGGGATTTCCGAGATTTTTACAACGCATGCATATTGGGGCACTTATATCATGACAAAAAAATAAGAAGTTGCATAAAAATATTATTGAATTTACAGCTAAGGAAATACTTAACAAACATTTTAGTAACGTCACGCCAGATACTAAGATAATAAAATGCAAAATTAACCGAAATTATTATTAAATCAGACCAGAAAAAGTTGTAATACCTAATTAGCTGAAAATTGTGATTTTGTAGGGCAATGTAACGTAACGCCAAACGAATTATTTTAATACATAAGAATGATTGTGGCAATTTTTCGTAATAGTTCAATTCGCAGCAAAATGGGATTTTGCAAACCAACGTAACGTAACGCCAAACGTATTACTGCTTATATCTTTTAATAGATAAGAACGATTGTGGAAAGTTTTACCTCAATCGTCAGCAAAATTCGTTTTTTGCAAGCCAGCGTAACGTAACGCCAAACGTATTACTGCTTATATCTTTTAATAGATAAGAAGGAATTTGGCAATTTTTTTATACCTCAATGCGTTGAAAAATGCGATTTTGTAGACGAACGTAATGTAACGCCAAAAGCTTTATTTCTTATATCTTTTAATAAGTAAGAAAGATTTTGGCGATTTTTCGTAATACCTCAATTCGTACCTCAAAAATGCGATTTTGTAGACCAACGTAACGCAACGCCAAATGTATTATTGCTTATATCTTTTAATAGTTAAGAACGATGGTGACAATTTTTCGTAATACCTCAATTCGCAGCAAAATGGGATTTTGCAAGGCAGCGTAACGTAACGCCAAACGTATTATTGCTTATATATATAAATATATAATTCTTCTTATTGTGGCATTTTTTTAAACTAATTTAGCACTACGTAATTGTTACGTTACTTTTTGCTTCTTTTTCTTGGCATTTTTTTGGCACAAATGTAACGTCACGCCAAAATAGAGAGGCAACTAAAGTCTACACAGATAAGAAAGAACTAGAACTCCTTAAAAGATTCGAAAGAAAATCCCATCGCATACGTTTAGAATAGAAGATCTAGAAATCAGACTCATTAAATGTCTTTAGCGGATTATTTTCCCCTGCAAAGATCTATCAAAAGTCTCCACAGATTAGAATTCTTAACGTCTGGAACTAACTAGAACTCTTTTAATGAGTAGAACGTTAATCGCATCGAATACATTTAAAATAGACGATCTAAAATTCAGACTCAATAAATGTCTCTAGCGGGTTCTTATCTGATGCAAAGATCTATCTAAAGTCTCCACAGATTGCAATTCTTACCGTCTAGAACAAGTTAAAACTCTTTAAATGAGTAGAATGTTAATCCCATCGAATACATTTAAAATAGACGATCTAAAAATCAGACTCCTTACATGTCTTTAGCGGGTTATATTTCTAGTATAAAGATATTTTTATACTTTGTATCTTCTACACATCATAACTTTATAGCATTCTCATTGATATCGATCTTTCGCTTTGTTCTTTACTAAAATCAACTAGATTATTTAGAAATTTAGATAAATTGTTCCTGCAAAAAATATATTTCGAGATTCCACTTCATCTTTTCGTATCTTAAGTTTTCTAAAATAATATAGTCAACCGATTTTTATAAAATGTAGTACAGTAGTACAGTGCTTGAGACCTATAAAAAGCTCGCGGGTGCCAAATTTAGTTACGATATTTTCATGAACACACGAATCATACCGAATCTTGTTCCAAAATCGATTTTTTGAAGGATCCGTCCTATGGCAGCTAAATGATATAGACCTTTTATACTTTGCACATGGATTATTTGCCAAAAACTGCTTTTCTAAAGTCATTTCAAGACATCAATGAAATTTAGCTCTTTTAGAATTTGAAGTTCTTAAAAATATTTCTAGTTTCCACTTAGCTTCAGAAATTTTCGAAAATTTTGATTGAAGCTATTTGAAATATACCCGTAGCATGTGAAAAACTTTGACTAAGTCTTTACATGTCAAACAGAAATAAGAATTTTTTAGGCATTCATATAGTTAGTTATGGTCTAAGCTCACAGCTCGAAGACCATTTTATGAGCTTTTCTGATAGTATCTTAGAACCCTACCATGTTGGGGTTGTCTAAAATATAAAATATTTAATAAACATCATCCGCAAAACAATATTTGATAATTATAATTATTTTTATTCACAATCTGGAATATTTTCAGACTTTAGATTTGCCATTCGTCAGATATCCAGACTCGAAAAAAGTTCTGTACAGGGTTTTAAGGCTATGTCAGAACGCTGGAATTTTAATTTTCAATTCAACAACTACAAAAATGTATAATTTAAGTTATTTTCATTAAAAATCTTGAAGATTTTTGAAGATGCAGATTTAGCATTCGTTAGATACCCACCCTCGAAAAAAGCTATGTACAGGGTTTCAGGGCTATTTCGGAAAGCTCGGATTTTGAACTGCAATTCAATAACTCCAAAAATGTATAATTATTTTTTAACAATATTGAAGATTTTCGGACCTTAGATGCAGATTTAGCGATCGTCATATATTCAGACTCGAAAAAAGTTCTGTAGGGGATTTTAAGAGTATGCCGGAACCCTGGGATTTTTTAACTTCAATTCAAGAATCCGAAAAATGTATTGTAAACATGATCTGGACGAAAAGCTCTAAAATTGATTTTTGACTCATTCATATGAGGTATTAAGATGCTCAAAGCAAAAAATAATGTTTAAGGAAAAATCTTTTCTTTAAAAATTATTATCTAGTAAATGCTTAAGCTACATCTAGTAAAACAAAAGCTGAGAAACAGTGCTGATTGGGGACGAACGTGAGTTACCAAAATCTGCGATATACTCAGAAGTCTGAGAGGTTACACGTTTCCCATCACGATTTCTGCAGCAGCTGCGGAGATGAGAAAGAGCCAGAAAGCATCCAATACTTGCTATGGGACTGCCACGCGCTTCTTAGAAGGCGAACCAAGTTTCTGGGTAAATTATTCTTTGAGGTTCCGGGTATTCTAGTCTATGTGCCCATAGCGGAACTGGCTGATTTCGTCGAATCCACAAAATGGTTCTGCAACATGAGAGACTTTGGCGATTAGGGGATGTCCTAGAGTTTTTGATCCTCCTCCACTATCCCTTCCCTTCTTTAATTCTTTTTCCGCCTTTTTTTTAATTAGGTAACACAATGGACCTCATGGTCTCTGGGTGATCTCAGACACTATCTGAACTGCCTATACAACCTAATCTACCCTAAGCAGAACGTAAAAAAATTGTTGAACGTTTCGGATAGCCGGAATTTTTGTATGATCTCTTAACTGTCTCAATTTGCTGCCATGTCCCAAACGTTACATTTTATTTAAATATGATTTTTCGAAGCAAATACGTTGCGAAATTTTAGAGAAAACCGAAATTACCAACTTTTTTGCACAATATTAAGGATTGCCCAGAAGAAGATGCTGAATCAGTAGAACACTTCTTCTGCTCCTGAGAGGCTCTTAGTAGACGTATGAATAAGCATCTAGGAAATTACTTCCTTCATAACCTAGCCGAGCAAGCTTCATATGTTCGAGGAGGATTGCTAGCTACATCGTGGCAACGGGATGGGAATCCTTTTAGCGGAACGATCTAAGAAGAAGCGCTATAGAGAGAGATCTGCGGTATTACAACGGGCCGAATCAGGCCTAAGTTTGCTGGCTTTCCAGCCCGCAGCCTCCCTTAACTAACTCCAACTTAACCTAATGATTGCCCAAAATGAATAGTTTCTGAATATATTTTGTAGTATGGAAAACTATTAAATGAAGTTCAGAAACCTTGAACAAGAAAATTCCTAATTCCCTAATCCTGAGCATTTGGGCAAATCTGAATCCTTAAAATATTTCAACAAAGCCAGAGATTTAGAGAATTAGAAGTCCTCCAGCAGCTTCATATACGCGAATGGTGCTTTGGCCAGGCTTCACTGTATTATCCCGACCACATGTTGTTTGTGTGTGTTTGTCTGTTTGTGTGTTTGTGCCACATTTGAGGTTAGATCTGCTTTAAAAACGCCAACCACAAGTGGCAGTCAGTTGACCTCCGCGTTTATATGGTTATGAATTTCAAAAGGCAGCGCCATCAGGTCGCGTCGACGTCAGCAGCGACAGCGACAGCGATGCCTGCAGCGAAGTTGGCTGCGATTCCTGCTACGAATCCGGCTGCCACCTACGCTTGAGTTCATTATTTCGTTGAAAAATTTTCCTGTTTTTCCTTCTTTTTTTTTCTCCCATTTTTTGTTTTGCTTTTTTGCTTTATTCGCATGAGTTTTCCTTTTGCCAATGTGTTTTTCCCGTAGTTGTTGCTGTTGTTGTCGTTGGTTTTGCTTGTTGTTGTTGTTTGAGTTGTTGTTTTTTTTTTTATAGAGATTTTATGCGCCTTTTTGACGCGTTCTGTGAAATCTTTTGGCAGTGTTTTCCAGTTTGGATGTTTTGTTTTTGTTTTTATACGATAAACAAAATAATTTCTTTTGAAGTTTGACACACACACACACACACAGAGACGCACACACACACACACACACACACACGGACTGACTATTCGTAACATTCTCAAATGCTTCCGACTTTCCGACGGATGCTGCTGAGTTTTAATTTACGACTTGAGCTCCTCCACAACTTGATTCCTCCTCCTCCTCCTCCGTAGGAGGACTCAATTTGTGTGTCAAACATTTGGCGGCTGAATTTTTTTTTGTGCCCCCTTCCCCCCTGCCACCGCCACCCTTCGCCTTTGGCAGCTGCTGCTGTGCGGCGCTCTTAATTATGAGCTAAGTTGTTGTGTTAGTTTTGAAGGGGCGTTTGATTTATATTTTGAGGGCATGGCATTTATGTTCTTCTACATCATAATCATGTATATGACTGGAACATGCCACAACAAGTTGCAAGTAACATACTACAAATAAAAAAAAACCAAAAAGAAAACCAACAACAACAACAACAAATAATGGTGTGAAAAGTCATGCCACAAACACACACACCACACACAAACCACACACACGCACACAATTGCACCCATACACATACATAACACATCTGCATGAATTTTCATTACTTTGTAAGTAGGTTGGGTTAAGCAAGGGGTCAACTTGGGGCTTGTGGGGAACACAAATTGTGGGGAAGGAATACATATGCAAAGTTGGAAAATAAAATTTAAAGAAAAGTTCAAGACCCATTACGAAACATACAAATGCAAAAAAACAAATAAAACACAATTGGAATTGAAATTCGAATTGAGAAGATAGAAAACGATTTCTATAAAAAATAAATTAATGATATATCATTTTTACGCAATGAAATTCATTCGGAAGAGCTTCTATAGACTTAGTCGTTTAAAAGTTTCTGATAACTTAAGAAGTCAATTTGGATTTTGAGAGCCAATATGATAAGAACTAGCTCACAGACTCCCAAGACGCAGCTTCAATGTCTTTGGGAACAACTTAGGCGTCGATTCGGAGAACAGTTTGCATCTAACAGAGCAGTCTTTAAGGCAAAAGGAGATGTGCTTATTAGAAACTGAATTATCGATTAAACCATATCGGTCTTTACGAAAAATTATAGTTCGAAAGACATAAGAACTAGCTCAACTCTATGCAACAAAATGCTTGCGCCATCTAGCGATCAGATTAAAGAGTAAATAAATGATAAGACGACAAGGAAAACGATAAAAGTTTCTGATAACTTAAGCAGTCGATATGGATTTTTGAGAGCCAATATGATAAGCACTAGCGCACGGATTCTAAAAACGCAGTTTCAATGGGTCTTTATGAACCACTTCACTTCGGAAAACGTAAGAGCTAGC
This sequence comes from Chymomyza amoena, assembly GCA_037043745.1. NCBI lineage: Eukaryota > Metazoa > Arthropoda > Insecta > Diptera > Drosophilidae > Chymomyza > Chymomyza amoena. The sequence continues at coordinate 90,712 of JBAMAX010004711.1, read as the reverse complement.
TCAACTATAGGCAATAAATGGCTTGCGCCATCTAACGGCCAGTCTAAACAGCAAATAAATGATAAAGCACAATGATAAAAGTTTCTGATAACTGTGGCAGTCGATTCCGATTTTGTGAGCCAATATGATAAGAACTAGCTCACGAACTCCAAAGACGCAGCTTCAATGTCTTGGGGATCAACTTAGGCGTCGACTCGGAAAACAGTTTCCATTATAGACAGCAAAAGGAGACTTGCCTATTACCAACTTAACTATCGATACAATCATATCGGTCTATATGAGCAACTACGTATACTTCGGAAAACATGAGAGATAGAGACACATTTCAACTCAATGCCACAAGTTGCTTGCGCCATCTAGCGGTCAGGATAAAGAGCAAATAAATGATGACGCAGACGACAAGCACAACGATATAATAGAGAGGGATATTTTTCTGGACTCCTTTCGTCTTTTCATCATGGCAATTAATTTAAAGGATGGCAAGGCGTTAAAGGAATAATATAAAAAAATAGAATAAACGTGTTTAAAAAAAGGTTTATTTCCGGGAAACTTCCGAATAAGTTCAAAAGAATGGATAGATATAGATGGATATGGGATGGATATGGGATGGATATGGGATGGATATAGGATGAATATGGGATGGATATGGGATGGATATGGGATGGATTTGAGATGGATATCGGTTGGATATGGGATGGATATGGGATGGATATGGGATGGATATGGGATGGATATGGGATGGATATGGGATGGATATGGCATGGATATGGGATGGATATGGGATGGATATAGGATGGATATGGGATGGATATGGGATGGATATGGAATGGATATGGGATGGATATGGGATAGATATGGGATGGATATGGGATGGATATGGCATGGATATGGGATGGATATGGGATGGATATGGGACGGATATGGGATGGATATGGGATGGATATGGGATGGATATGGGATGGATATCGGTTGGATATGGGATGGATATGGGATGGAAATCGGTTGGATATGGGATGGATATGGGATGGATATGGCATGGATATGGGATGGATATGGGATGGATATGGGACGGATATGGGATGGATATGGGATGGATATGGAATGGATATGGGATGGATATGGGATGGATATGGGATGGATGTGGGATGGATATGGGATGGATATGGGATGGATATGGGATGGATATGGGATGGATATGGGATGGATATGGGATGGATATGGATGGGGATGGATGAATATGGATAGAGATGGCTGGAGATGGATGGATATGGATTTGATTGAATATGGAAGCTCGAAACCTAGTTAAAGCATCTTATAATATAGTACATGTTAGACATCTGCTGGTATTTAAATACTATATAATAGATACTTAATGTTATCTCACAACTCGCTTTATGTACGTTAGTAATAAGTAAAAGCAAATGAAAGCAAAAAAAAATAAAGAAAGTAATACAAATTTAAAACTTGCACACATTTTTGTGTAGTTTGATCAAAATTGGTGCACTATATCATATAGCAGCTATACAAAACTAAACCAGTGCGCTCTTTTTCGGCGAGACACAAACAGAACGCATTACAGACTGAAGGAGATATCGTAGAAAACAAGTTCTTTATACCAAAATAAGTATTTTAATATTTTTTAAATTTAAAGCTGTTTCTTTTTGAATAAGATGAAGATGATGCATGTTTTGGTTAAGAAGATGACGAGCATTATATGGGCAATGCAGATGATAAAAATTAAGATAAAGATGATAAAGTTAAAAGGCAGTAATTAATATTTAATTAAAGAGTGATTAAATTTGAAGGTGTTTCTTCAACTTTTTTATTTTGTTATATTATTATTATAACATCAAAAAAAGGGGTTACGTAGAACAGAAAGATACACGACTTTACCAACAGTTGCATATAATTCTGCTTCAGACTAAGTTTGAGGAATTAACTCAAAATCTAACCCCGTCCCTCTGTAGAAGAATTCTGTGATTTCAAGCAACAACTTTCGAAGGAGTTCAATTGGGATAGAAAACTCTTTGTAGTAAACTAGAATTTTTTTCATAAATATTTTTCGGAAAAAACTTCACAGCTTATTAAACTAAGTTACAGCGCCTCGACTGTACCAAATTTTTTCAAAATATCCTTCGATTTTCTTTAAAGTTTTAACTTTTATCACTTTTTTTATATATTTTTCTTTCTCTTAGTCCTAAAAGTTTCTCTGTATATAAACTAAATCTCAAAGTTTAGCTGGCCAGTTGATCAAACTTTGTACAAGACATTGAGTGGAGGAAGACGTTCCAAATTGTTTATTGCAACTTCAGCTCGTATTGATACTTGCCACCATGTAGAATGTGCGATATATGCAACATGCAACAGAAAAAAAAGAGGACATTACCAAGTTTTAGTACAAAACTAATAAACGAGAACACGTCCCGACATTTGAATGCGTTAAATAAGCTTTGAAAACGCTTTTAAAATTCATCGTTCGCATGTAATATCAACAATATTTTCATTATAAAACAATTATGTATTGTTGTTTTAATAACACAAGCACGTTCTACAAATCGCATCAAATGATTAAATGCTTTTATTCTATTAGTTCAAATGCTTGCGAATTAACAATTGTTTTTAAAATTAAATGATTCAATTTTCTAGTAATTTTGTTATATAAATGTTACTTTATTGCAACAAAAATAAACATATTAAACATCATCTTTTATATTTATATACAATATTATTATAATTTTTAATAAAGCAATTAATTCATTAGTTAATAAAACTGCCAAGAAATCAAGCTCGATTTTTATAAGCTTTAAAACAAACAAAAAAGTTGAAGAAACAGCTTTAAATTTAATCACTCTTTAATTAAATACCAATTACTGCCTTTTAGCTTTATCATCTTTATCTTAATTTTCATCATCTGCATTGCCCATATAATGCTCGTCATCTTCCTAACCAAAACATACATCATCTTCAACTTATTCAAGAAAAAACAGCTTTAAATTTAACAACATTAAAACACTCGTTATTTCATAACCAATTACTGCCTTTTAACTTTATTTTCTTCATCATAATTTTCATCATCTTCATCGCCTATATAATGCTCGTCATCTTCCTAACCAAAACATGCATCATCTTCATATTATTCGTCTTTTACGATTAAAAAACTTTGCTTGTATGGTTAGCTAGAAAACAAATGTCTAGCCTTAAATACATTTTTTACATAAAGCAGATGATTGATTTAAAACAGCTTCAAGTAATTCCCAACTATTAACATTATTATCTTTATCAGCATCTTCCACACTAGTCATCTTCATCGTCTAATCATCATCTGCATTACTTGCTACCAATTACTGCCTTTTAACTTTATGACCTTTATTTATTATTTTATTCATCATCATAATATCCATCGTCTTCATTGCCAATAAAATGCTCGTCATCTTCAAAAACATGCATCCTCTTTATTTTATTCAAAAAGAAACAGCTTTAAATTTAATAATCTTGAAGCACTCTTTAATTAAATATCAATTACTGCCTATTTTAGTTATCATCTTCATCTTAATTTTCATCATCTTCATTGCCAATATCAAAGGCTTGAATTACAACAGCTTCAAGTAATCCCCAACTATCAACATTATTATCTTTATCAGCACCTTCAACACCTAATCATCTTCATAGCTAAATCATCTTCATAACTAATCATCTTCATTACTTGCTACCAATTACTGCCTTTTAACTTTATCACCTTTATTTATTATTTTATTTATCATCATAATTTTTATCATCTTCATCATCTTTTAACAAACGACTTAGAAACTATGCTTAAATGGTAAATTAAAGCTAGAAAACAAATGTTTAACAAAGGCTTGATTCAAAACAACTTTAAGTAGTCCCTAACTAGCAACATTTTTAACTTTATCAGCATCTTCAACACCTAATCATTTTCAATACCTTATCATCTTCATTACTTGCTACCAATTGCTGCATTTTAGCTTTATAAACTTTATTTATTATTTTCAACTCCATCATAATTTTCATCATCTTCATCGCCAATATGATGCTGGTCATTTTCCTAACCAAACCATGCATCATCTTCATCTTATTCATCTTTTAACAAACGGCTAAGAAGCTAAGCTTATATGGTAAATCAAAGCTTGAAAACAAATGTCTTGCATTAAATAGATTTTCGCACAGGCTTGATTCAAAACAGCTTCAAGAAATCCGATATAATTCACGTCATCTTCCTAACCAAAACATGCATCATCTTCAGCTCATTCATCTTTTAATAAAAGCTAGAAAACAAATGTCTAGCCTTAAATATATTTTTGCACATAAAGACAAAGGCTTGATTTAAATCAGCTTCATCTTTATCAGCATCTTCAACACCTAATCATCTTTATAGCTAAATCATCTTCATCACTCGCTTGAAGCAACGTCATTATTCATTACGTATGAGCAGATAAAACAGCCACAAAACTAAGCTTCATGACCAACATAATGATCATCTTGAACATAATTGTCATCATCTTCATCAGCAAAATAATTACCAACAACTTGCCTAAAAAAGCTTTTGGAACATTAAACCCAAAGTGGTAATTGAGAACAGCTTCAACTCAAAACAAAACTTCACATCAACTGTACTTATTCTTGTTCACCAACATGATCAGCGTCATCTTCATCATCTTGATTACCATCATCTTCATCATCAGCTACGTCAACATCATCAACACACACAATGCAAATGACTCACTCATATGCTGATAAGGCAACAAAGAAACTACTCTCTTGTTTAGCTTTAGAAAGAAAGTGAAAGGGATGAGATGAGATGATTGAGAAGAGTGTTAACTTCAACAAAGTATCGCATCATTCTGATATTTGGATATTTTATGTAAATTGCTTGCCCAACTAACTTACCCACTGACAGATGATGAAAGATTCTTCTCTTGCTAACGACCTGCAGCCGGAATTTGTTTACATCTGACATACATACACATATGAATACATCTCTCTGGTGCATATAGAATATATACTATCCATATATACAACTATTGGTTTATATATATATATATATATATGTATATATGTATATATGTATTTAATGAGGCGAGACATTTTTAATTGATGCTCAATTAAGCAGCAACAGCCAAAGAGCAGCGACGCCAAACGAACGTCAAACCAAACCCAACCAAACCAACTTCGCTTTCATTTCAATTCAAGTTGAGGAGAATAAAATTTAATGAGAAATATGCAGAGCAAAAATATAAAGCCACAAAAAACACACAATACAGTCTTAACTTGAATAATACGACAAAGTACTTTTGCATATTTGAAAGAAGAATTGAGTTTTTATTTGATTTTTGTAGAGTAAAGAAAAAAACTTGAGAAAACGAGCTGAGCTCTAAATAACGAAATCTACTTGATAATAATAATTTTGAAGAAGTCTCTTTCAGTTACTCTATGCCAAATATTAGATGAACTAGGAATTAATTAGAGCTCTAAATAACGAAATCTACTCGATAATAATAATTTTGAAGAAGTCTCTTTCAGATTCTCTATGCCAAATATTAGATGAACTAGGAATTACTTAGAGGAGGGAGGGAGGGTTATCGCATACAAGGCAAAGTCTCTGATTGTAGTCAACACGGCGGCCGCCAGAACGATATTTGTTCCTTGCTTTATCCAAGTTGACACACAGCCTCCTCGTGGCCCCTTCTGGATAGCAGATTAGCACCCGCCAGTCTGTGAACCAATGTGTGCGGCGCTGTCCAATCCCCCGGACATTAAATCTGGGTTGTGCGCAGGGCTTGGAACCCGCCACGTAAAAAACACTTATTCAGTGAAGGCCAAGAAACAAGCCTCGGAAAGGACTCCTTTTTATGTTGACAACCATGGCAAACGAATAATAGACAACGATTTACGGGTATGCACCTGGAACATCCGGACCCTCTATAGGGATGGTGCCTCTGCCCAACTGGCGAACGCCCTCAGCAAATGTAGGGCTGACATCACCGCCATCCAGGAAATGCGGTGGATAGGACAAGGGTGCAAAAGGCAAGCACACTGTGACGTCTACTACAGCGGCCATGCGGAGAGGCGCGAATTCGGGTGCGGGTTCGTGGTTAGCAAGAGGCTAAGTCACCACGTCTCTGGGTTCACTCCGGTGAACGAAAGGCTAGCCACAGTCCGCATCAAGGCCAAGTTCAACAACATTAGCCTGATCTGCGCGCACGCCCCGACGGAAGAGAAGAACGATGAGGTCAAGGATGCCTTTTACGCGAAACTCGAGGACATGTACGACAAATGCCCGGCCCACGACATCAAGGTCGTCCTCAGGGATTTCAATGCGAAGGTCGGGAAGAAGGTATCTTTGGTCCCACTGTCGGAGCTTAAGAAAAAAGTAAGGAAATCTACTCGATTTTTTTTTTAAATTAATAATTTTTAAGAAGTCTCTTTCGAGCCAACATCAAACGAGCAGTGATCCAAACATTCATGGTAAACGATTTTTTGGGAATCTCTTAAAGCTTTGAATATACACTTCCCGCAAAAATTAAGGGAACAGTAAAAATTTTTAAATTTTTGGGTGATTTTCAACAGGCTGTATTTCAGTGAAAAATGGTCGGACAGGAAATAAAAAATTAAGCTTTTAAAGCTTGAAAGCTCTAGTTTTCAGATTATTTTGGGAAAAGTTTTTAGGAGTTCCGGTTCTCATGCAATCTTTAGATGAAGCGCAAAGAAAAATTTTTCTAAATTTTGTACATTTTGTTTTTAACTCTACGGCAATGGGAAAATTTTTTTGAAAAATGATTACGGTATTAAGTTAAGGGACAAAAACCTTGTTCCTTTAATTTTTCTTTAATTTTGATCAATTGGTCTAGAAAAACCGTTTAACCGATCGATTTTAAAATTTGAGGGGCTCTTTGGGGTACATTAGGCTGTAGAATTTCACTTTTATCTTAGCTTTTGCACCCATATCAGTGAAGATACAGTTAATTAACCAAAAATTGGGAAAAAGTCATTTTTTTTTACTTTTTTCTATGAAATGTTAGAAGTAAAAAAAAAATTTTTCTCCACTAACTCTTGACTGTATTTTTTAGGAAATTTTCCACAGATAATGAAATTCCCAGTCCGATTGCTGTGCGATCAGTAGTTACAGAGATATCGGTAGTTAAATGAAAAAGGATCCTTTAGTGTTCAAAATTCAATATCTCAGAGAGAAATGGTCGTATCGGGGTCCAGTAAAAGCATCTTGAAGCTGAATAATCAGGCTTTGTGATCCATGCATTGGTGTAGCTCAAAAAATTTTCCCATTGCCGTAGAGTTAAAAACAAAATGTACAAAATTTAGAAAAATTTTTCTTTGCGCTTCATCTAAAGATTGCATGAGAACCGGAACTCCTAAAAACTTTTCCCAAAATAATCTGAAAACTAGAGCTTTCAAGCTTTAAAAGCTTAATTTTTTATTTCCTGTCCGACCATTTTTCACTGAAATACAGCCTGTTGAAAATCACCCAAAAATTTAAAAATTTTTACTGTTCCCTTAATTTTTGCGAGAAGTGTATAATATATTATAAACCTATTTTACTTAGGCTTCGATTTTTCATATTCCATGATATCCATATTTATTGGATTACTTTTGAAATTATTTGGCTGTTTCACGATAATACAACGTATCTTAAGCTCGTTCATTCGATTCTTTTATAAATACTAGAGCACTTTGCTAGATTTCTGGCAACTGAATACTGGGCTTCAGAATAAAAAAATGGCGGACGTAAAGTCGGGCGCGGACGACTTTAGGATACCCTGTACCACTAGCTTGTAATAAAGTCCGATTTCTTCACAAAAAACCAAAAACAGAAGAATTTTTAAGCAAAAAATTTTTTTGACCGATCGTTCCTATGGGAGCTATATGATATAGTCAACCGATTTCAATAAAATTTGACGCAGTGCTTAAATACCTTAAAAAAGATCTGAATGCCAAATTTATTTCAAATATCTTTACAAACAAGCAAAACACATCGAATTTTGTATAAAAAACGTGTTTTTGGACCGATTGGTCCTATGGGAGCTATATGATCTAGTCAAACGATTTGGATTAAATTTGGTACAGTGCTTAGGAACTATAAAATACTCACGAATGTCAAATTTGGTCCCAATATCTTAATAAACAAACGAAACACAACAAATATTGTTAAAAAATCGATTTTTTGGAAGATCGGACCTATGGGAGCTATATGATATAGTCAACCGATTTTGTTCCAATTTGGCACATTGCTTAAGTGCTCTAAAAAATTTCTAAACGCCAAATCTGGTTACGATATCTTTGTTATAAAACGAAATATAACGAATTTTTCTTTAAAAAAGTTATTTTGGCCGATCGGTCCTATGGGAGCTATATGATATAGTCAACCGATTTCGATCAAATTTGGTACAGTGATTGGGAACTATAAATCACTTTCGAACACCAAATTTGGTTACGATATCTTCATAAACAAACGAATTATTCATCTAAAACTTTTTTTTGTCGAGGTCATCTCAAACACCCCCATGGGAGCTATATAATTTATCCCCGATATCAAAAAAATAAAATAAACTTGTCTCCTATGGAATAATATGGGATCTAATGTGAAAGTTTGGTAACTCTAGCTCTTACCATTTCTGAGATCTAGGCGTTCACACGGACAGACGGACGGACAGACGGACATGGGTATATCGACTTCTCTAATCATCCTGATCATATTTTAGGTTATTTTGCGATGTCTCCGACGACTCCATCTATATGTTACATACATTTTCGACTTGCACAAACTTAATATACCCTTTGTACCGTACGGTACAGCGTATAAAGAAATTACTTCTAATAAAAATATAAAATTTGTGAAGATTTTATAGATTATGACAGCAAAGAATATTTCAAAAAACTTTATTTACAAAAATAAATGCTCTCTATAGTTGAAAACACTTTGGTAAAAATTGATGAATCAAATAATTATGGAGTTCCATAATTCCAATTTTAATAATTTACAATAGTTCCACATGAGCATAAATATTTCTCTTTCTATTAAACTATCCCTCAAAGCGTGTTCTGACTGTACTCACTCAGTCAAATATAGTTGTTTGTTTAAAGGGCGACGCCACTGAATCTGTTAACATTTTTTTTTTTTTTTGGCAGTGCGGGAAAGTAATCCCCATAAAACTTTCATGCGGAAATATACAAAAAATTTCAAGTAATGAAAAAAAATATATAAAAAAAAAAATAGTACAGAAAAAACGTTTTACACGCACGCATAAAAATGCAAATACAAAGTGCTTAAAAATTTACCAAAGAAAATGTTCCCAAAAAAAAAAAAACATTGATATAAATAATAAAAAAAAAATACAATCAAGTTAAGGAAAATGGTTGAGAGCTACTGAAAAAATACCAACCAAACCAAAACTTATTTTTGTGTAATTGAAAAGGTCATGGAATAAGTGAGAGGTCACAAAATGTCATCATATGCGGAGGAGTACTGTAAGTCTGTGGATAAGCTAGCTGACGCTGGATATGGGAGATGATCGCTACCAAAATTCGACAATTGTGTAGCTCTTTGTAGCTCTAGACCGTAGCTATCTAGATAAATTGAACAAAGCTACAGAAAAATTTAAAAGAACTTGGGTAGCTAACCGATCTAGCACGACAGCGTGCCTCCATCCTGACAACATCTCCAGAGCCGTTCTGTGGTATTGGTTGGTCCACAATCAAGACTAGGATAAATAAATGGGCTGCTGGAGAACATAGGAGATACTAGTTCTCCTTACCTAACTCCCCTGAGGAACCATTACGGGAATAAAAAAAAATTTCTTAAATCAGTACAGTCAAACTTCCCTATAGCGAATTGACATTGAAGAGAAGAATACTGATTGATTTTAAGGAAATCAAAAAAGAAGAGTACTCTCGTTTTAGATTGGAGTTTCTTCTAAGAAACTTTGACTGTATTACAGTCACGCCAGTAGTATTTTTTTTTAATCCTAGTTAGCGAACTTTACGCCTGAATTCAGTCATGAAGACTCAGCAAATACCTCATAACTTTATAAGACCAATAAGGAAACTTCGAAAAAAGACGCTCTTTATCTTATATGGACAGACAAGCAAAACGTAAAGAGATATAAAAAATGAGGTATAGTCAAGGCGATGCCCGACAGTGGAATACTCTGTACCTCGATAAAATTATTTCTGCATACTCCTACTAAGAAATTTCCAAATGGAATTAATTTTTTTTTTTTTTTTGGGGAAAATTCGATATTTATAGCTACAAGTTCCGTAAATTTTTACCGATTTTGTTGAAACTCGAAAGTTACGTCAAAGTAGCTATTTAATGTAAGTTTCAAGTTGATAAGTTGAGGGTTGTGGGAGAAAACACATCAAATCGTTTGCAGTGGGGTGGAGGATTCGCATTGATCAAATTTGGAAGTGGATTTGGCGACCTCTACCGCATAAAATATGAAGTTCTGGGTCTGTCTTACATTACAAATAAATTTTATTATTCAATTCTGAACCTTCTTGAGCTTGGAACTGCAATTCTCTTAGCATCATACTCTATATATTTTTCAATGTTTTTAGTTTCAATTTTTTTAATACTTCCAAGTTAAAGGTTTCCCAAGATTTCCCAATCCAAATCTGAAGCGTACAAATTATGTTCAGCACCTTTCGATTCCCAGTATCAATATCAAAAGAGGATTTTTTTTTTGTATCATAATGGAGGTTTTGGTTGGGAAAAATATTCAATGATGCCTGAGATCTGAACCAAGCTCATAAGTGACGAACCAGTTCCGGGCACTGAAGGCATTATATAAAATAAGGCTTGACAGAGAACATATTTTTTTGGTATAACTTTCGAGGTATTAGTTGGGAAGCATATTTAATGATGCCTGAGATCTGAACCTAGTTCTTCAGTGACGAACCAGTTCCGGGAACTGAAGGCACTATATATAAAATTACGCTTGACAGAGAACAAATTTTTTTAGTATAATTTTCAAGATATTAGTTGGGAACCATATTTAATGATGCCAGAGATCTGAACCAAGTTCTTAAGTGACGAACCAGTTCCGGGTACTGAAGGCACTATATACAATATAAAATTACGCTTGACAGAGAACATATTTTTTAGGTATCATTATTGATTTATATTAGTTGGGAACCATATTTAATGATGCCAGAGATCAGAACAAAGTTCTTAAGTGACGAACCAGTTCCGGGCACTGAAGGCACTATATATAAAATTACGCTTGACAGAGAACATATTTTTTTGGTATAACTTTCGAGGTATTAGTTGGGAAGCATATTTAATGATGCCTGAGATCTGAACCAAGTTCTTAAGAGACGAACCAGTTCCGGATACTGAAGGCATTATTTAAAATTACGCTTAATAGAGAACATATTTTTTTTGGTATCATTTTCGAGGTATTAGTTTGGAACCATATTTAATGATGCCTGACATCTAAACCAACTTCTTAAGTGACGAACCAGTTCCGGGAACTGAAGGCACTATATATAAAATTACGCTTGACAGAGAACATATTTTTCTGGTATCATTTTCGAGGTATTAGTTGGGAAGCATATTTAATGATGCGTGAAATCTGAACCTAGTTCTTAAGTGACGAACCAGTTCCTGGCACTGAAGGCATTATATAAAATTACGCTTTACAGAGAACATATTTTTTAGGTATCATTCTTGATTTATATTAGTTGGGAACCATATTTAATGATGCCAGAGATCAGAACCAAGTTCTTAAGTGACGAACCAGTTCCGGGCACTGAAGGCATTATATAAAATTACGCTTTACAGAGAACATATTTTTTAGGTATCATTATTGATTTATATTAGTTGGGAACCATATGTAATGATGGCTGAGATCTGAACCAAGTTCTTAAGTGACGAACCAGTTCCAAGCACTGAAGGCATTATATAAAATTACGCTTGACAGACAACATATTTTTCTGGTATCATTTTCGAGGTATTAGTTGGGAACCATATTAAATGATGCCTGAGATCTGAACCAAGTTCTTAAGTGACGAACCAGTTCCAGGAACTGAAGGCACTATATATAAAATTACGCTTGAAAGAGAACATATTCATTTGGTATCATTTTCGAGGTATTAGTTGGGAAGCATATTTAATGATGGCTGAGATATGAACCATGTTCTTAAGTGACGAACCAGTTCCGGGTACTGAACTTATTATATATAGAAATATTTGCGTAACAACAAAAACAAGCATAAAAAATCAATGTAAAATAAAACTCATGGAATTTTAGATTTTCATTTCATTTTCGTTTCATTTTTTTTGGTTCCTCGTTGTTGTTGGACACCGAAAAGAAGAAGCTCCCAAAGAGAGAGAGAGAGAGAGACAATAAATTAATTACATGTTATCAAATTGTAAATAAATAGCCGTAACAAAAGAAAAACGAAAAAGAAAAACCATTCAAAAAATAAATACCAATAAAAATCTAAGGCAAGTAAACAACAACAACAACAACAAGAACAACAACAAAACAAACGAATAAACAATTACGATAAGAGATACTTAAGGCAATGATAATTGTTGGGGATAGGAGAGGGGAGCGGAGAGCGGAGCGGAGACAAATTGAAAGAACAGCTAAGAGCGTAAAGCAGACTTTAAGATAAATATGTAAATTAAAATATGCGTAGGCATAAACTAAGCCACAAAAAGTGTAGCCCCCAAAGTGGGCGTGGCAAAACTTGCAGCTGTTTTCTGTGCAGAACAGAAAAGTTCTAAGCCTACAAAATTAATCATTGCGCCAAGTTGTTATAATTCTTTTAATAAGGTTAAAGTTCATTTAATTATTCAGTTCAATTCTTGTTGAGCTTAAAGTTCACAAAGTCATTTTCGTTCGTTGTCGACTTGTTGTTGTGTGTGTATCTTTATTTCTCTCTCTCTCTCTTCTCTGCTTCTTTTTTGGCTTTTCCTTTCGAGTAATATACTTCTAATGAGGCAGAAAATCTAACAAAAGCTCTTAATTACTTAATTTGATAAATTTATTGGAAGATTAGTTTCGTGTTGGTTCAAGTTGATGAGCGTGTGTTGAACTGGTTCTGGTTTGCAATTCAGAATTTGGCCACAATATCTGGCAAATTGTTTTTTGGAAAATTGGCAAGAAAAAAGAACTATAGGTATATAAATATCTCATAAAAAAGTAGCTTTTTTCTAATTGATAGTTTTATAATTTTTTTGAAATTTTAAGAACTAGTTCTTTTGCAAAATAAACAGTGTGTTAAAATTTTTTCTAAATATCTTATTAAATTTTTCTATATACTCTATACTTTATCTATAATAAAATTTAGCGTTTTCTAATCGATGGTTTTATATTTTTTTTTTAAATTTTAAGAACTAGTTCCTTTGCAAAGTACGAAGTGTATTGTTTAATTAATCTAATTAATTTTTTTAAATATTTGGAAAAAATAAGGACTTTTTTCTAACCGATGAATTAATATTTTTTGACATTTTGAGAACTAGTTCGTTAGGGACCTTCTTCTAAGTCTAAAACCGAGTTTTTGATTTTGTGGTGTCATGATTCGAAGATAGAAATTGATGCCTATAAGATTATCTGTAAGAATTACCTCTAGAACTTAAATGAAGGTTGTAAATTATCAAGTTTAAAAAAAACTTATGAAACTATGGTTCATAATTTTAAGGGAACCAACACAGATTTAGTTCGAAAAAAGATTCCAGGTATTTAATAAAAGTTTCTCGAAATTAAAAAATATTTTGAAACATTGTAACATATACAGATTGTTTAATTTAAAGACAAGTTCGGTTTGGCTTTTTTTTAGAAACTTAAGAGTTAGTATCATTTTCAAAGCTAAAAACTTTTTCGTGAGCTAAAAAACAAGTTCATTTCTAAATAATTTTTGAAAGAATTTGAATAACTTTCTTAAAACGTTAGAATGTTTATTTTAAAGACTGCTCCATTAGGCTTTTTTAGCAACTTAGGGTCAGAATTATTTTCAAAGCTAAAAACTTTTGCGTGAGCAAAAGAACTGGTTCATTTCAAAGTAATTTTTAAAGTAACTTCTAACTTGAATAATGGTTTTAATATGTAAGAATGTTTATTTGGCAGACTGTTCGCTTTGGCTTTTTTTTAGGAACTTAGGGTTAGTATTATTTTCAAAGCTTAAACTTTTGCGTGAGCTAAAGAGTTGGTTCATTTCAAAATAATTTTTGAAAGAATTCGAATTGTTTTCATACGTGAGAAAGTTTATTTTGAAGACTGTTCGCTTTGGCTTTTTTTTAGGAACTTAGGGTTAGTATTATTTTGAAAGCTTAAAACTTTTGCGTGAGCTAAAGAGCTGGTTCATTTCAAAGTAATTTTTAAAGCAGCTTCTAATTTAAATAATTGTTTTAATACGTAAGAATGTTTATTTTGAAGATTGTTCCATTTGGCTTTTTTTTCAGAACTAAAGGTTAGTATTATTTTCAAAGCTAAGGAATTGTTCCGAACTGGTTCATTTTAAAGTAATTTTTAAAGCAGCTTCTAAAAGTTACTTTTCTAAAGAAGCCGAATAATTGTTTGAAATGATAACAAATTTAATATATATCCAAACTGAATAAATTTTTTTTTAATTCGAAAATTTGTAGTTTTCACAAATAATTTTAAAGCTCTAAACATTTTAATGAAATTTAAGGCTATTAAATTCTCAAAATTTGCAAATCTTTTGACCTCTTTTTGTCGCTTTGTGTTTGGATTTTGTCACAAAAACTTTTAATCAATCTATAATAAACTTATGAAAAAAAAAACTTTTTTAATAGAACTTTTGAAATTAATATAGTTTATTATAATATCATCACAAAATGCAAATTACTATTATAGTATATACATATATGTATATTATATACTTATCTATGTATTGTTGATGCTTTGTGCTAAAATTTGTCATGTAGAAATTTATGATTCACTTTGGAAAATGAGCTGCATATGATGCATATTAAATACCTTTTTCATATCTCATACCGGACTGGATCTGGATAGAGTGAATTTTCTCGTTTACATAATTTCAAAAATTTCACCAATTTAATTTGGCTTTCAATGATTTCATTGTCATTGATTACGAAAAAGATAAAAGTTAAAATGCGTTCAAATCGGCTCGGCTCGGGTAACTTTTATTATCTTTTAACTGACAATAATATATCAAAAACACACACGCCACACTCATACTGTTGCAAATCTATGTACTATGTTGTATGTAGATGTATGTATATAGACGTTATGTACATACATCGATGATTATTGTATATTTGCATTGCATTAAGTTAATTGAAATTTCAACAACAGTAAAACTCAGCTGACAGTCCAATTAACAACAACAAAAAAGTAAATAAATAAGAAATAAATAAATAAATAGGTAAAGTTGTTAAAAAGCTCAAAGAGCTTCCAATTTCTGTTAGGAAATTATATTGAAAAGAAACCAAAAAAAGAAAAAAAAATGGCGGACGTAAAGTCGGGCGCGGACGACTTTAGGATACCCTGTACCACTAGCTTGTAATAAAGTCCGATTTCTTCACAAAAAACCAAAAACAGAAGAATTTTTAAGCAAAAATTTTTTTTTGACCGATCGTTCCTATGGGAGCTATATGATATAGTCAACCGATTTCAATAAAATTTGATACAGTGCTTAAATACCTTAAAAAAGATCATTTGAGTGCCGAATTTAGTTCAAATATCTTTGTAAACAAACGAAACACAACGAATTTTGTACAAAAAACTTTTTTTTGGACCGATTCGTCCTATGAGAACTATATGATATAGTCTACCGATTTTAATAAAATTTGGTGCATTGCTTAAGACCTATAAAAAACTGTCAAATGCCAAATTTAATCCCAATTTCTTCTTCATAAATCAATTTTTGGAGGATCGGCCCTATGATATAGTCAACCGATTTTGTTCAAATTTGTTACAATGCTTGGGTACTCTTAAAAACTTCTGAATGCCAAATCAGTTTACGATATCTTTATTAAAAAACTATATAGCGAATTTTGTATAAAAAAAGTTATTTTGGCCGATCGGTCCTATGGGAGCTATGTTATAAAGTCAACCGATTTCGAGCAAATTTGGTACAGTGCTTGGGAACTATAAAAAAATGCCAAACTTGGTAACGATAACTTCATAAACAAACGAATTATACATATAAAACTTTTTTTTTCGAGGTCGTCTGAAACACCCCTATGGGAGCTTAATAATTTAGCCCTGATATCAAAAAAATAAAATAAATTTGTCTCCTATGGAACAATGAGATCTAGTGTGAAAGTTTGGTTATTCTAGCTCTTACCATCTCTGAGATCTAGGCGTTCAAACAGACAGACGGACGGACATGGGTATATCGACTTCTATAGTCCCCCTGATCATATTTTAGGTAACTTTAGAGTGTCTCCGAAGACTCCTTCTATATGTTACACACATTTTCGGCTTGCGCAAACTTATTATACCCTTTCTACCATACGGTATAGGGTATTATTAACGTACTAGGCTCTGAAAACACCGATCGATCCAATGTCCCCATAAACTTGTATCCCTTGACATAATAAGTGCTCCGAAAGTTCCAAACTAATTGCAAAAAAATTATATTTTTTTCTATATAATTGAAGTTCCCATCATCTCTGAGATCTAGAAGTTAATATAGTCAGATATGTCTATATCGACTTTTATAGTCATCCAAGAAATATATTGAAAGCTATTTAACATAACGTCCCCGTCCAAAAATGAATTTGTTTCCCATCATCTCTGAGATCTAGAAGTTTATATAGGCAGATATATCTGCAATCGACTTTTATAGTCATCCAAGAAATATATTGAAAGCTATTTAAAAAAGTCCCTGTTCAAAAAATGAATTCGTTTCGCATCATCTATGAGATCTAGAAGTTCATATAGACGGATATATTTATATCAACTTTTATAGTCATCCAAGAAATATATTCAAAGCTATTTAATATAACGTCCCTGTCCAAAAAAAATAACATTGTTTCCCATCATCTCTGACATCTAGAAGTTCATATAGACAGATATGTCTCTATGGACTTTTGTAATCATCCGAGAGATAACCTTAAAAATTCTACGACATTTTTAATTCTTAAAAACCGGGTATAAAAATTTGTATCGATATAGATTCGAAATTGTGAATCTCAGGATGTCAAAACTCTTCCAACTCAGCAACATTAGAGAAAAAGTCGAGAAAGCAATTTTGTAAGAAGTTCATATAGACAGATATGTCATCCGAGAGCTAAACTTAGAGATTCTTCAAGATACAGGGCATAAAATCGTTATCGACATGGGTTCGAAATTGACAAAACTCTTTCAACTCAACACCCCAAGAGTAGGCACCTTTGAAAGCTCTTCTAAACAAACTCATACAATACCTTTCCCCTAGCTCACCAGTCTCTTTTATCGTGGTCTTTCATATTTCCCGTCCAATCTAAACCTAACTTGCTCATCACCCACATCTCACATATCTTTCCACAAACCTCAAATACCCCAAAACGTAAGGGTATACGAAAAATAAACCAAAGAAATGCTTTCACAAACCGTAGCGAAACACAATAAAACCCAACAATGCATTGAAGACGATAATGAGGTTGTCACGATAATGACGCTATCCATCCACAGTGCACACTGTACTACAGTGTATAACCGACTTGAGGCACACGCAACTAAATTGCGCGCTCCGCTCTCTCTCCCGCTCTCTACACTCTCTCCCAGTTACCCTCTGCCGGTTCGCATAATTAATAGCCAGCATAAAGTTGCTTGGGTTAAGTCAGTTCGAGAGCTGGCAGGGAGGGACTGACTCTGACACGGGAGGGGGGTCACAAAGTCACTCACTCAATTGTACCGGATTCTAGTGTCGGGCGTGGGCCTCAGTTGGCGGCAATTGTCGTCGGCTTGTCGACATTGCAACATTTTCCCACAATCTAGTGAAGCGAAGGGGTGTGACGGTGGTGGCAAGCGAGAGAAGAGGCAAAAGTTGTGGGTTCAAGGTGTGGGCGTGTTTGCTTTAGATCTTCTTAGTCCATCTTAGTTCAGTCCAACTGGGGTTGACCAATTACACTGACTAACAAAGCAAAAAAAAAAAAAATGCGCTGGGTCAAAATGCAAATTGAAAGACGTTGTTGGATTCTATGCACAGTTTTTAAGAGAGTTGCGTCACCTTAGACATCGCAGTGCACCTTTATATAAGAAACTTCCAATATTCAAATTTTTTAAACAAGCTTAACTTTATCTTTTAAAGGCTGCAGAACTTGCAAAAATTGCTTACGTCATCATAAGTATCAATAGGCCTCGTTTAGAAGAACTACTGAAACAAAAATTTGGTTCCCGATTTATTCTGTTATATGAAAACCTACCAAACTACGTTCTGATGTTCTTCGCGTACGCAACTTAAACAATTTTTTTGGGAATTTTTTCTGATAGTTCAAAAAAAAACAACTACTGAACCAAGAATTTGATTCCCGGTTGGGTTCCCGATTTATTCTGTTATATGAAAACCTACGAAGCAGCGTTCGGATGTTCTTCGCGTACGCATCCTAAACAATTTTTTTTGTGAATTTTTTCTGATAGTTCAAAAAAAAAAACTACTGAACCAAGAATTTGGTTCCCGATTGGGTTCCAGATTTTCCGTTTTATCTGATAGTTTACGAATCCGTGTTCGGATGTTCTTCGCGTACGCACCTTAAACAATACTATTTGGGAATTTTTTCTGACAGTTGAAAAAAAAGAACTACTGAACCAAGAATTTGGTTCCTGATTTCTAATCGGTACTCTTTTATCTGATAGCTTACGAAGCCGCGTTTGTTACGCAAGCACCTTGAACCATTTTTTTTTTGGGAATATTTTAAAAGAATTACTGAACCAAGAATTTAGTTCCCGATTTTCCATCAGTATTGTATTATCTGATAGGCTACGAAGCCGCGTTCGGATGTTCTTCGCGCAGGCACCTTAAACAATTTTTTTGGGGGAATTCTTTAAAAGAACTACTGAACCAAGAATTTGGTTCTTGATTTCTCATCTTTACTCTTTTATCTGATAGCCTACGTAGGCGCGTTCGGACCTTGTACAATTTTTTTTTGGGAATTTTTCCTGAGAGTTACAGGTTTATGAATATTTGTTTTGTGTTCTTGTGGAGATCTGAAATTTGTTATAATAATAATCTAGATGGCTGAATTGGCTCTCTAACGCTTAAATTACACTAGTTTACACGAATAATGAACCTCAGTAAGGAAGTGTTTTAAGGGTAATTTTAGATCGAGAACGAAAATTTCAACATCGCGATTTTTTCGAAAAACATGTTTTTTGGGGTTTTTTTTCTTTAGTTATTCGTCAAAAAATACACAAAATGGAACTCCCAAAATTTTGTTTCTATGCAGTTTCTTTTCTACGACTTCTACGAAGAATTAGAGATAAATGTTCCTAAACAACTTTTTGAGTAGTTCTGAACATATCAGGCAAAAGAAAATGCAGTGGAAAATTTTACTCAGTGTAGAGTATATTTTGACTGTACTAAAAAAATTTTGAAATGTGGCTTTGGATCGCTGACAAACCAATAAAATAGATGTCAATAGATGGTAATAAGAGATGATTCTGAGTCCTGAGTCAAAATTTTCGAAGAAAAAAAAAAACTTGTCTTTTATATAAAGAGACTAAAATTAAATCTTTTGGCATATTGAAGGAATCAAGCCTTCTATAGGGGCAATTTCATTTATCGGGAAGGATATAAGTGAATACAATCGAAATTGGAACAAAATTGATTCCTTTTAAGGCGAACAAACAAGCAGTGCACTGGAAAAAATTTACAAGCAGTTTGCTATAGGAATATTTGACTGTACTTAGTTGCTCATTTGTAGTTCTTAGATAAAATTAATATTTTGGTAGGCCCAACGCACCCACATAAAACTTGGGGAAACTTGACAAAGGGATCGCTTTATGATTTTTAGAAGAAAGCTGCTGAGCATCAATCTATCAATTTCAATTAAGATATAGAAAAATATGAATCTAACCCAAAAATAAATAAATGATTATTGATGATTGTTAAATTTTAATTAAATTTAATTTTGAAAACATTTTAATAGAAGTTTAGATTTCTGCTATCTTTTGATGTTGATGGGCTTCTAAATTATATCACAGAACGGTTTAAAAAATTTATGAATATTTCAAGAAGTGTATGTTTAGGCTCAATTTTGTTGCCCAGTGTTATTACCCTCTACACACAACAACCAAAACAATTTTCCATTTGTTTTTTTTTTTAGCTTAAAAAGTTTTTAATTTCCTTTGCTGTTTTGTTTTTTTTTTTTGCAGCTGGTATAAAACTTTCTAAATCCAGACAAATGGAGAAGCCCAAAACACATAGGCCAAGTGTACTAACCCTAAAACTTAAGAGAGTGCCAAAGATTTAAAAAATATCAAAATGAAAAATTTAAAGAGCTTAGATGGCTTACATTTTAGGGACTGTTCTGGATTTCACAAGAAAAAGCTTTTTTTTTTAATACGTACATAATAAATCAATCGCAACATCTTCATGGTTTATATAGAAGAGAACTTACCTAAAAATAGAAAGAAAGAAAAATATTGAAATTAATTATTTAAGTCATGTTAAGTATTATAATTAATAGGCAAATAGAGATTTTTTTTTAAAAAATAAAGATAGAAATAAAGTTGGTTTCCCAACTTAAATATTTTATACAAATTTTGAATACATTTCCAGGGAATATTCTGCAACGAATGAATAGGAGATTTCAATAGTTATATGAACTGCGTAGAGTATGAATATTATTGCAATATTATCTCCTCATCATCATCACGTTAACTTTTTTACAATCATTATCATTATGTTCTACTTATTTATCACCATTCACCATCATGATTCTTCCTTATTATGATTATATTCATCATCATCTTCACAGCCATAAACGTTATCTTTTTTACAATCATTACCATTATGTCTTTCTTATTTATTACCATTTACCATCATCGAATTCTTTCTTATTATAATTATCTTCATCATCATCTTCACAGCCAAAAACATCATCTTTTTTACAATAATCACCATTTTGTTTTTAAAAATTTAATCCCTTTTTATATTGATCATCTCTTAAATCATCTTTATCATTATCTTCCTCATCATTATCTTCTTCACTGCCATAAAGTTCATCTTTTTTAGATTCATCGTTTATCATGTGCTTTTTAGCTACATTTTTTTTTTGTATTGATGTTCATCTGTATTTATCATTATTCCTATTTTCCTTATCATTTTCTTCACAGCCATAAACATAATCTTTTTTTGCAATTCTTTTCGTATTGATCATCTCTATTATCATTAGCTCCATCATCTTCTCCACAGCCATAAACATCATCTTTTTTACAAACATTACCATTAAGTTCTTCTTAACTAAAGTTTTTTTCGTATTGATCTTTATTTTCATCATTATTATTATTTTTCTCATCATCATCTTCTTCACTGACATAAGCGTTATCTTTCTTACAATCATCACTATTATGTTCTTATAAACTAAATCCCTTTTCATATTGATCATCACTATAATCATCAGTATCATTATCTTTCTGACCATCATCTTCTTTTTAGCCATAAACTTAATCTTTTTTGATATCATCACCATTACGTTTTTCCTAAATAGTCTTTTTTGTATGTATTCACCATCATCTGAATTTGCATCAGTATCATTATCTTTCTCATCATCAACTGCTTCACAGCATTAACGTCATCGGTTTTTTTTCTCATCTTGACTTTTACGTATTGACCATCATCTGTATTTTCCTTATTGTCATAGTCTTCATCACCTTTGATAATGAAAATAGTGCTGATGATGATGATGAAGAAAAAAATATTAAATTTAACTTGTGGTAATGATGAAAAATTGTGATATTTGTAGCTTTTTACTGGCTTCTCAAAAAGCTAAAGATGATGCTGATTATGAAAAAATGGATAAGAATGAAGCATCAGATGGTGGCGTTAATGAAGGATAAGAAGAGAAAGAGGATAATAATTATGTAGATGATGACGAAAATTATGCTGATGAAGATGACAAACATAAAAAAGAAATGAAGAACAAGTACATTACAAAGATGATGAAGAATAAAAATGATAATACAGATGAAGAAGTTGATAAAATTTTGATAATGATGAACAAAATTATGATAATGATGAACAAAATTATAATAACATTAAAAATGATGATGATTTTAAAATGATGTTGATGAAAAAGATGATGAAAATGTTGCTTATAGAGATGATGATGATGAAGAATAAAAAGGAATAAAAAAGAAGATATTAAATTTAACTTTTGGTAATGCAGTTTTTGAGGTAAAAGATGAAGATGATGAAAAAATAGATGAGTATAAAGATGGTTATATTACTGAAGCAGCATAGACGATAATAAAGCAGGTGAAAATAATTATGAAGATGATAACGAAAATTATGCTGATGAAGATGACAAACATAAAGAAGAAATTAAGAGCAAGTATGTACTTGTTACAAAGATTATGAAGAGTAAAAATGATGATACAAAACAAAATTATGATAAAATTAAAGATGATGAAAATTACGCTTATGAAGATGATGAGGATGTTGAACAAAATGTAATGAAGAAGAAATTATTAAATTAAATTTGTATTAATAACGAAAAGAAGTGGTAGGCTTCTCAAAAAGCTAAAGATGTTGGTTATGATGAAGAAATGGATGAGAATGAAGCATCAGATGGTGGCGTTAATGAAGTATAAGAAGAAGAAGAGGATAATGTTTATGTAGATGATGACGAAATCTATGCTGATGAAGATGACAAACATAAAGAAGAAATGAAGAACAAGTACATTACAAAGATGGTGAAGAATAAAAATGATAATACTGATGAAGCAGATAAAATTATAATAATGATGAACAAAATTATGATAATGATGAACAAAATTATGATAATAATGAACAAAATTATGATAACATTAAAGATGATGATGATGATTTTAAAATGATGTTGATGAAAAAGATGATGAAAATGTTGCTTATGGAGATGATGATGATGAAGAATAAAAGGGAATGAAAAAGAAGATATTAAATTTAACTCTTGGTAATGACGAAAAGTTGTGATATTTGCAGTTTTTGAGTCAAAAGAAAAAGATGAGAATGAAGATGGTGATATTAATGAAGGAGCATAAGACGATAATAAAGAAGGTGAAGATGATTATGACAAATTATGCTGATGAAGATGATGATGATGATGAGCATGAAGCATTAGCAGGAACATAAGTCTATGGTAAAGAAGGCGAAGATGATTATGACAATGATGACGAAAATTATGCTGATGAAGATGACGAGCATAGAGAAGATATTAAGAACAAGTGCATTACCAAGATATGAAAAATAAAAATGTTAATACAGATACAGAAGAAGATAAAATTATGATAATGATGTACAAAAATATGATGACATAAAAGATGATGATGATAATGAAAAAATGATGAAAATTCTGCTTATGAAGATGATGAGGATGTTGAACAAAATGTAATGAAGAAAATATTACATTTAATTTGTATTAATAATGAAAAGAAGTGGTATTTGTAGTTTTATATTGGCTTCTCAAAAAGCTAAAGATGATGGTTATGATGAAGAAATTGATGAGAATGAAGCATCAAATGGTAATGTTAATGAAGAAACATAAGACGAGAATAAAGAAGGTGAAGATGATTATGACAATGATGACGAAAATTATGCTGATAAAGATGACGAGCGTAGAGAGGATATTAGGAACAAATACATTAGAAAGATGATAATGCAGATAAAGAAGTAGATAAAATTATGATAACGATGAACAAAATTATGATAACATTAAAGATGATGATGAGAAGAATGAGTAGCAAACCGCATAAAAAAAAAAAACAATCCTGTTGATTAACTTTAGATCTTGAACAGATTTTAACGAGCCCAAAACAATTCACCCATAAAAACTTTCGCTTGATGTGACTCTTTGTCTTTTGTTTGTTGTTGTTGTTGTTGTTGTTGGTTGTTGCGGTTGTTTTTGTTGTTTGCTTTTTTGCTTCTTTAGGCTGCACTTACATAATTATGTGGCAATTATTATGTTGTTCAACTCTTTTGTACTTTTCGTACTGAGGGGTGGGGTGGTGTGGGCAGCGGGGGTGGCACTTACCGTTACACAAAGTACCAGCAGAAGCAGCAAAAAACAACAACAAAAACGGCAAAACATGACAATTTATTTGTTGTTGTTGTTGTTTTTTTATGATTTTAATGTTTTGTTTTTGTTTTTGCTTTGCATTGTTTTTGAGTGTGTGTGTGTGTGTTGACAAAAGCTGCTAAATCGAAGTTTAAGTGTTGTGTATGTGTGAATGAGTGGGTGAGTGTGTGTGTGTGTATTTCTAAGCATAATGAAAAGTTTTACCTTCCTGTTTCTCTGGGGTTTCCCCTGCCCAACCAGTCTCTCTCACAGCGCTCTTTGATTGTACACACATACATATACACATCTTCTTAATTAATTTGACACACATATACCTCTCTCCCACACACACACACACCCACAAACTATGTGACTGTATGTGTGTGCCAATATACATCTATGAAGATTATTCTTAACTGCCCCAAAAGACTCGAAACAGTTCTCGTTGTTGTTTTTATTGTTGTTGTCATTACAAAGTCTGTGGCAAAATTGATAAAATTTTATTGGGAAAAACTTAAACTAAAAAGTTTTTGGCAATACAGCAATTAGAGACAAGTCAATCAATAGCTTCAAAGTCAGATGATAACCAGAGACAAAAGTTGCTTAAACAAATCTTATGCACAAAGCCATCATAATCATCATCATCTGCTCTGGGAATCAAGTTAGTAGCAATTATAGCTAATAATTTTTATATGAAATTTGAGTTAAAAATTTTGTAGCAAACTGCTTAAAGCAATCAATAGATGACAGTCTAAAAATGTTGACAACTTTAATTGCTATACAATGGCGAATTGTTTAATTGCCAAGAAAGCTCAAAGGTGTCAAATTAATGCTTGGAATTCACTTGGAAATCTGCTTGAGTGTCAATTGTAAAGCGATTAAATATCGAAAGTATATTGAAATGCACTTTTGTGAGTTGATTTGGTTGAAGCTTGCACTTGGCCAACTTGTCAACTAATTGGTAACTTTTTTTTGTCTAAAAAGTTGGCAGAAAGACATTTGACACTTGATAAAAATTGAAGATATCTATAAAATAAGTAAATTAAACTTTAGGTGAGCTATATCTAACAAGTTTTCATCTAAAGAAGTGTTTAGCATATAACCGATTAAATATACAATTTATAGAATTCATGATGAAGAAACAGATGACGATAAATATGAAAAAGATGTTAGTTAAGAAGAAGATAATGATAATGGTAGTAAGAAAGATGATGGCTATGACTTTGAAGAAGATGATGATGAAGATTGTGACAATGATGAAAATACAGATGATGGTCAATATGTAAAAGTCAACTTGAGAAATACATATTGCAGATGATTGTAAAAAAGATGACGCTTATGGCTGTGAAGAAGATGATGAGGATGATGAAGATTATTTCAATAATAAAAATACAGATGATGGTCAATATGTAAAAGTCAAGTTGAGAAAAATATTTTGAAGATGATTGTAAAAAAGATGATGTTTATGGCTGTGAAGAAGATGATGATGAAGGAGCTAATGATACTGATGAAAATACAGAGAATGGTCAATATGAAAAGGGGTTTAGCTAAGAAGAACATAATGGAGAAGGTTGTAAAAAAGATAATGTTTATGCCTGTGAAGAAGATGATGATGAAGATAATCTTAATAGAATAAAAAAACAGATGATGGTGAATGGTGTAAGTTAAGAATAAAATAATGATAATAGTTGTTAGAAAGATGATGTTTATTTCTGTGAAAACGATAATGATGATGAAAATAATGATGGAAATACAGATGATGGCCAATACTAAAAAGACTTAAGTTCAGAATACATAATGGTTAAGTTTGTAAAAAAGATGATGTTTATGGCTGTGAAGAAGATGATAATAAAGGAGCTAATGATACTGATGAAAATACAGAGAATGGTCAATATGAAAAGGGGTTTAGCTAAGAAGAACATAATGGGGAAGGTTTGTAAAAAAGATAATGTTTATGCCTGTGAAGAAGATGATGATGAAGATAATCTTAATAGAATGAAGAAACAGATGATGGTGAATGGTGTAAGTTAAGAATAAAATAATGATAATAGTTGTTAGAAAGATGATGTTTATTTCTGTGAAAACGATAATGATGATGAAGATAATGATGAAAATACAGATGATGGCCAATACTAAAAAGACTTAAGTTCAGAATATGTACATAATGGTTAAGTTTGTAAAAAAGATGATGTTTATGGCTGTAAAGAAGATGATGATGAAGGAGCTAATGATACTGATGAAAATACAGAGAATGGTCAATATGAAAGGGGTTTAGCTAAGAAGAACATAATGGGGAAGGTTTGTAAAAAAGATGATGTTTATGGCTGTGAAGAAGATGATGAAGATAATCTTAATAGAATGAAGAAACAGATGATAGTGAATGGTGTTAGTTAGGAATGACATAATGATAAAAGTTGTTAGAAACATGAAACATTTCTGTGAAAACGATAATGATGATGAAGAAAACTATGAAAATACAGATGATGCTCAACACTAAAAAGACTTTAGTTAAGAAGAACATAATGATACGTCTAAGAGAGCTTAGATATAAACCAAAAAAATTTCTCAGATGGGACAATGAGACAGCAATTAGAGATCCCATTCAAAGCTCTAACGCTGCTTTTAATAGCTGCCCGCGATTGTAGATTCTTCTGAAAACTTCTGCCGAGTTCTTTGGCAGACAAGCTGCTTGTATAGTACAGCCAATACTAAAAAGACTTAAGTTCAGAATACATAATGGTAAAGTTTGTAAAAAAGATGATGTTTATGGCTGTGAAGAAGATGATGATGAAGGAGCTATTGATACTGATGAAAATACAGAGAATGCAGAGTTCTTTGGCAGACAAGCTGCTTGTCTTGTATAGTATCAAATATGTCAAAGCCTGGACAAAATATCTTATTTTTACTCGACACATACAGCGAAAAAAAACTTGATTCAATCAAAAGTTTAATCTAGCTTCTAGGCGGGGTTCTTCTACATCAACTAAAGTAAGTAAGTAAAGTAAGCAAGACAAAACTTAATTGAACTCACAATAGGTTCCTTAATAGATACTTACAATAGATAAAGCTTCACAGCAAATAAATTTGGTATAGATGCTACGATATTTTTAAGATTTAGCTAAGCCCGTGTCTCAATGACGTCACAAAAGCAATCAAGATTTAAGAGCGCCTATCACATCTGTGTGCTTATGCGTAATATAGTATTGAGTACAAACACATTCTGGGTTGTTCTGACTTTCCCAAACAAAAACAAAAACTAACGCCCCAAACCCAAATTTAAATATTATACACGAAAGTGGGTCAAGAAAAGTTCAATGCAAAAAGCACAAAAGAAAAAGTCTAATAATATAATGAATGTCCAACTCCAATTCCGAAAAACTTTAAAAGGGCAGCGAGAACTTGGAAAGAGAGTTAAGAGCAAATGGAAATATAAATGTTGGAAAAACAATTAAATGAATGAATTACATCTTGGAAACCGCAAACAAGAAATAGAGAGCTTGGACGGACTTTGACAGACCGAGACAATCGAGAGCTGTGAGTGTTGGTTAACCACTTGAAAGACCACAGAAATTTACAACACTCTTAAAATGCATAACAAATTTAAAGAGTTTAAACGAGTTTAGTTAGAATTTAATTATTCAGAATTATGAAAAGTTAATATATTTAAAATAAAGTTAGAAATATAAATTGAGAATTAAATAAGCAATTGAGTTATATGCAAATTATGCGAATTATATGCAAAATATTTAAATTAAAATAAAAAGAAATCTCTCATGATAAAAAATGTAAAACTAATTCGTTTAAATCTAAAAAATATTTTTAAAAAGTACTAATTCGTTAGAGTTAAAAAAAAATAAAAATTTGGAGATTTTGATTTAAGAACTCGTCATTTCTTTACAAAAAATTATTTAAAATAAAGTTTAAAATATAAATATAAACTAAAAAGTACGCAAGCAATTGAGTTATTTGCAAAATATGTGAGATACATGCAAATATCGAAATTAAATCTTTGGATGATAAAAATTTTAATACTAAGCTGCTGTTTTTAAAACAACTCAATAATAGCATGAAAACAATTTTTGCAATATTTGAGTTATATGCAAATTATGCGAGATATATGCAAAATATTTGAAATAAATTAAAATTAAATCTTTGGATGATAAAAAATAGAGATCCCAGACGCTGCTTTCAAGGTAACTCACTTTTGCAATATTTGAGCTATACGGAAAATATGCGAGATATATGCAAAATATTTCTGATAAAATAAAATTATATATTTGGATAAAAACTAAAGATCTAAGTCGCTGCTTTTAAAGCATCTCAATTTTTGCAATATTTGAAATTAATATGAAATAAAATCTTTGGATGATAAAAATCGTAATACAAATCCGCAGCTTTTAAAGCAACTTTAAAGTTTAAAAGATGGCGTACGTAAAGTTGGGCTTGGACGACTTAGGGATACCTCTGTACCACCTGCTTGCAATAAAATCCGGTTCCTTCATAAAAAACCAGAAGAATTTTTAAGCAAAAATTTTTTTTTTGACCGATCGTTCCTATGAGAGCTATATGATATAGTCGACCGATTTCAATAAAATTCGACACAGTGCTTAAATACCTTAAAAAAGATCTGAATGCCAAATTTATTTCAAATATCTTTACAAACAAACAAAACACATCGAATTTTGTATAAAAAACGTTTTTTTGGACCGATTGGTCCTATGGAGCTATATGATATAGTCAACCGATTTGGATTAAATTTAGTACAGTGCTTAGGAACTATAAAATACTCACGAATGTCAAATTTGGTCCCAATATCTTAACAAACAAACGAAACACAACAAATTTTGTTAAAAAGTAGATTTTTTGGTAGATCGGACCTATGGGAGCTATATGATATAGTCAACCGATTTCGATCAAATTTAGTACAGTGATTGGGAACTATAAAAAACTTTCGAATACCAAATTTCGTTACGATATCTTCATAAACAAACGAATTACTCATCTAAAACGCTTTTTTTTTTTCGAGGTCGTCTCAAACACCCCCATGGGAGCTATATAATTTATCCCCGATATCAAAAATAAAATAAACTTGCCTCCTATGGAATAATATGGGATCTAATGTGAAAGTTTGGTAACTCTAGCTCTTACCATCTCTGAGATCTAGGCGTTCACACGGACAGACGGACAGACGGACATGGGTATATCGACTTCTCTATTCACCTTGATCATATTTTAGGTAACTTTGGGGTGTCTCCGACGTCTCCTTCTATATGTTACATACATTTTCGGCTTGCACAAACTTAATATACCCTTGGTACCATACGGTACAGGGTATAAAAAAGTTATTTTGGCCGATCGGTCCTATGGGATATGATATAGTCAGCCGATTTTTATCAAACATGCTAGGGAAGTATAAAAACCTTTCGATTGCCAAATTTGGTTACTATATCTTCATCTAAAGCTTTTATTTTTTTTCCAGATCGTCTGAAACACCCCTATGGGAGCTATACAATTTAACCCCGATATAAAAAAAAAACTTGTCTCCTATAGAATAATATGGAATCCAATGTAAAGGTTGGGTTACTCTAGCTCTTACCATCTCTGAGATCTAGGCGTTCAAACGGACTGACCGACTTGGGTATATCGTCGTCTCTACTCATCCTGATCATATTTTAGGTAACTTTGGTATGTCACCGACGACCCCTTCTATATGTTACATACATTTTCGGCTTGCACAAACTTATATACACTTTGTGCCATACAATACAGGGTATAAAAAGATGTTTCTAAAAACTTTTTGCATAAAAATTTCAAGCTTAAAAAACTTTATTCTAGACGTCACTTTCTGGCCATAATGGAACTTGGTTAAAAGCAAGTAAATACTGTTGACATCGCTTTGGTAATTGAGGCTTATGAATAAATCAGACACATTTATGACAACATTATTTTTGGTAGTTACCTTTTACAAACTAAACCAATTTGCCAATTTTTAAATAGAATAAAAAACCTTGAAAAGTTTTAGACCATTGTCGAAGTCTTTAATTATTCGAGGTTCTCTAAATTGATAGTTAAAAATTTGTCACTTAACTGCTTAATTTTTAGAACTTTGTCAAAGTAAAACTCAAACTCAAACAATTTAGGCCCTGTTCTATATTTTACCAAACTTTTAATGAGTAGCAGCTACAAAAGTCTCATTTAAAATATTTTTGCCAATTTTTATTTTTGTCTTCTACATAAATCAACTTAGTAAAGGGTAAAGTATTTAAAGCCAAATCTCTCTCTTAAATCATCTAAATAAATATTTAGCCAGCAAACAAAAACAGCTAAAAAGATTTTTCTTTTTTTTTTTTTTTTGCTTTGAGCCTTAGGCATTTCCGTTAATCGAAGCTTAAAAGGTTTTTATACAAAATGGACGCTGCAGTTGGCAACAGCAGATGCTGGCTCTGATGCTGGCCCAATCCATTCAATCAAGCAGCCAGCAGTTATCCAAATATCCAATCAACCATGGGGAACAGGCCGACCTGAGTCAGAGCTTTAAAACGGCAGACAGCATCATCTCCACCATCATCTGCATCTGCCCAGCTTCATCTACCATGTGCATGATTCGGATGATTCAGAGGTTGGGCATGCCGCTTGATCAACAACAACAACAACAGCAACACTAAGGTGTCGACGCTTTAGAGATTGGCTTAAACATTTGCTACCACTTTTGAGCTCTTTGGAGGTAATAGCGCGACTTTTACAACAACAACAACAAAAATTGCATACGTTTAAGTCGTGCGTGACCGACTTTGATATAGTCGTGATTGGGAATCAAATGCGACAATGGAATACTCTATAGCAGTGCTGGAAATAGCATCGATGTTATGTCGATGTATCAATGGTTTATAACTTGTTCCGATTATCGAGATTTTTATTACGATTTTTCTTCGATTATCGAACAGATACCGATTTTGATATAGCCGTGAAATGGTATCGACAATGGAATACTCTATAGTATTGCTATAAGCAGCATCGATGTTATAGCGGTGCATCGATGTTTTCTAACTTTTGCCGATCATCGTTAATTTTTCGATTTTTGATTATCGAACAGATCTCGTTAAGTTAGTAATTTGCAGCAGAAGATTTTGAGCTACTGAGTCCGAAGTCCAAAAACCCCGATCTAAGGGTTCTTAGATAACATTCGATATACCTCTCACTTTTTCCGAGATTATCGAACAGATCTCGTTAAGTTAGTAATTTGCAGCAGAAGATTTTGGAGCTACTGAGTCCGAAGTCTAAAAAACCCCGATCTAAGGGTTCTTAGATAACATCCGATATACCTCTCACTTTTTCCGAGATTATCGAACAGATCTCAATGAGTTAGAAATTTGCGGTAAAAGATTGAATCCATAGTCCATAAAATCCCGATCTAAGGGTTCTTAGATAACCTCCAATATACCTCCTACTTTTTTCAAGATTATCGAACATTTCTGGTTAAGTTAGTAATTTGCGGCATAAGATTTTGAGCAACCGAATCCGAAGTGAGAAAAATCCCGATCTATAGGTTCTTAGATAATCTCCAATATACCTCCTACTTCCCCGAGATTACCGTACAGATTTCGTCAAATTAGTAATTTGCGGCAGGAGATTTTTATATTTTATCAATACCTTCTACTTTTCTCGAGATTATTGAACAGATCTTATTGAGTTAGTAATTTGCGGCCGATGATTTTGAGCTACTGAATCCGAAATGCATATCACCTCAATCTAAGGTTTCTTAGATAACTTCCAATACACCTCCTACTTTTTCCGAGATTATCGAAAAAAATCTCGTTAATAAGTAATTTGCGGCCGATGATTTTGAGCTACTAAATCGGAAATCCAAAAAACCTCGATTTAAGGGTTCTTAAATAAACTGCAATATACCTCGAATTATGGAATTTTTGGTGGTTATCTCAAGACCCTTGTGCACTGTCATATGATAAGAATATACACTGAGAAAAAAAAAGTATTTCATATTAAAACTAGGATATCCACACTTGATTTGGAGAGAAGAACGAAAATACTGAAATGTAGAATGTATGTGAGCCCACATAAGGTATTCTATTTTAAGTGCGAAATTCTTGAATTAAGAACGTGATTTTTTAAAAAATAACGACAAAATGTTCTTGAAATAAGTACAAAAAAATCGTATTTTAGTATATTTTGAACTTAAATTGAGCTAACAAAATACTTCATATGAGTATGGAAAATTCTTATAACAAGTTCTCAAGATTTTCATCCAAAATATTTGCAATTTGAATCAAGTCCATATTTAGTCTTAAAGTAAGTACGTAATGTACTTGAGTCAAATCGAAAAAAACATGATTAGATCACATTCTGTACTTGAATCAAGTTTAACCTGAAATTTTAAATACCGAAAATATAATCTTTAATCAAGACTTTAATATTTTGGAATGAAATCTTAAAATTTTGAAACAAGATTTTTTGAGGGGTCTACCACTATTTATGCCTGCGTTATCTTTTTTTTTTTGTTTTCATTTTTAATTTTTTAAATTATCTTTCGATTTTATAGACATTATAACTTTGAATTTGAAGCATTTGATTATTTTTCTGTTAACAATATAAAAAGTTCCATGTAATCAACTTTAAAATCCACGATCTAAGCTAAATATAGTACGATGTATCGATACATTGATGTTTTAGTTAAAAATATCGAAAATATCAATGATTTTCCAGCACTACTCTAGACAGTGAAGTTCCAGAAA
Organism: Chymomyza amoena; assembly: GCA_037043745.1. Classification (NCBI taxonomy): domain Eukaryota; kingdom Metazoa; phylum Arthropoda; class Insecta; order Diptera; family Drosophilidae; genus Chymomyza; species Chymomyza amoena. The sequence goes on along the minus strand of JBAMAX010004711.1, from coordinate 57,757 downwards.
TAGTTCGCGGAATCTTAGCGAACTAAATTGCGAAGCACGCAGCAAGCGGAGCCCCTTGCTAAATATAATAATAAGAAGCATTAGAATTGATATGCTGTATTTTTGCTATTGGAAATAGAGAACTTATCGAATCGTTTTTATTGTAATCGATTCCATTGAAGAATAGAATAAATCCTTTATTTGAAATAAAAACGTTTTACGCTAATAAAGTCATTTTTGCATAACTTTTTCGTTAAGAAAAAATTCTTTTATTAGTTAGAATATTTCAAAAATTAGAACTACCATTGGAACCATTTGGTTCTAATTTGTGAGCTTTTCGTATTTTCTTCTCTACCGACACTTAGACTGGACACAAAATTAATTAATTAAGATAAGATAATTTTCTAGGGATTGCTCTGGAAACAAAATACAATTTAATATGCCACTACTCCATGCAGAAGAAAGTTCCTCCTGAGTCTGTTCATAAAAACGGAATCTGTTAATATGAACATTGGAAGAACTATCAAAAAATACAAAAAATTGTTTATAGCAGTGCTTGAAATTGATATATAGCACAGCTGCTGTTCCTCTAAGCACACTGCTTGACGAGCAAAGCAAGCAGTTGGCAGCTATACAGTACATTTGCCAAAATAATTCGAGTAAACTTAAAACAGCATTGCGGACTGGATTGCGAAACACGCAGCAAGCGGAGCCCCTTGCTCAATATAGTAATAAGAAGCATTAAAATATCAATGTTACATATTGATAGATAGATAAAATCTCTATTAATTAAAGACATCGCCGTTCGGATTCGGCTATAAACTGTAGGTCCCTGTTCTGTTCGAATAGTTATTAATAGACATCCCCATGGCTCTCCCAGGGGTCAGTCAGGGAATTATATATATTGATATAATGAATATCGAAAACATATTTTTTTGTAGCAAAGCTTGCAATTGATGTACTTATAAGACAGCTTAAGGCCTTTGGCTTAAGCGCACTGCTTGACGATCAAAGCAAGCAGTTGGCAGCGTTCCCTAGATATTTGCCAAGTTGACAAACGCCATCATGTATGCGTATAAACTTGGCTCTAAGCTTAATGGGCTTTAAACCCCAAATAGAACGTGTTTTAGCGCATTTTTTGTCGCACTGCTTGGCTGCAATTTACTCTCTATTTGAGCTGGTAAAAAAGAATTAGAATATCAATGTTATATATGGATATGATGAATATCGAAAAAAAAACAAAATTGTTCTTAGCAGAGCTCAAAATTTAAATATAAGGTAGCTGCTGTTGGTTTAAGCACACTGCTTGCCGAGTAAAGTAAGCAGTTGGCAGTTGACAGCGCTCTTTAGTATTTGCCAAGTTGACAAACGCCATCATGTATGCGTATAAACTTGGCTCTATGCTTAATGGGCTTTAAACCCCAAATAGAACGTGTTTTAGCGCATTTTTTTGTCGCACTGCTTGGCTGCAATTTACTCTCGAATGGAGCTTGCAACACCTGTAAAATACCTGCCCGGGCAGCACCTGACTCAACATCTGACGCAATTTTTATGGCTTTGCTTTGGTTTTTGTGTTTGTCTATGGATTTGGTTGTTGCTGTTGTTGTTTTTTTTTGCCGGTAGCATTCATTATCGATAGTAAATGCGATAGAAAAACTCACGTTATTATAACTGATAACATAACCACAAAAAAAAGTAGAAAAAATCTAAACCAGCTTTGGACACGCACACACACGCACATACGGTACAATATATTACACTCATTAAGCCTACCCAGCCCCGCCCCATAAAGCCTTCTAAAACATGACCAAAATTTATTCGGACCTGTTTGTGGGTTCTGTTTTGTTCTGTTTTATTCTGCTTCTGTTTTGATTTCGTTTTTGTTGCCATTCCTCTCTCACATGGCTCTAAATCGTGGCCAACAGAGCCAGAGCCAGTCACAATGATAAGCGTCAAGTGTTTTGTGTTGTTGTTGTCTTTGTTGTTGTTGTTGTCCCTCTATGACCGTAATTATTACGACTATTATGTCTATTTTTTTTTTGTTTTTAACTGAAAAAAAAAGCGACAAACTGCAGTGGCAAATGTTTATACATATAGAGCAGGAGCGGATCCAGGATTTTGTAAAGGGGGTCCAGAGAAATCTGTACAGAGAAATCCATCTTTTATAATTGTGAAAATATTTTTATTAGGGTTTTCTGATCCCGAAGGGGGGTCCGAACCCGAAATCCCCGTGGATCTGCCACTGACATAGAGTATTATATCTGGCTGAGCTCTTCACGCTGATAAAGCGACCTAGACAAGATGACAAAATAAAAACAACAACAACAAAAAAGACAGCGATTTAACATTTTAGACGTTTTTTTCATGCCCTGGAATGGGTTATATTAACTAAGTGATAGCAAATCCTCACATGGAATTGGAGCATTTGGACAGATAGATCAGTTAAGTAAAAATATGTGCCAGCTAACAAAAATAAATATTTAAAAGTTTTTTAACTGAGTATTTAGAGGTTGCTTTAAATTTGGTTTTTAAGTTATCGAGACATCTGACTATAATGCGAAAAACTTAAATTTTGATCAAACTTGGCTATTTTTAAGAAGTCTCTACAATTCTTTACGATTTTTTTAAGAAGTCATTTATATTCATTAAAGTTGTTAAAAATGAAGCAAATAATAAAAATATAATAATAAAACAATAATAATAAAAAAATAATAATAAAAAAATAATAATAAAAATAAATAATAATAAAAAAATAATAAAACTAAATTATAATAAAAAAATGGCGGACGTAAAGTCGGGCGCGGACGACTTTAGGATACCCTGTACCACTAGCTTGTAATAAAGTCCGATTTCTTCACGAGAAACCAAAAAAAAATTTTTTTTTGACCGATCGTTCCTATGGGAGCTATATGATATAGTCAACCGATTTCAATAAAATTTGACACAGTGCTTAAATACCTTAAAAAAGATCTGAATGCCAAATTTATTTCAAATATCTTTACAAACAAACAAAACACATAGAATTTTGTATAAAAAACGTGTTTTTGTGACCGATTGGTCCTATGGGAGCTATATGATCTAGTCAAACGATTTGGATTAAATTTAGTACAGTGCTTAGGAACTATAAAATACTCACGAATGTCAAATTTGGTCCCAATATCTTAACAAACAAACGAAACACAACAAATTTTGTTAAAAAATCGATTTTTTGGAAGATAGGACCTATGGGATATGATATAGTCAACCGATTTTGTTCAAATTTGGCACATTGCTTAAGTGCTCTCAAAAATTTCCAAACGCCAAATCTGGCTACGATATCTTTATTAAAAAACGAAATATAGCGAATTTTTCTTTAAAAAAGTTATTTTGGCCGATCGGTCCTATGGGAGCTACATATATGATATAAAGAACTTTCAAATACCAAATTTGGTTACGATATCTTCATAAACAAACGAATTATTCATCTAAAACGCTTTTTTTTTGTCGAGGTCGTCTCAAACACCCCCATGGGAGCTATATAATTTAACCCCGATATCAAAAAAATAAAATAAACTTGCCTCCTATGGAATAATATGGGATCTAATGTGAAAGTTTGTTAGCTCTAGCTCTTACCATCTCTGAGATCTAGGCGTTCACACAGACAGACGGACAGACGGACATGGGTATATCGACTTCTCTATTCACCCTGATCATATTTTAGGTAACTTTGGGGTGTCTCCGACGTCTCCTTCTATATGTTACATACATTTTCGGCTTGCACAAACTTAATATACCCTTGGTACCATACGGTACAGGGTATAAAAACTGTTTAATGGATATTAAAGTAACGTCACGCCATGTAAAATGAATAAATAGATATTTTGAGCCTGAGTATCACAATGATAATAATAAATAATAACGGAAAAACGGGAAAAAATTGTTAATAGAAATTAAAGTAACGGTACAATAATGGGCGTGCCGTAACAGTTGCTGGCTCGGAAGTGCGACTGCACTCTCTACGCGAGGGCGGCTGGAAACAGCCCTTTAGTTAGGCTTTGTCACTGCTAAGTGACTGGCTAATAGTAGTTGGGCTGTAGTTGGAAACTCCTCAAAAATGTCCACATATCCAGGTCGAACTAAGGTATCGAAAGTCAGCCTGGCTGGGGGCCCGGTTAACAAACAGCCCAGTCGCTAACAGAGAGTCTAGGCAAGTGGCGACCGCCTAGTCTGGTGAGACTTATCAGAGCATTGCGAATATCTGCCCGGGTGGACTGAATACTTCTTCACAACTCGTGGGATATGTAGTAGTTTAAGAAAAGTTTTAAAAGCATCGTAGGACATCCCTGCGGGAACTGTTGCGAAACAGCTTGAAGACCGTGACCTTGACGGGGATGGTAAAATCATCAAAAGGAGCTCCTAACAGGAGTTTACATGAGAACAAGAAGGGTTCACGAGGCCGCGTAGTGGGAGCTTCCCCACACCCCGCACCTGCAACCAGCACCATCGCCGGTAACGAGAAGACACCGTTACTGGGACGCGGCCAACCTGGCGGACGGGATGACTTGTACCGAAAGGGGCTGAGTGGTGCAAAAGTAGAGAGTGCATAAGGTACCTACAGCAGGGCAAGATACCTGCCAAGAACAGGGCCGTACCCCTGCTCCAAAGAGGCTGAGCAATACGCCCACGCCGCCATTCGACACCCCGAAGAGGGTGCGGGTGAAGAATAAGGCTGCAGAGATGCCATTATCTGCGGTAGTAGCGTGCATGGCTTCCTTCGAAGCCACCCGGGAAGTCGAGGACCAACCCTTGACATCCCTGGTGACCAAGAAGGGACAAGATACTAAAGGTAGCGATTATGCCTGAGGAATGCCCTCAGGTGATCCTTAAAAGTGAGGAACTCTCACTGCTTGAGTAAGCGATACTAGAAGAATTAGTGTCATCGGGTTGGGACTCCCCAAATTCGTTTAATGTTTCGTTTCCACTTCAGGGTGGGTTGTATGGTCGTAGACTGCTCTGACTAAAAGTCAGCTGAGTGGTTGCGGCTGGCAGCCCCCTGCGTATGAGAAAAATTTTGAAATAATTTCCTTAAAAAAAATGTTAACCAACCTATCAAGTCTAATTCGCAGAAATTTCCAATTTTTTAATTGAAGTCATAGCCCAAAAATCTTTTAATACAGTCGATCTAATAGATATCTCGATCTAAGAAAAAAAAAAAATTTTATAATATCATCGCAAACAACTTTAGTTTGAAAACCGTGAAATATTAGCTGTACTTAACTGTTTTCAATAACTTTTACATCAAATCTTTTAACGTTGTTTTTTTTTGTAATTTTTTTTTTTTTTTGAACAGAAATTTTCTAAATTAGAAAGGTTTGTAAGCCGGACCAGCGTAGGTCTTCAGGCTTAGAATTCCATTCCTTAAACCAAGCAAACTATTTTAAACTAAGGTATTGTGTAGAGTATTTTAAAGTCGGGATCTCAACTTTAGTTTTATATCTTTTTTGTCACAATTTTAATCGCATACTTTCAAAACGAACTTTCTAAGGCAATTTAGCGCATCAAAAATAAACACTACGTAAAAAAATAACCGAAAAAAAGAAGAGTTATGTAGGTGGTAATTTTAACCGTTGCATAGACAATGATTGAAGGCACTGGAGCATGGATTTTGGGGTATAATATATTATTTAACTCAAGATTGCAGGCAATAAAATCAAACGGCATGGAAGGTTTGTTCAAAATAACATAATGGTAAAAATAATAAAAGCAAATATATCGAAACCCATCAGCTATGCTATATCTTCTGATCTTAAACCGATTGAGCTTTTTTGGTTCAAACTTGATCATCAGATGAGGTTTTTAAAAGAAGTACTGGGAATGTTATAAAACGGAACTGGTCTAGCAACCAAAAAAAGGAACCTTGCCTGTCATTTTAGGATAATTTTCTCAAAAATAAAGCCTCTTGAACTTCGAAAAATAATGCACTAATCGATTTAAAAACAGCCCGTCTTATCGATTTAAAAGTAATAAATACATTTTGTTAGCAGTCTTTAATATTACGTCACCTTCAGGCAATAAATTTTACAAGGTGACGCAAAAAAGTCTGTGCAAAAATCTGATTCATTTTTTGTATGGTAGCTATAAGAAATAATGAATCAATTTTGATCAAACTACGCACAAATGTTTACGCTTAAACAAAATAAAGTTTACATAAATTTAATTACAATAAATGTTTATAAAAACAAACATGTGCTCACGTGCACACATTTGTGTGCACTTTGATCAATATTGCTCCATAATTTCATATAGCTGTCATACAAAAATTTAAGCTGCGCTCACTTTTTTAGAGAGACTTGCATAACTGACCCAAGCAGAGCGTCACCTTTTACTTAAGCGCACCATTGCCAAAAGTCTAAAAAATAAAATGGGCCTAATTCAAGAAATTGTTGTTCAGCATAGTTGTCCGCAAATAAAAAGTAAAACCAAGAAAATCTCATTTCAATAAATTACTTATATGAAAAAATTAAAGTTCCTGCAAATCTTATAAGCTTATTAGGGCCCGACCAAGGTTTTAAGATATTATGAAAAATTAACAACTTTGTTGACTGGAATGAGAATCTATGGTGTCATAAAACAACAACAACAACAATAATAAAGATCGTTTATTCTAATAAGCAACTCACAATAAACAAACGAAACCCAAATAAATAAAAAATAAAAATAAACACATATCTACTAAAAAGCGGCTTGTGCAAACAAAACTGCAAGAAGATGTTGGAAGATGACACAGAACCAAACCGTACCGAACCAGTGCCAAGAACCGAGCCAGCCCAAAACGAGAACCAAGAGATACTTAGGATGGCAAAACAAAGTAAGAAGCGAACAAAATAAACTAAAAGAAAAAAAAAGGTTGCAACAAACTGCAGAGAACGAGCTGAGGCAGTACATAAAGTAGAGGAGAGGCATATGTAGTATTTTGTAGAACCCAAAGTTCTAGGCTGACTCAAAGAAAAAAGTTACTGCAATCTTTGCTGTTGCTATCGTTATACCCTATAGCCATAAGGGTATTATAGAACTGGTAATGACTAAAGACGTTTTATTACTTTATTCATGGAAAAGTTTTGCTTTTGAGTTTTGAGAAGAGATGCAAGTCTTTTTCCGAAGAATAAGAGATACAAATTTTATTTATAGATTTTATTCTGTGGGCATTATCCGATGTTTTACTGTAGAAACGAAGAATTATCAATTGATTCGAGCAACTGCAAGTAGGGCTCGGTGTTGGTGGCTATCGAAGCGTTGTAAAAGTTCTCCCCTCTTCTACTTCTTCAGCTATCCTTGACTCCCAGTGGAAGTTCTAAGGAGATTATCCGATGTTCTGCTGTCGAAACGTAGAATTATCGATTGATTTGAGCAACTGCAAGCAACTATTGAAGCGTTCTAAAAGCTCTCTCCTCTTCTACTTCTTCTGCTATCCTTGACTCCCAGTTAAACATAGAGCCTCTAGTTGCGGGAGAACAATTCTTCTTTTGAAACTATCAGATAAATCCTTCAAATTTCAGCCCAATGTTCCTTTTATGAGTTAAATGGAATATCCCTCTTTCTGACGAATGTATAGGGTCCAACCAAGCATTATTCGTCAATTCAATTTTACCATCTTTTTTTCGTCCTTATTTAAGGACTTTTTATAATTGTCATAGCCAATATTGAGAAGGTACCTGGGAGCTCAAGTCTCTATGTTAGGTAAAAATATTAAATTAACGTCGAAAAATTAAAAATTTCTGGCCAGACCCGTTGTCAGACGGAGGTTTAAATCTATATCGACCGAATAGGCTGAATGGGTGAGTATGCAATATACAAGATAATTTTGTTCCTTAAACTCAACTTCGAGCTCAGGAGCATACAAGAAAAGATCCGTATCCGGTACAAAAGCAACCTAAGCGTTACGAATAATACGATTTCCACTTCTTTTTTGCCTAAAAATCTTATCCTCTTTCTCTCCTCTTTTTGAATCACTCTGTGTCGTATGCTTTCTTTCGAACCGTCTCTTTCGACCATCACATCCCCAATCTTGAGTCATATTTAGGGTTAAAATATATAGGGTAACCATATTTAGGGTTACCATCCGCTTTTAAGTGAACGTGTTCACTTTTTTTTGTCTTGTGCTCGCTTTTTTGCTCTATAAGTTCGACCAATTTTTGTTAAACATATTTTCATATCTTTTTTTGCCTTAAACTCAATGTAACTTCGGGCCCAGGAGCATACAAGAAAAGATCCGCATCCGGTACAAAAGCAACCCACGTGTTCCGAATAAACGAATAGTGCAATTTCCTTATTCCTATTCTTGACTCTATCTCCTCTTCTTGATCCACTATGTATGTTATGCTCTCTTCCGAACCGACTCTCTCCACCATCATAACCGCCATCTTGAGTCATATTTGTTCGCTTTTTCGCTCGATAAAATTGATCAAACTTCTTGCATTAAACTTCGGGCCCAGGAGCATACAAGAAAATATCCGTATCTGGTATAAAAGCCACCCAAGACTTCCGAATATGCGAATAATACGATTTGCTAGGAATGTGGCCTAAAAATCTTAACCTCTCACCCCTCTTCTTGAAACACTCTGTGTTATATGCTCCCTTCCGACCCGCCTCTTTTCACCATCACATCCGCAATCTTGAGTCATATTTATGGTTAAAATATTAAGGGTAGAAATATTTAGGGTTACCATCCGCTTTTAAGGGAACATGTTCACTTTTTTTGTCCCGTGTTCGCTTTTTCGCTCGATAAGATCGATCAACTTTTGTCAAACATATTTTCATATCTTTATCCCAAGTATTTAAGTATATTTTTCACAACAGTGGATCAGACTACGAAAACAAATCCGCAGTTGAGCGCATTTTTAAAATTGTTTAAGATTTAAAATCATATTTTGTGCCACAAGAGAACCCCCCTAAATTTCTTTTTGAGCGATTTCTCTGAAATTTGTTTGTATTTCTTAATCTTTTATGCGTAATTTTTCTATGGCAAACAGTTATCGTTAGAGTCTAACAGCATTTTGGAAATTTTGGCGGTGATTCATTCTGTTCTCAAGACTTTCGCAGATGATTCGAAACCCAGTTATTGCCTTTAAAAGTTAAAAGTATTCTCGCAAAAACTCGAAGTGAAGGCTAAGATGCTGAATGTGATCAATTTAAAAAAAAAACAGCTTTCAACGTTTATAATAAAAGCTCCCATTCACTTCAAGAATTGTCTGTTGTGGAATCTGCGCCTTTTTTCACTCAGACCATCTGGTAATCCCGGTACTTGACTGTTACTGAAATTCTGAATCAACCCTTCGATCAAAGTGATCTTTTGGCATTCTCCTTATAAAATATATATTATCTAAGCGCATTAAAAAATTCGTTTACTCATTTTGCTTCTTCTTCCTTCTTTTATTTCCCTTTGCTATCTGAGGTCAATTAGAATCACCAGATTACATAGATAGATCATCATCGTTCCATCAGTTTTTTTAAATGCTTCTGATTATCTTTGCTTGCAGTGTATTCCCAATTCGTTCTCCGCCACAACAGCTTAACACTTTTTTTTAACGCTTTTTTTTTTTTTTTTGAAGTTGTTGCAGCTGAAGTGTCGCAGCAGTGAGCTTTTGCCCACTGGGCGGCGGCACTTAATCAAAAAGCCACAAGAAGATCCAAACGCAGCTGTCGCCAGGGGCATTAAGTGATGGGCGGGGCGGGGCGGTGAGTTCAGGTAATGGGTTGATGCGCCACGTGCATAACAACTGAAATATGTGCAGGTTGGTCTTCTGTTCTTACTCGCTTTGGGTCTTGTTGTGTTTTTTTTTTCGTTTTTTTTTTTTTCCTGGGCTTATTTAATATTTAAAAGCGTCAACAGCAACGACGTGTCTTCCAAAGCGGGCTAAGAGTAGGACTATGTGGAGGCAGCACAAGCCAACAAAATGAACAAATACAACAACGAAATGGTAAAAAAAAAAAAGATATATATGTATATACAAATATGCGAGAGTGTAGGGGTTAAGGTTGAAAGCTGTCAACAACTACATACATGCATATGTATGTATGTATATGTACACACAAGTGCCCCCTCCTTACCCCGAACCCAACTCTGTCCATAACGAACATGCTCAGATTTGAGTCTATGTTAAGTTGATAAAGCGTGTAAAAGAATTTTTAAAATGTGCATGTATGTGTGCATAATAAAATTAACACGTTGGGTGGCAACACTGTTCAGTTTTGGGCGGGAGAGTGAGCAGCATACGCATATAGATCAGGGTGTCTATCAGAAATCTACAAAAAGAGTTCATTTGAAATGTCTCAAACTACATAAGTTGCATTTTGTTGCAAGCTGCACATTTTTGTGTAGTTTGATCAAAATTGGTACATTATTTCGTATGGCTGCCATATAAAAATTTAGCCAGTTTGCCAGTTTTCTTTGCGTCACCTTGCAAAATGCATAGAATCTTGAATTAAGAGATCATTTGAAATGTCTCAATGGTCATAAGTTGCATTTTGTTGCAAACAGCACATTTTTGTGTAGTTTGATCAAAATTGGTACATTATTTCGTATGGCTGCCATATAAAAATTTAGCCAGTTTGCCAGTTTTCTTTGCGTCACCTTGCAAAATGCGTATCATCATGAATTAAGAGCTTTTCGTTTTTCTAGTTTACTGGAGCTATTAGAGTTTATTACTAACTTGGCCTAATTTTTATCAACTAAGCTGTTTAGAAATAAATTTTAAATATACAAAACGCCTGGCCATACAAATATAAACAATGGCATTCATTGTGCCTATTTGAGGCTTTTATGGAGCGGCATTTTCCGGCTTTACAAATGTAACGACCGACTGTAATTAAACAAAGAAACCCAAATAATTAGAAAGAAAAAAAATGCCCCCTGACACAAGCGCATAAATTTCCAATTGAATTTCTACAAGTATCTTTTTCTAGGGTTTCCAATGAAAAATCAACCAAAACAAATCGTCTACCTTTTGTCTGCCTGCGACTTCATCATTAATTAGCTAAAAATTGAAATCATATGCAATGAGCTCATGTACATATATGTCTAGCTTGTATATAATATGCTGAAGTTAACGCGGCTAGGCCCATTGGCCAGGTTAAGTCAAGTCAACTGCAGTCAAGTCAGTTCGTTGCTGTTAACCAAGTGGAAGACGACACAACAAAGCGTCATTACCAAACCTGCTAGGCTCTGCTCTATGAAGGCCCAAAAAGTACAATGACGCTGACGTTGTCGCTAACGACGACCTCAGACACTACGGTGTTCAGCAGAGGGTCACTCTGCCGCACAACACCTCCCTCTCCCTCGTCTTTCGCTGCGTGCGTGCGCAGTCAAAGACCGGAAATGTCTAATGATAGCAGCGCCGCTTTGCCATAGTCATCGTGTGGCATCGTGACGTAGAAGAACAGCGCAAAAAAACAGCAGTGGAAAATGTCGCTTTACCACACTTACACTCTCTCGCACACACACAGACAACACACCTTGTCAATTTGCACCTGGCATTGCCGCTGTCCAAGTCCAGCGCGCCTCAATTGGTGGCATGCCACAACCCTGATGAGCTACTAGAGATATTCTACTACTATCTGGTAGCTACTACTTTTTTTCTTCGTTTTTCTTTCGTCTTTTTTTTTATAGTTTTGTACACACAACATGAGTAATATCCAGAAGCGGCAACCATGTGCTTAAGTGTATCCAAACGTTTTAATGCGAATTTTTACCCCAAGTGCAACTCTAGAAATAATTCCCCACAGAATAATGTTATGGTCTTTTGTATTTCAATTGGCAACACATTGCACTTGGTTGGTTCTCTGTAGATAAAACATTTAAAACGAGAAATAAAATATTCACACATGCACGTTTTACTGTACTCTCTCTTGAGTAAATGCAGCTAATTAAGAACTTCCACTCAATCAGATAAGTGTACAGTTGTTTACTCATTGTACACTAAATGCAAACGTTTTACTAAAAATGAAATTGAGAGTTCATAAATGATGAAGCAAAATTGCGCTCTTTAAGTTTTGACGGCTACGAAAACAAGTTCGCTCTTTTCGTTCTTACTGTACTCATAATTTCAATTGGTTATAGCTCATAGTACAGTACACTAAAAATGAGTGCTGTCTTGAGTGCATTCTTATCTCGGACTAGGGTTCATTCCAAAGATCTTGATTAGAAGATGAAGAGTACTGCCATGTCTTCTCCTGCTATCATGGTTTTCATTTTCGAAAAATTTGTTGGAATATCTTACTTTGGGTTTAATAATAAGCGATATCATTGTCAACAATCATTACGAGCCATTTCTTATGGAGTTCTATTTTCTATAATAAAAATCGTCAACAGCATCGTAGGGTTGCTAGGATCGCGTTTTGCTTTAAAAAAAAAACGTTCAAGTTAATAAAAAACAAACGCATGAAAATGAACTAGTTCAATTTTGCCTTTTTTAATAAGTAATAGCGCTACTACGCCTAAACCTGCCGATCAAGACGCTTTTAGTTCTTAAAATTATCAGACATTATGAAAAAAAAAAACTAACCGAACTTATTTGATCGTAAGATTTTAGAACTGTAAGGTAGCTCCGTTTTCAAATTTTTTAATCAAATAATACTTTTGTTCCTTGATCTCTTAGAAAGGCTACATTCTTGCTTTAGTTCATAAGTTCATTTAAAGAAGCTCATGAAAATAAACTAGTTCAATTTGACCTTTTTTAATAAGTAATAGCGTTACTATGCCAAATACTCCCGATTAAGACTTTTTGGTTCTTAAATCATAAACTTAAATCCTAAATAATAGATTTCATTGTCAACAATCATTACGACTCATTTCTTATAAAGTTCAATTTGCTGAATTCAAAATCGGCAACAGCATCTTAGGATCTCCTTTTATTTTAATAAATAACGTTGCAGTTAATCAAAAACAATCGCATAATGAACTAGTTCAATTTTGCCTTTATTTATAAGTAATAGAGCTACTATGCCAAATACCCCCGATTAAGACGTTTTTAGTTCTTAAAATGATGAGAGTCTATGAAAAAAAGAGAAACCAACTGAACCAACTTGATTTCAAGCTTTTAGGTAGCTCTGCCTTGAAATTTCTTAATAAAATAATACTTTTAGCATACTTTTGTTCCTTAAACTCCTAGAAAGCCTTCATCCTTTCTTTATTGCCCAAGTTCATATACTCTAACTCATGAAAATAAACTAGTTCAATTTTACCTTTTTTAATAAGTAATGCCGCTACTATGCCAAAAATAATCAGAGATTAGAAAAAAAAAGTGGAACTAACTGAACTGAATTTGATCGTAAGATCTTTGAACTGTAAGGTAGCTCGGACTTGCAATTTTTTCATTAAATAATACTTTTCGGGTTCTTTTGTTTCGTGAACGCCTAGAAAGGCTACACTCTTTCTTCAGTTCATAAAATGATCAGAGATTATGAAAAAATGAAAACCTAACTTAACTAATTTGAACGTAAGATTTTAGAGCTGCAAGTTAGTTCCGCCTTGTAATTTATTAATTAAATATTACTTTTGGCATACTTTTGTTACTTGAACCCCCAAAAATTCTACACTCTTTCTTTAGTTCACTAACAAGTTCATATAAGCCAGCTCATTCATTAAGTGCACTTTTTTTAGCAGCAGAACAGCAGTTTCGCCGCACAATTTTATGCAGCAAGCTCAGCTGAAAAAAATTAAGAAAAATAGAACTAGCTCATTCTTTCAATTCCGAATTTTTGTTTGCTGTAAACTGTGATAAGCTATTTAGAACAATCGCAGACAATTTTGCAGGGGCAAGCAGTCTGCGGTATTCATTAAAAGAAACTAACAAATCAATTGATTACTACTAAAGAGGAACCAAATGAACCAGTAATTCTAGTATGAAAAAAATTTAACTAGCGATTGAAATCAATCCATCAATTGAAAAGAAATGACGTATTAAGGCAGTCTTACTAAAAATTGAATCAGTTGAACCAGTAGTTCTTTTAAGAAAATCTATTTATTGAAAAGTTAAACTTATTATTAATATTATAAGAAACCTATGTTTATTTTAAGAATTAATAAAAAATTTAATAGGTGATATAAATTAATCAATCAATTGAAAAAAAAATGGCGTATTGCGTATCAATTGAACCAGTAATTCTTGTAAGAAAACAATATATTTATTGGAAAGATAAACTTATTGTTAAAATCGTAAGGCACCTATGTTCATTTAAGCAGAAATATAAAATTTAATTTGCGAAATAAATTATTCATTCAATTGAAAAGAAATGGCATATTGATATCAATTGAACCAGTAGTAGTTATTTTAAGAAAACAATCTATTTATTAAAAGGAAAAACTCTGTTCAGCAGTAATATGAAATTTATTAAATAAAAAAACTTCGCAGACGCATAAAAAGAAAGAAACAAGAAATCAATTTATTCGTAACGTAAAAGGAACTAAACGAACCAGCATCTCATTTATAAAATTAACGAGTTTCTAAAGATATGTCAAGAGTCTTTTTTTTTAATAAATTTGTACAAGAAACGGAACTAAATTAAGCAGTAGTTCCTTTAAAAAGATAAACTAAGCTAACGAGTGCCTAAATGAATATTCGATAGAAACAAACTAACAAATCAATTCATTACTAAGGAAAAGTAACTTAATGAATCAGTAGTTCCATTTAGAAAATAAACTGAATTACCGAGTGCATAAATGAATATGGCAGTGTTTCTACAAAAGAAACTAAAGAAGCAATTCAATCAACAGAAAGAAACTAACAAATAAATTCATACCTACTGGAAAGGTAACATAACGAATCAGTAATTCCTTTTATAAAATAAACTGAACTAACAAGTTCCTCATTGAATATACTTATAGTGTATGCACAAAAGAAACTTGAAGCCCAAGATATTAAATGAAACTGGCGAAAAAATTAATATCTACGAAAAAATTTACCAAATGAACCAGTAGTTCTTTTATAAAAATTAACATAAATAAACTAGTTCCCAAATAAATATAAATTAAATGCATACTGAACAAATAAAACATGCAGTTCCATCAATTAAAGAAACTGACAAAACAAATGATTTCTACGGCAAAACTACTAAATGAACCAGTAGTTCCTTTAAGAAAATAAACTAAATTAAGGAGTTCCTCTTTGAATATACCTAAAGTTTATGCACAAAAGAAACTTGGAGTCCAGATATTAAATAAAACTGACGAAACAATAAGTTTCTACGAATAAATGTAACAAATGAACCAGTAGTTCTTTAATGAAAATAAACATAAATAAACAAGTTCAAATATAATTATAAACTGTATGCACAAATAAAACTTGCAAACCCATCAATTAAAAGACTCTGACGAAACAATTGATTGTTACGGAAAAACTACTAAATGAACCAGTAGTTCCATTACGAATATAAAATTAACGAGTTCAAGAATGAATATAAAATGTATGCACGAAAGAAACTTGCAGTCCAAGATATTAAACAAAACTAACGAAACAATCATTTGCTTCGAAAAAATTTATCAAATGAACCAGTAGTTCCTGCATGAAAATTAACAGAAATAAATAAGTTTCCAAATGAATATAAAGAGTATGCAGAAAACAAATTTGCAGTGCCATCAGTTGAAAGAAACTCATGACACAAATCATTTATGCAATAAAAATCTAAATGAACCAGTAGCTCTTTTAAAAAAATAAACAAAATTTAGGAGTTCCTGAATGAATATAAAGTGAATGCACGAAACAAATTTGACGTCCAAGCTATTCAAAGAAATTGACGAAAACAAGGTAAAAAATGAACCAGTAGTTCCTGCATGAAAATAAACAGAAATAAACAAGTTCCCAAATAAACATAGAATGCATGCACAAATGATCCCATATATTAAAAGAAACTGACGACACAAAACATTTCTGCGTTAAAAAAACAAAATGAACCAGTAGTTCTTTTAAAAAAATAAACTAAATTTAGGCGTTCCTGAATGAATTTAAAGTGTATGCACAAAACAAACTTGCCGTCGAAGCTATTAAACAAAATTGACGAAACAATACTATTTTACGAAAAAAAAAAAAAAGTTAAATGAACCAGTAGTTCCTGCATGAAAATAAACAGAAATAAACAAGTTCCCAAATAAATATAAAGGGTATGCAGAAAAGAAACCTGCAGTGCCATCAATTGAGAGAATCTAACGACACAAATCATTTCTGCGTTAAAAAAAAAAACAAAATGAACCAGTAGTTCTTTTCACAAAAAATAAACTAAATTAACTCATTCCTTAAAGCACATGCAGCTTATACGCAAAAAGCAGCTCAGCAATGCATTTTTGGATTTTTCAGTTTATAATTAGCCATAAGTTCAGCTTAGTTTGGCTTATAGCAATTAGGGTCAGTTTTGTTCCGCTCTCTGTAAGCCTAAAGTCCAAACCAAAAGTGCCAAAGGCTGAAACAAACTGCATGCAATTTCCAGCTTAGACTAGACTATTTATGGAATAAGCCCCTTTTGTTTTGTGGGCGCACATTTAATAATCATTGCCGACGATTTGAAGAAATTCCAATTAGGTATTTCTAAATGCAGAAAATATTATTTTTATGTTGAATTCGAACAAAAGGTATTAGGGTGGCTCAATGCTCATTAGGGTGTTTTTGTTACGGCAATTGTTAAGCGATTATGTGCGTTGCATTTCAATATGGACTACACTTGTTTTGTTTTGTTCTGTTCTGTTCTATTCTCTTGTTCTGTTCGGTTCGGTTCTGTTGTTATCTGGAAGTTGTTGTAAGTTATTTTCAGATTCAGTATGCTTTAAGTATTTATTTATTACATATACTGTGCATCTAATGAGCTTATATACCTGCGCCTGCACGTACACTATGCAACATAATGTTGCAACGACTACAACAACAACAACAACGGCCATATTTACAGTAATTGGGCGCTGGCTTGGGGCCAACAAAAGCGGGCCAAGCTTTTGAATGCAACTCCTACTACCTTGAGTACAATACGAGGGTGGTACAAGAAATTAATGGGAGGCTAAGGATATTCCCACAAAGACTTTTTCGGATATAGGCTACAAAAGTCAAAATAATGATTTAAAGGGAGCTGCTGTGGAAACTCTGAAGCAAATAGTAGATTTGTGACGTCACAAGTCAGCTTTTTTAAAGCAAACTCAAAATCGACAACTGTTTATACGTGAGATTATGCGTGAGAATTGCATAGTCGAAAAAGCAATCATCTTGAGTTATAAAATTTTGCTCCCCAACGTGCCGCCTACTTCAAAGCCCGCCCTCGCCTAACACCATACTTGGTATATATTAGGATATTCCGACAGACTTTTTCGGATATAGTCTACAAAGGTCGACATAATAATTTTAAGGGAGCTGCTGTGGCAACTCTGACGCAACTCTAGATCGCAAATATCTTGCCAGCAGTGCTTTTGTGACGTCACAAGTCAGCTTTTTTAAAGCAGAAACAAAATCGACAACTGCTTATACGTGAGATTTTACGTGAGAATTACCAAGTCGAAAAAGCAATCATCTCGAGTTTTAAAATTTTGCTCCCCAACGTGCCGCCTACTTCAAAGCCCGCCCTCGCCAACCACCATACTTATTTTATGCTCGTTTATGCAGTCCTCAGATCGGATGCTAACGATTAAAGTTAATTTGGTATTTTTGTTGCGATTGTGTTGGTATGCCCCCCTGCAATCGGATTTATAGTCTACCCGCTGCTTGCACGTTGCATGCCCCATAATTAATTAATATGCCAGAAAAGTGTTGTCTTCGAAAAATACTTGAAGTAAAATCAAAAATATATTGCTGTTAAGTTTGTGATCCGCATGTTAAGCAATCAATTGAATGCATGACTTATGGACTGATGGATGGACTGATGGATGGACAGACCCATTGAGGCACTGACTAATGGGCCCGCTGATCAAGGCCAACAAAGAAGTTTTGGTTTGGTACCTTGTTCGTCTTCTGCTTTGTTCTCTGCATTTGCATGCTACAACATGGTGCAAACAAATTTCTCATTGTGAGCGGCATACGAAATGTGCAACAAAGCAAAGACCACTACAAGACGCCATACCTAAGTTCCAGGTGGATTCCATAGAAATGTAATGCCTGAAGCCATGATCCAACCCAGCGAAGGTCGCGCACAGGTATGTCTCTCTGACAAAGAGCTCTTCTATGGTAGCCATATACAATAATGAACTAGTTTTGATTCAACATCAAACAAATGGCTGTACGACGGGAATTGTTCAGTTGTACATCGTATCGAAATTTAAGACAAGGGGTATAAGAATAATTACTAAGCGCACTGTATTGTAATTTTGGTGCATTCACTTGCGCACAGTGCTTGCCAAATTGCGCAGCTGGTTGTCGCGAAAACTGCATTGCGTATGTAAAATATGTGGCAATAATGGAAGGGGAGCAGCTGATGCGGCAGCCGGGAGGGGGCAGCCACACAACATGACATTGGCAATGCCATTAAACTTGCGACTAGGCGAAAAGCCCCATTATACGAACCCGTACGGCTAAGTACACAAAGCATGATTATGGGGATACACTGCAAACAAAAGTTGAAGGAGTAGCATACAAAGCGGCAAAAACAAAATGGTTAGAGTTCCTCCCGAACACATTTCAAAATTATGGGTACTTCTATTAGAAAAGCATCTGAGTAAATTTCAGGCAACATAAATGAAGTTCGTACGAAGGGTCGCAGGAAAAAGCAGGAGAGATATGGTCAGAAATGAAAGAAGACGTTCAGAAGTAGGGCAAAAGGAGTCGAGGAGAGACAGCTAAAATGGTTCGGACATCTGCATCGAATGGACGAGTCAAGAAAAGCCAAACAAGTACTGGAAATGAGAACGGCAGGCAATGCACCAAGAGGAAGACCCCGAAAAACTTGGGAAAATCGCATTCAGGATGTGGCAAGGATGAGGGGCAGAACACTGGCAAAGATAAGAAGGGAGAGCCGGGAGCGACCTAATTGGAGAAAATTTATATATCCCGAGGCTACGCCGACGTCTAACAGCAAATGGGGATTGAAGAAGAAGAATAAGGGTACTTCTAGGCCTAATTTTAGAAGGTGACGCAAAAAACTGGTTCAACTTTTGTATGGTAGCTGCATGAAATAATGAACCAATTTTGATCAAACTTGATAAACAAAATACAGCTGTCATAACTTTGGTCAAAATATTTGCATTATTTCATAAAGCTACCATTCAAAAGTTGAACCTGTAATCACTTTGTCCAAAATGGAAGCTTTTGTTTGGATCATGGAAAAGGCTATAAGCATGACATTTTTTCTGTCTTTCGGAATGATTCTCTGAGTGGATCTCAGATAGGGGCTGAGATAATCCAGAGAACATGAGGTCCATTGTGTGGCCTAATTAATAGAACAGGATGAAAGAAATTACAGAAAAGAGTATCAAAGGCTGTAAGACAACCCTCATCGTCTAAGTCTATCATGTTGCAGAATCATTTTGAGGATTCGACGAAAGCAGCCAGATCCGCTTTGGCACAAAGGCTAGACTACCCAGATCCTCAAAGAATGGTTTACCCAGAAACTGTGTTCGTCATCTTAGATTCAATCGGGAATGTGGAAGTTTCAAATTTTCTCCCATTGCTCTGATGATCTAATGAGCTGGTTTTTTGTTTTCCAAGCGATAGGTTAGGTTAGATTGTGTAAGCAGCTCCGATTGTGACTGAGATCCCAGAGACCATGGGGTCCATTGAGTTGGCTTATTAAAAGAAAGGCAGGGATTGTGGAAGAGCATCAAAAGCTGTAGAGCATTTTGAGGATTCGACGAAAGGCACATAGGTTAGACTACCCAGATCCTCAAAGAATGGAAACTCGGTTCGTCTTCTAAGAAGCGCCTGGCAGTCGCATAGCAGGTGTTGAATGCTTTCTGTCTCTGCCTCATCTCTGAAGCTGCGACAGAAATCGTGATGGGGAACGAGCAACCTTTCAGCCATATTGCCTATGGTGTAGTGCTCCCTTAAAACGCCAACCACCATTCTAGTCCTGTTTTGTATGGAAGCGCAGGAGTTCAGATGTTCGCTTTGGATCATATCTCGGCCAGAGTACTCGGAAGTTGCCACAACCCGACACCATGTCCCATTCTCTTTCGCCAGAGCTCTAGCCATCTCCCTGATTTGCGATGCGACGCCCTATACTGTCCGTAACCGCAAGGTTAGCTGCCAGCGCTGAGCCGTTCTTGGCGCACTCGTCCGCCGCCTCGAACACCTGAGTGACCCGAAACCCATTAGAGGGCTAATACAGTTAATAGCTAATAGGATAAAAAACTTCAAACTGCACTTTCGGAGGGTTGAGTACTCGGGAGTTGGGACAACCCGACACCATGTTCCATGCTCTTTCCAGCAGAGCTCTAGCCGTTACCCAAAGAGTTAGAAGCTTACAATTTATGACAAGTTCTAGTTCCCAAAAACTCAAGTGTATATCAAAGTCTGGATATTCCGCACTGTCAGTCAGACCCTCTCGCATTTCCAAAATGCAACACTGCAGGGGCTATCGGTAGCAAATCGTTACAATGTTTGTTAGCTCGCTGTTTATGCATAAATCGTATACGGTTTATGGATAATGCCTACAATTTGTTCGTACAATAAAAATTCATTAGCAGCCAGCGAAATATTATTTGGTCAATCAATTTTGAACGGAATGAAACAATGGTTAGGCATAAATTTGATATATCTAATGGAAAATATGTTACAAGGAACAACGAAAATAACGAGTTACCGACCACAGTGAAGCTCCGTTTTCATGCCTGGGCAACAACTTTATGAGGTTGCGGTCAAAAATTTATTAAATTATGCTGCTAACAAAAACATGACAACACAGGACGAGGGGGGACGCGCTGAGAGAGCGGAGCGCTGCAAAGCGTCGCATTGCATAGCAAGTTGACCAACACTGGACATTGTTTTGCATTGTTGGCATTGTTCAAATTATAAGCTCGAAATTTATTTGATACATTGTATATAGCCATAGCCATAGCCATAGCCATAGCCGTAGAGTCCGTCCTCGCTCCGTAACTTTATACATCTCTATATAGAGAGCGGCGGCGGCGCTACGTTGGCAATGGAATTGTTTAAAATGGTCAACAATATTGCAACTGAAAAGCCACAAATGCGATTATTGGGTTTGCCAGGGCTGCTGAAAGCCAAGTGTGCACAATGGCTTTTTGTGGGTTTTGGGCTTAACAGCTGGCTACAAACTATCCTATCCTACACTATGCTATACTCTTTAGAAGCTAGGTGTGTGTTCAGGGTCTGATAAGGACTCGGGTTGTTGTTACCGTCCCTTGCACTGATAATTTCAATGTTTTACTTTGCTAGTTAATCAAAAAGCAAAATAAACCAACCAAACAAGAACCAATAACAAAATTTCGATGAAATCAAGAGCGTGTGACCGACACTTGAATGCTCTATGACGTCACACAGTTCTCAAGCACTTTTTCTCTTCGCAGCCTTTATAGGCAACTTCGATACGCAGAATTCGGGAATTTCCCTATGACGAACAAGGAATTTTTCTACACATATTACGTACTTTTTTTAACAACACGGCTTCTTTGAATTTGTGTCCGACACTTGGATATTCTATGACGTCACACAGTTCTCAAGTCGAACGTCTCTATAAAGAACTTCTTCTCTACGCAGTCCTTATTAGCATTTCGATACGCGGAGTTCGGCAATTTCCTATGACGAACTCCTCTTTTTCAACTATACGGCTTTTTTGAGTTAGTGTCCGACAATTGGATACTCTACCTGACACATTTCTAAAGATTTACAATATGATTGTGTAAAGGCTTATAAATGCAACGTCTTTATAAAGAACTTATTCTCTAGGCAGTCCTTGATACACAGAATTCGCGAATTTCCCTATGACTCCTCTACAAAGAATTTCTCTATACATATTACGTACTTTTTTCAACTATACGGCTTTTTTGAGTTTTTGTCCGACATTTGGATACTCTACGGCACACATTTCTCAAGTTTTACAATATAATTGTGTAGGCTTATAAGTCGAACGTCTCTATAAAGAACTTATTCTCTAGGCATTCCTTATAGGGAGTTTCGATACACTGAATTCGCGAATTTCTCTATGACGAACTCCACTACAAGGAACTTTTTTAATACTACGTACTTTTTTCAACTATACGGCTTTTTTGAATTTGTGTCCAACTCTTGGCTGCTCTATGACGTCACACATTTCTCAAGTTTTGCAATATGATTGCTTATAAGCCTAACTCGAACGTGGCTTTAAAATACTTCTTCTCAGAATTCGCGAATTTCCCTGTGACGAACTTCTCCACCAGGAATTTTTCCATGCATATTTCACACTTTTTTCAGCTATATGGCTTCTTTGATCTCTTTATAAAGAATTTCTGAACAACGAACAAATTTCTGCGGCCCTGTGCAACTTGCTGTTGAGAAACTTGAATAATATTAAAAATTTGTTAACTTTCGAACTTTTGTCTTGAAGACATCTTGAAGTGAAAAAAGTGAGTAATGCTTATTCTTGAGACAGTTGTCCGAACCCCAATCGGGTTGCCCATCTCTGTCAATTTTCAACACTACGATTTTTTGAACTTCTTTTAAAGGTATTTCCGCACAAGTGAACAAAAATTCTACTATCATGTGTAATTGACTATGAGAAAGTTTCAATATTATAGAAAAAATCGTAAACTTTCGAAATATGGATGCAGGAAAGAATCTTGTTTCTGACTTAGACATCTTGTAGTGAAAAAAGTGAGTAATGCTTATTCTTAAGATGGAAGAAACAAGCACCCCTTCCTCTTTATTCATAACAATCTAAACTCTAATAGTACGAAAAGTTAAACAAAAACATTGACAGGATTTTTCGACTCATGGAGTTGCTCTAAAAAAAACTATTTTGATGATCCTAACCTTATAACAAACATATTTCAAGTCAGTTTTATTCACTTAATTTTAGGCTATACGAAAAAGATGATAAATTGAATATACCTCAAATAAAGATTATAAACAAATACCTTTTCTACCTAAGTATTAAATTTGGGCATTAGGACGGCGAAAAAATTTACAAAAACCCAGGAAAATAAGGAAATTTTATGTAGGACTTACTATATGACTAAACTAGAAATTAAAAATAAATTATAATAATATATGTAATATAATACGTTTTAGTTACGAGTTTTCAATAGATTTCTAAGATACTTGTATAAATGCAGATCTCACAAAAGCTTTAACTGTCTTAAAGAATGATATAAGAAAAAAAAAGTTAAATTGTCGGGATTTTCCAATAAATAGAGTAACGCTTTAAAAACCGATTTTGTTGGTTATAGCTCTTTGGCATCACAATAGTTTGCTTTTTAAAAGCTTTATCTGTCTCAAAGTATGAAATGAGAAAAAAAAAAACAAGTACAATTGTCGGGATTTTTCGATAACTAGAGTTACGTCGCGATTTTGTTTACCATATCTCTTTGCCATCCAAATAGTTAGTTTTTATACCCTGTACCGTATGGTACCAAGGGTATATTAAGTTTGTGCAAGCCGAAAATGTATGTAACATATAGAAGGAGACGTCGGAGACACCCCAAAGTTACCTAAAATATGATCAGGGTGAATAGAGAAGTCGATATACCCATGTCCGTCTGTCCGTCCGTCCGTGTGAACGCCTAGATCTCAGAGATGGTAAGAGCTAGAGTTACCAAACTTTCACGTTAGATCCCATATTATTCCATAGGACGCAAGTTTATTTTATTCTTTTGATATTGAAAAGAAGTATTTAGCGAAAAGAATTTTTAATATAACTTCCGAAGTTGCCAAGCGATTTCTTTTAATGAAGATAAGAAGATTTGTGTTAAGATTGAAAAAAAATCGAATAAAGAGATCAAATTAAGAACTGAGCAGACAACTTTTTTGGTACATTTTTGAGAAACAAAAGCTTTTAGTACCACTTTGGATACAGTATATGAAATATAACTAGATGAGCCGATAAATAATAATTTCCTTGACTAACTATTTTGTACCCTGGGAAATCTCCCACATCTCCAATCGAGATGTCTATTAAAAACTGTTCGAAGAAAACAGGGATTTAAAGCCGAATCCGAAAGGCTGATGTCCAGAATTAATAGAGTTAACAGTGAGTAGAGTCAAAAATAAGGCCCATCCCTATTTAAGATTCAATTAGTTTAAAGAAAAGTAATTTTTACTCCAGTATTTAATCGAAATTTTTCATGCTTCTTTTTTTAAGTTGAAACTCTCAATCTTGGAATTAGGATTAAGCTTTCTAAAAATGGGGGTATAAAAAAAATTTCTCCTAAAAGAAGAATTTCACTTTCGTATCAAAATTCTTACTTTTCTTCTCTGCATAGAATAATTCCAATCTCTATTTAAGATTCAATTAGTACAAAGAAAAGTAATTTTTACTCCAGTATTTAATCGAAATTTTTCATGCTCCTTTTTTATATTGAAACTATTAATCTCAGAATTAGGATTAAGCTTTCTAAAAATGAGGGTATAAAAAAAACCGCTCCTAAAACAAGAATTTCATTTTCGTCTCAAAATTCTTACTTTTCTTCTCTGCATAGAATAATTCCGATCTCTATTTAAGAGTCATGATTTTTACTACAAGGCACTCATCCTTCCAGTGCTTCTTTACGGCGCGGAAGCCTGGACCATGTCGCTAACTGATGCAGCTGCCTTGGGAGTTTTCGAGAGGAAAGTACTGCGCAAGATGTTTGGTCGTATTCGAGTTGGCGATGACTACCGCATCCGCACCAACCAGGAGCTGTATGAGCTCTTCAACGACATGGACGTTGCTCAGTGTATCAACATCCAGCGGCTTCGCTGGCTCGGACATGTCGTCAGGATGGACGAGGATGCTCCAGCTAAACGTGTGTTCGATGCGGTAGTCAGCGGCCGTCGGCGGAGAGGACGGCCGTGTTTGCGTTGGAAAGACCAAGTGGAAGGGGCCCTGTCTTCGCTCGGTGTGACCAACTGGAGAAGGCGCGCGCAATGCAGAGGCGCCTGGAGAGAAGTTTTAAGGCAGGCCGTAACCCGGTAATCGGGTTGTTATGGCCACATAAGAAGAAGAAGATTTTTTTGAGTTCAAACTCAGAATTAGTATTAAGCTTTCTAGAAATGAGTGTATACAAAAATCGCTCCTAAAAGAAGAATTTCACTTTCGTATCAAAATTCTTACAGCTCTTCTCAGCTTAGAACATTATCAGTAATCAGTCATTTAAAATATAAATATTTTTTGTTTATTGCTGCTGTACTATTAAAACTTCTCATAAATTATATGATACTTGATACAAATTTTTCTGGTAGCTTTAACTATAATTTAAAGAATTAAAAATGCTCTCTCTCTCTTTCTCTCTGTACGCCGATTTTTGCCAACTAATTAAAATGATTTTCAAAAAATGTTTCTCTTTCACTCTAGCTGAAGGCCACGGGGGCCAGGACTCTTATTAAGTCGATAAAATTGAAATTAATTGCTGTACGCAAACATATCGGCTGCACTGTATAATTATATGCGTATGTAGAATCAAAGGTAATGTCTCGGTCAGTTGGTCAACCTACGACAACAAATGGCAAAAAATTGTTGCCAATTATGTTTAAAAAGTAACTTTTTGTTGTTGCATAAAGCAAGAAAAAAACGAAAAAACGAACGAAAAATGTTTGCATTTTGCAGAGTTGCCAAGTTACCAAGCTACCAAGTTACTTCACTGGGTCTCGGAGTCTCTGAAACTTCTCTCCGGGCACCCGTACGCCGCCTTGTTGCCTTTGTAACCCAAAACGACAACTAAGAAATCCAAGCTATATGTCTGTAAGCAATTTTATCCACATATTTCATGCCAGCTGCACAAACAATTTTCCCTCATTTTATAATACTAACCAACACATGCGAATACCTGGAAGCACACACACACACAGTCACACCCTCACACAGATACACACAGTGGCGGAAACATACGGAATTCTATCATAACCATACATCGGTATTGTTATCTATGAGGCTCAGATACATCCAGCACATATGTTTTAAACGTGAGCGTATTGCAGGTGCTTTGCTTTACTTTGCTTTGGACACAGTTTGACAGTGACTGGTCGGGTCGGGTCGGGCTGGCTGGCTGGCTGCATGAAACATGCAACAGTTAATGTGACCTAATTGGACAAATCTCACGAGAGTGTGGCCAGACTTTGTTCTTGCTTGGCTCAGCAATTTCCACGCTACTCAAAATGCAAGCTCCAAAAAAAACACAATGAAAATAAAATATTTAAAGAAACATTCAAAACTTGGACACAAAAATTGCAAGCGCAACGTATTGAAGGCGGCGACGGCGGAAGGTGTCTCGACTCTGGGTCTGGGTTTCTGTTTTCGGGCCTGACCAGCGCACCGCATTCAAGGTTTTGGCTTATACACCATTTTATGACTTGTCATGATCGAAATGAAAAACTTGTGCACTTTAGTAAAGCTCAAAAATTGCCATAATATTCCCAGCAACAACCCGAAACAATGCCAAGCGTTTATGCTTTAAAAAAAATAAAGAGCAGTTGGAGTCGTGACGACTTTAATATACACTGTAACCAAACCAAATAGCGTCAGCTGGAATGCAAAAGACGGTCGCTGCGGATTCACAGTAGCGCCTTATCGAATATCTAGAACTTCAGTTCCCCAAGAAGTTTAAACAAGTTGTGCCGGAATCTAGTTGCTACAATTTCTAAGCCGTAGTAAATGACTTCGCCCTGTTTCTCCTGTTGCCTGTTCCTTGATTCGAGCATCACCACCGTGTGGTTCTTATCGTTGTGACGAACGAAGAAAAGAACATTAAGCCCAGCCCTTACAACGATACATGTTCTAGACTTACCTACGTTTCTGGGAAAAAGGAGATAATATCCGCGAGCTCTAAGGCCACAAACGCTTTCACCTAGGATCCAAGGCTCCTGAATAAGAGCCACGTCTATTCTCTACTCCTCCATGACCTCCTCCATAGATCAGACGATGGTACCATAGAATGATGCAGATTAATCTGCACCTACCTAAGATTTTCCAGCTGATCTAACATCTAGCTTAAAACGATTGACCTGAGGCAACCCTTTCCAAGCTTCTGCTAACTCTGCTTCGCTATGATGTGGCGTTTGGATTCTAGACCAATGCTGATCCAAAGATCATTGCCGTTTTATAGTTATAGTTTTTTCCCTATTTTTAAAAATCTACAAGATAGATTTTTGGTTTCTTCGGCAAAGTTGTTTAGAATTGTTCGTAGAATACTCCTAGGAGGCACAGAGAATAGGCAAAAAAAATGACCCACCCTAATATACATATCTATAAAAGCTATTATAATAAAAAACTTGGAACTTCACTTTTGGGGATGGCCGCGACACAAAGTAAGTCCCTCTACCCCTCGTGTATCCGCCACTGGTTTAAATTCATCTCGACGTAACCTCAAAAGAGAAGATTTCACAACCAAATGCAGCGCCTATATTCCAACCAGGAAGGAGTGAATACAGGTGTACCTGGTCCAGCTAGCTCGATAAAGATATACACGGACGGTTCCAAGCTAGAAGGTGGCGTCTTGGAACTGCTTTCCAACTCCCAGATCACTGCAGGGTCTTGCAGGCAGAGGTCACTGCAATCCAGGAGGCTTTGACAACAATAAGAAACCTACAAGTACAGAATAAGAACATCTGTATCTACTCGGACAGAAAGGCGGCTATTATGTCTCTTATTTAGATGACTTCGTGTATGAAGTCAGTGAATAACTGTCGTTTGTCTCTGGAGAAGATGGCTGAGCAGTTTTCAATTCACTTCATATGGGTGCCAGGACATAGGGCCTTCGAGGGCAACTGTATTGCGGATGAACTGCCTAGACAAGGAACTACCAGCATTCTTCTTCAAGACAAAGAGGGCCTGGCTATGCCCATAGCCAGCTGTAAACTGAGAATACGAAATTTTTTCGCCCTCTGTGCAAGTAAAACGTGGAATCGGACATCGAACACGTTTAGGATCTCACGGCAAACTTGGCAGACATTCTGCAGTAAAAGAACTAAGGACCTTTGCTGTCTGAATAGAGCACAGTGCTCATCTGTTATCCGTGCTATCACGGGACACTGGCTAGTGGGAAACCAGGATGAATGCTCCCCACCATGACTTCTATAAAAGTTGTGGCGATGAGGAGGAGCTGGAGTCGGCGAAACACTTTTACTGTCATTGCCCTGGGCTGGTCACACTTTCTTGACAATTTATCTCAGCTCTCTGAACAGGCTTTCTCACCTCATAGGGGGACCTCACAAGTGGGGAAGAGCTACAGCTCACTGTAGCGGTATCGCAACGGCCTATCCTTGGCCTAAGTGAGTTGGAACGTCACAAATAAATGAAATCCCAGAGGTTTGGGGTTCGAATCCCACGTTAAACATGGTCCTGTGCTATTCACTTTTCCTTTTTCCCTAATTTTTCCTCGCAGGATCGGTATCACAAAGGGCATGTTCTGGGCCTAAGTAAGTTGGGACGCTAAGTCCCAGTTTTAAATGAAATATTTTTTAGAAAGTGGCTGAAATTAAAAACTTTTGCATAAAATAGAGAGTTTCAGCGTTTTTTAAGCGATTTTAAAAATGTTCTCTACATAGCAGCGGACTGCATCAAATTTTCAGTACTACAAATTAAAGATTTGAGACTCGCCTATAATTTTATAGGTTATATTTTAAAGCTGAGTTTTATACATTTTATAGATTACATTTTAGAGACGCTGTCATATTAAAAGTAAATAAAAATAAATGAATAAATAATACGATATTCTAAACATTTATTGCTTTTACCCTAAATAATTATTTTTTCATGTACTAGCTCCGCTCTAGGGCGGATAGACACGCTTTTTACCCCACTTCTAAAGTGTACAATAAACACAAAACCTCATCTAGACGAAAAACAATGCAAAATCTGACAGGGGATTGCGGGTACTGTTTGTGACAAGGGTTTTTCGTCCTGGATCTAAGTAGCTGCTAAACGCAAAATTTCAAGTTGAAATACTTTTAATGACAACTCAACTCGGCCACAAAGTGACACAAAACAAAACCCCAACCAGACACAAAAAGTCACAGAACTACAAATTGAAAAGTTTCAGCTGAATAAAATTTAAGTACAATAATATATTACGTAAAAAATAAAACGATTAGAAATTGCAGGAATGCGGGAAAATGTTTATTGGGTATTACTAGAATTTTAATTAATAAAAAAAGAATTTTTTGCTTCGAAGAGCTCGGACCTCCGTTATATATTTATATATAAGAGTAACCCTACGGGCTCTATATATATACCATAATATAATCCCGATATCGAAAAAATAAACTAAGTATTTTTTATTTCGAAGAGAACCCTATGGGCACTATACATATATCATAATATAACCCCTATATCGAAAACGTAAAATGCATTTTTATTCCCGTGACGTAATAACGAAGTTGTTCTCGGTATGTCGTTACGTTCTGAGGCCCACATTCTACCAGCTTAGGAGCTCAATCCTCAAGTTTGGTTATCGTAACTCTTATAAACTTCAAGATCTGGGCGTTCATTAAAAAGGAAAGGCAAATTAATTTCTCTTACTTATATGAGCTCTGGTTCCCCGGCGGTTCACTTGGCTTTTGATATAGGCTATTTTTTTTTTTTTTCATCTGAAATACGCATCGACATAATAGTAACGAATTTTATAATATTTTACCGCGATTGTTCCGTGTCTTGCTTGTTGTTATGGAAAAAAAGAAAATTATTCCCATAATCCGCTCGTGGTGTCAGCTTAGAACATCCAACTCAAAGACACGTTACTCTTAATACAAAGAACTCTACAAGATGGCACTAAAAAGTACGCGAATTGGGTTCCGCAGCAAATTGGTTCAATTTTCTATGGTAGCTTTATAAAATAGTGAACCGATTTTGATCAAACTTCACACAAATGGTTAGACTAAACGTTGCTCTGGCTCAGAAACCTTTTTTAACTTAGAATTAACTTTTACTTTTTCATAATATAAATAAAAAAAAAATAAATTTTACTTAGGAAATTCTTTTTTGTATTTGGTTTTCTAAGTCTGTAGTTCGTCATAGAACTCATTCTGTTCTATATACCTTCCAGAAAATAGATGGGTTTTTGAAGTAAATGAAGTAAAGCCTCTTGTTACTTAGGTATAATTTCGGTCTGTTTTTACGCGGGTTTCTCTGCAACGTTTCTAGAACAGAATGAGTTAGTTCTATGGCGAACTACGGACTTTTTTCTTATTATAAAAGAGTACGGCAGGTGATCCTAAAAAAAAACTAGCCATTCCGCATTATTTAAAATACATTCCCAACATTCCCAACAGTTTTTAGTCTGTTTGCCAGCTGCCTTGGTACAACTTACAACCACTTCCTATAAAGCATTCAATTCTCCGATTACAACAGACCCAATTCTTAGTAAGTAAGCAATGAGTAAGTTGCGATCAAGTAACAAATCCAGTTGTAGTTACTTTTCTACTCATTTTGTTTTTATTTCTTATCGATGTTTACTTTGCAAACTGACCCACTGTCTTGAATACCATGAAAAACATCGTCACATCATAAAATCGACAACAAAAACAAACGAAAATGCTCGAAATTAAATTTACACGTGTTTTAGATTATGTCTGTGTGTGAGAGTTTTGCATAATTTAGATGTCTTTATATATGTATGTGTGTGTGTATTTGTGTGTGTGTGTGTATGTGTGTATGGGTGTGTGGGACTGTCTAGTCAGTCAAGCTTTAAATTTCGCATATTCAAATGTAAATTGAGCAGCTTTTTTGGGAACGCGCCGAAAAACTCGTTTAAAATTGAAAGAGAAGATTTTGTGAAATTAATTTAAGAACTTAACTAATTCAGTGCTAAAAAACGTTCAAGCGCTGTCTTAGCTATTTTATGGAAATTTGATTGTAAGAGATTTTGGGCACAACACCATTTTTATTTCATGCATCTGGTAGAGCTTATAAGCTATGGAGAGGTGTGCATAATTGTTGGCCAAGTTTTGTGTACACCTCAACAAAATTTTCCGTGTTTTTCTGGCAATAATGGGTCCCTAGATTGGATGGTAAAACATATTTGATTATGTCTTATTGCGACTTGGAAAAGCTTGATGATATATCTATATGTTCTCTTTAATTTTAAGTCATCATTTAGCATTATTTTAAGCTTCACAAATTTTTTAATTTAGAGGCCCATACGCAGCTTGCAAAATTTAAGAATGTCATGGAAAAACGTCTTCTAAAAAATATGGTCACACTCTTTCAAAATCACGCTGTGAAAATAGTCACTCTATTTGTCTTATATGAGATTTTTCATTACGTTCGTAAATTTTACATGCTTTTCAATTTAAATTTCAATAGTCAATCTTTTCTTGACCTTTCTCAACATTTGAGAGCTCTTAAACAAATTTTTCACTCAAATTGTTTTCTAAAATATTTTCGAAACAAATTCGCTAAAGTTTAAAATTGTCAGAAAGCTTAAATGCATCGAGATATTACATAGATGGCGCTCCCTATATATACAAAACAAGTGAGCCCGGCGGATGTTGTCCTGCCCAAACTTTTTGAATACTCTTTAAGTGTATAAACATCGTAAGATACTCTAATGAGCTTATCTAGACAATCATAAAATTTTTGGATTAGTTGGCTTTTATGACTCTCTTATGCGCCTTATGGGCGAACTTTAGTATTCTTAAGAGAGCTCGCATCTCTAATAAATTCATGCCCCACAGAAATTAAATTTCAACCCTTTTACGACTACGCTTCTGTCTTAACTTAATGCCCAATGCCAAGTGTTGAACAATTTTCTACTATGCTATATTCACGATATTCACTAAAATGCGTATATCTCACGAACCATTACACATCGTAATAGGCTTAAAACCTCCGCATTGACAAACTCCAACCTCTTTTCAAATCGGCTTTGAAATTCATCGATGCGTTCTTGAGAATACCCGTAACATGAAAACTTAAGTTTGTTTTATATGTATGCATAGATTGACCATATCTCTCTGAGATCTAGCATCAAGAAACTTCATATTAGGAAATCCATATATTTTTTATGATGCGTTAAATCTTAGTATTGCGGAATTCTGAAAATGTTTGAGATGTATTGGTTGATTTTTTAATACAATAGACTTAAAGTCTTATATATTCCAGAAAGAGGACTATTTTAAGTTGCGAAGCTGTAGAACTATAGATTCCTTTATTCTAGAAATTAGTTAGAAAATTTTTATTTAAAGTAGTTGGCTAATAGATGGCCCAAAATTGACAATATCTTTCTGAGCTCTAGAAACAAGAACTGTCTATACTATGTACAAATTCGTATCTTTTTTATGATGTAGGAAATCTTAGAACTTTATAAGTAGTAAAGGGTACTTTTTTGAGCCATACAATAGACTTAAAGTCTTCTATTTCAGAATGATGACTTTTTTCGATTGCGAAGCTTACAATTATATATGTTACGTTTATAGAAAGGTTTCTATTCGGTATTACTTTATTTTAGGAATCAGCTGAACAATTGTATATAAATATTTGGTCAACAGATAGCCCAACCTATATATACAAAATTTGACAATATCTCTCTGACCTCTAGAAGTAACATAGCTCAGTCATCATGTCTTGGTTGTACAAATTGTTATTCATTTACTTCAGAGTGAAGCTTCTATTCGATGGCATCCTCTTAATTTCGCTCCAATTCGTCTCACTCGCTTCAACTTCTTTCTCTAAATCGCACTACAAACTAATTTTCCAACCATTAAATTTTAGACCTGTCCCGCCTGTGCAAGGCCGTCGGGAACCAATCTGAACCAGTGACAGTATGTTTGTTGAATTTTTTCTTTAGAAAACAATTTAATCGGTTAAATTACAAGCAAAAAAACTTAAGAGGTATAAAATTCTTTTTCATTATTATTTTTTAAATCAAAAATTAATAAAACTAGATGTCTAGCGAACTTAAGACTAACATGTGAAAATAAATTACAAAAAAGAATTCCCTAAGTAAATTTTGGATAGATTAGTTGAATAAAATTATTTTTCTTTAAAATTTCACTTTAATCGTGCTAAATTCACTAAAAAAAAATTTCTGAAAGATTAGGTAAATATAATATTGTTGTTAAATTTTAACCAAAAAAAAAAATATTTAATAAGACTAAAATTCAATGAAATTGTGTAAGAATTTGTATACCAGCCGTGTTAATACGAAGAAACCCAAACGAAGAGCTCAAGAAATACTATAATGTCATATAAAAAATATCATAGAATGACTTTGGGTTCTATAACTTTCGTTATTTTTTTTGCATTTTTTGCGCTGCCGATGTTCACGAACTCGATATTATTACAAATGCAATAAAAATAGAAAAATAGAATTATGCCGCCCCTAGTATATTGTTCCCAAGTTATTCATTGCTACCAAATCGTAAAAACATCTCTTTTAAAAAGTTTTACATATCATAAAATACCTAAAATTGGAATTATTCCGCGCTTTGAATAATATTTCACAGCTGTGCACTAGACTATCATGCCGGAGGTTGTGGGTTCGAATTCCACGTTAAAATGGTCATATTTCTCAAATTTTTCCTGTCTATTCTATATCCCTATCACTTACTCCCATTATCCAGACACAAAGGGTCTGTTCTTGGCCTAAGTAACTAACTGTCGCCTTAACCTCCTTATAAATTTTGCTAATGTGGTCTCGATTAAAAGAGACTTAAAATATTAATATTACTTAGATCTAGAAATATTCCGCGCCTAGAATATTATTCCAAAACTATTGCAAAGCCTTATCAAGATTAGGCAATTTGTAATAGTTAAAACTTGTTACCAAATCGAAAACGGAATTTTATTGCGAGAGTTTAAAAACGCAATATTATTCAGAATTATTTATCCATTTCCCTAGACATTAGTTCCAAAATTGTTGCACTAGATCCAAAAATTTTCAAAGTAAGAAACTGGCTAACAAATCGGACAATAAATTTGTACAATAACATCTGCAATTTGAAGGCGCGGAATATGCCTACAATATTATTCCAAAACTGTGGCACAAGATTAGGATATTTTGAAAATAAAAACTGGCTACCAAATCGAAAAAGAATTTTATTGCGAGAGTTTTAAATAACAATATTATCGAGAACTAGCATTATTTCCCGCCGGGAAAATGGTACTAAAAATATGGCACACTTTTATCAAATTGAAGAAATCTTCTTAGCTATAAATTTTCTATCAAAGATGGTATCATTTAATAGAGATTGAAATACCAATATTACCTAGATCTAGAAATATTCCGCGCCTAGAATATTATTCCAAAACTATTGCAAGGCCTTATCAACATTAGGCAATTTGTAATAGTTAAAACTTGTTACCAAATCGAAAAAGGAATTTTATTGCGAGAGTTTAAAAACGCAATATTATTCAGAATTATTTATCCATTTCCCTAGACATTGGTTCCAAAATTGTGGCACAAGATCCAAAAATTTTCAAAGTAAGAAACTGGCTAACAAATCGGACAATAAATTTGAACAATAACATCTACAATTGGAATTATTCCGCGCCTGCAATATTATTCCAAAACTGTGGCACAGTCTTATCCAAGATTAGGATATTTTTAAAATAAAAAACTTGCTACCTAATCGCAAAAGAATTGCGAATTTCGAATAACAATATTATCGAGAACTAGCATTATTTCGCGCCGGGAAAATGATACTAAAAATATGGCACACTTTTATCAAATTGAAGAAATCTTCAAAGCTATAAATTGTTTATCAAGTGAGGTCTTGTTTAAAAGAGATCTCTATATCATATATTATCTAGAATTAGCAAAATTTCGGGTCTAGAACATGGTTCAAAAATTGCAGCACAGCATTATCAAATTCAAGAAATTATCAAAATTACAAAAGTTGGCTACTAAATCGAGGAATCATCTTTTTAGGAAAGTTTCAAATAATAATATTATCTAGAGTTCGCAATATTTCGCGCCGAGAAAATGGTACCAAAATTGTAGCACAGTCAAATCAAAATGAAGAAATCTTCATAGCTATAAATTTTCTAGCCAATAAGGTCTCACTTAAGAGAGTTCTTAATATCAATTTTATTTAGAATTAGCATTATTCCGAGTACGTAGTATTAAAACTACGGCCCAGATTTGTTAAGCTCAAGAATTTTTCAAAGTTAAAAAAAGTTATTTTTTATACATACTCTCAAAGAACAATAATATCTAGAGTTAGCATTATTTCGCACCTAGAACATGGTTCGAAAATTGTAGCATTATCTTATTATCTTAGAAATAATAATATTATCTAGAATTCGTAATATGAAATGGTACCTAAATTGTAGCATAGTCCTATCAAAATGAAGAAATCTTCATAGCTATAAATTTTCTAGCCAATAAGGTCTCACTTCAGCCTAAAGGCCTTGTTGCTCTGGCTTCATAATTTATATTTTAGAATTAAATTCTAATTTACTTTCACTAAAAAGAGTTCTAAATATCAATATTATTTAGAATTAGCATTATTCCGAGTATCAAAACTATGATCCAGACTTATTAAGTTCAAGACCTTTTCAAAGTTAAAAGCTGGCTAACAACTTGAAAAAGATTTTTTTATAGATACTTTCAAAGAACAATATTATCTAGAATTAGCATTATTTCGCAACTAGAATATGGTTCAAAAATTATAGCATTATATTATTATCTTAGCCTTATCAAAAGGAAGAAATTTTCATAACTATAAATTTGCTCTCAAATGAGATCTCGTTTAAAAGAGATTTATACATCAATATTGCCTAGAATTAAAAATATTCCGCGCCTATTCCAAAACTATAGCCCAGACTTATGAAGTTCAAGAATTTTTCAAAGCTAAAAACTGCCTAACAAATTGAAAATAATTTTTTTCAGCTACTTTCAAAGAACAATTTTAGCCAGAATTAGCTTTATTTCATGGTTCCAACCTTATCAAGCAGATCTAGATCATATTTCATAACTATAAATTTGCTCTCAAATGAGATCTCGTTTAAAAGAGATTATTCTATCAATATTACCTAGAATTATAAATATTCCGCGCCTAGAATAAAATTCCAAAACTGTGGCCCAGACTTATGAAGTTCAAGAATTTTTCAAAGCTAAAAACTGCCTAACAAATCGAAAATAATTTTTTTCAGCTACTTTCAAAGAACAATATTAGCCAGAATTAGCTTTATTTCATGGTTCCAACCTTATCAAGAAGATCTAGATCATTTTTCATAACTATAAATTTGCTACCAAATCGAAATTAGTATCTTTTTCTGGCTACTAAAGTAACCGCTGCTACCATTTTTGATTGTTTTTTTTTTCGCTGCCACACGAAATTCCCACGGCTGTTCTTGTGTGTGTGTGTGAGTGTGTACTTGTTTTATTCGAGCCAAAAGCAAAAGATAAAACAAAAAGCAACGAAAATAAAACTAAAAGAAAGAAGAATAAAAAGAGAGGCAGCATAGAACTTACCCGCGTAGCAGAAGCAGCTGTCAAAGTTGTTTGCGCCGATGCTGAGCAACAGCAGCAGCAGCAGCGTCGACAGCGACGGCAACGGCGACGGCGACGACGACTTCAGCGTTGGCATTTTAAGACATGCTGCTGCAGTTGTTGTAGTTGGTGTTGTTGTTATTGTTGTTGCTATATTGCGCTGCCGCAGCGACGACGGCAACGATCGCCGCTGCCTGCCCTTCATACCGGACAGCAGCCAGTGACTGTTCCAAGAACTCGTTGTTGTTGTTGTGGTTGTAGCTATTTGCTTTTGCACTGGCTTTTATTGCCCTGCCTTCCTTCTCTCCTGCTTTTATCTTTTTGGTTTTGTCCGTGTTAAACTTTTTTATCAACTTTTTTTTTGTCTATTTTTATTATAATTATTATTTTAAATGTTGCTTAAAATGTTTGCTGCACTTTTGACGGCTGTCATTGTGGCTGCAAGAGAGCGTTATTAGTTGGTGTGTGTGTGAGCGAATTAAGTAAGTAGACAAAATATGTTAAACAGCGCGCAAAGGCAAAGGATGAAAAAATAAAAAAAATGTTTAAAAGGCTTGCGCCGAAATTCGAACTTTGCGCAAAACTTTTCAAATCAATAAATTAAAATTTTCGACATCGCTTGATTGATGATAATGTTCTGAATTTCGTTTGAGGATACAAAATTAAGGATTTTGAAAGAAACTTATGTTAAGTATAAGTTAAGAACGCTTTAAAATTTAATATGTGTTGTAGCTGTGCTGAAAATAGTTTCGGGGTTCAGGATTTTAAATCCCAAGATGATATGCATTTTAGCGCCAAGAGTGCAGAGTTTTCCAGACTTGGAAAACTTTAAAAGTAGCTGCTTGCAGTACAAGAAATAAATTATAAACGGCATATGACTATTTCATATAGCCAGGGATTAGAATTAGGGATGCGCAATACCGATACGATATTTAGAATATCGAGAATATCGATGTGGATAATGAATATTTAATACCGATATTTTGGTGCTCGACTCATCGTGGATGCGCTACCAATTTGCATATTATCGGTATCGAAATAAATTTTTAACAGTTAGCGCTTGTTATTTGTTTTTCAAAAAGGTTCCTTTAAGGTCTTCCATTCGATATTCTGGTCTAGTTGGCTGCATTTCCAAAATATAATAGAGTGAACATAGTAATTAAAATGAATGAATCAGAAAAAGTTTATATCATTCTTAGTTTAGTACTTTGGGTACTTTGTTCATTTTGTTCAATTCCTCTTAAAAAAAAAAACCGTCAAAAATTCGATTTCTATTTAGTAGGAATTGAAACGCATCGGTATTGAATTTTTTGGAATACTTAATACCTGGATGCGATATTTTTATTCGGTATCGAATTTTTTGGAATACTTAATACCTGGATACGATATTTTTATTCGGTATTGAGTTTTTTGGAATACTTAATACCTCGATGCGATATTTTAATTCGGTATTGAATTCTTTGGAATACTTAATACCTGTATACGATATTTTTATTCGTTATTGAATTTTTTGGAATACTTAATACCTGGATGCGATATTTTTATTCGGTATTGAGTTTTTTGGAATACTTAATACCTCGATGCGATATTTTTATTCGGTATTGAGTTTTTTGGAATACTTAATACCTCGATGCGATATTTTTATTCGGTATTGAATTTTTTGGAATACTTAATAACTGAATACGATATTTTTATTCGGTATTGAATTTTTTGGAATACTTAATACCTGGATGCGATATTTTTATTCGGTATTGAATTTTTTGGAATACTTAATACCTCGATGCGATGTTTTTATTCGGTATTGAGTTTTCTGGAATACTTAATACCTCGATGCGATATTTTTATTCGGTATTGAGTTTTATGGAATACTTAATACCTCGATGCGATATTTTTATTCGGTATTGAGTTTTTTGGAATACCTAATACCTCGATGCGATATTTTTATTTGGTATTGAGTTTTTTGGAATACTTAATACTTCGATGCGATATTTTTATTCGGTATTGAGTTTTTTGGAATACCTTATACCTCGATGCGATATTTTTATTCGGTATCGAGCATCCCTAATTAGAATCTAAATGCACAGCAAAACCTTTTTGGGTGCAAAAATAATGCAATTTTGTAGCTTTTGTAAGAATTTGGTATAAAACAAATGAGCTGTAGTGCCTTAGGTTCAGTTTAATATTTGGCAGGTGAAATAATGAGCGCCAACTAATAAATAGGTATATTTGTCTTTTTTTTAAATCTTTTTTTTACAATAGGAGAGCTCTACTGTGCCTTTTAATAGTCATAAGTCCTTATAAAAAACAATACGACAACGAATTTTTCACGCGAATCAGCAGCCTAAAGGCTTTTGCGTTTCTCTGGCTATAAATATTTTATAATATAGACTAAACTTTTACTTTTTAATTAGAAATAGTGCACAAATATTCGGTTTCTTGAGAATTCTTAAATAGTTCTGGAATTAAAACTATTGAAATTGGCTTCTAGTTCCGAAATTGTATACCGAGCACACTTATTAGGATTATAATAAAAAATAGACCATATTTAACTGCTTGAGTAAAATTAGTAGTTTAAAAAAGCATCTTTTATTATTGGGTATATGGCATATATATGGGGTATATATGGCCGTCGGCAGCTTAAGTAGTAGCGTACTCGCCTCTAAAACCGCAGGTCGGTGGTTCGATTTCCCGCCGTAGCCTTGGTGTATTTGCCTAGCATTGGCATCGCTATTTGCTGATGCTATTTGCCATGAAAGTCTCTATTAATTAAAGACTCAGCCTTTCGGATTCGGCTATAAACTGTAGGTCCCTGTTCTATTCGAACAGTTATTAATAGAGATTCCCTATGCCCCTCTAAGGCGTCTAACAGGGAATTACTTAAATTATTATATGGCATAATTATTATAACAGACTGACTTCGTTGGCCTAAAATTGTTGTTTATAATCATATAATCTTGTGAACTCAGATTCGAAGCACACTTGTTAAGATTATAATAAAAAATTATACCATTTTCAACTTCAACTGCTTGAGTAAACTTATTAGTTTGAAAAACGTCTTTTATTATTTGGTATATTATATCAGACTGCCTGCTTTAGCATTAAATTATTGATTATAATCATATAATCTTCTGAATTATTAAGATTATAATAGAAAATATTCTCTTTTTAACTGATTGATTAAACTTATTAGTTTGAAAAACGTCTTGTATTATTTGGTATATGGCAAAATTATTATAACAGACAGACTGCTTTGGCATAAAATTGTGAATTGAATGCTGCCGATTTCAGATTCCAAGCACACTTATGAGATTTAAGATCTATTTACTCAAAGTAATTGCATAATATAGACAAAATAAAAACTATGCTTATTAGGGTATTTACTACAAAAGCTTGTAATTTTATCTGGCTTCCAAAATATGTTTCCAAAGTTACCGAATTGGCATAAAATGCAGCTGTGCAGAAAGACAGTTGTTCTGAATTCGAATTCCATTCGAATTGTTATTGAACATTAGTTATTTATTTATACAATTGCAATTTGAAATTAATTCTAGGTAAGTCTATAGCCAGAAACACAAGGCCTAGTAAATACAATAAAAATTTGTTCCGAAATGGATTTGAATTGGAATTCTCGGAACTTGAAACTTGCTATTTCACTGTTTTAATTTTTTTTAAACTATTTAAATGTAGGCCTAAATGTAAGCCTATAACCAGAGACACAAGACCTAGCTAATACAATAAATTTCAAAATTAAAATGGATGTGAACTGGTTTTCTCGGAACTTGGAACTTGTTATTTCACTGTTTTAACTCTTCAAAAACTATCTAAATGTGGTATAGATCAATTAATACTAAGCTGCTATGTAAGTCTATAACCAGAAACACAAGGCCTAGTAAATAAAATAAAGATTTGTTCCGAAATGGATTTGAATTGCAGTTCTCGGAACTTGAAACTTGTTATTTCATTGTTTTAATTTTGCAAAAACTATCTAAATGTAGGCCTTAATGTAAGCCTATAACCAGAGACACAAGACCTAGTAAATACAATAAATTTCAAAATTAAAATGGATGTGAACTTGTTATTTCACTGTTTGAATTTTTCAAAACTAACTAAATGTGGTATAGATCAATTAATACTAGGCTGCTATGTAAGTCTATAACCAGTAGTAAATGCAATAAAGATTTGTTCCGAAATGGATTTGAATTGGAAGTCTCGGAACTTGGAACTTATTATTTCACTGTTTTAATTTTTCAAAAAGTAACTAAATGTGGCTCCAATTAATATTAGACTTCAATGTAAAGATTCGTTTCGAAATGGATTTGAATTGGAATTCTTGGAACTTGAAGCTTGGAACTTGTTATTTCACTGTTTTACTTTTTCAAAAATCTATCCAAATTAATACTAGGCTTCCATGTAGGTCTATAGCCAGAGGCAGAAGGCCTAGTAAATACAATAAAGATAAGTTTCTAAATGTGCTTGAATTGGATTTCTCAGAACTTGGCACTTGTTATTTCACTGTTTTAATTTTTGAAATACTATCTAAATTTGGTATACCTACCATATACTTTATATTCAAACACAGAAAAACTCGTGAGTCGTAGCAACTGCGATAAAAATTTCGTGTCGAAATTAAAATTACTAACTTCGCGCACCAAAAAACAAAGCTTATTATTGCAAAAACGCATCTAAAAAAAATTATTTCTATACATTAGCCAATATCCATGGCAACATAAAAAAAAAACCCTTTCGAACCGAAATAAGGCGTACTAAACACTTCGTTTTATACCAAATTCAAAATAATTTGTGCAACTTTTTTAAAACCGGAACAGCCCTAAACACATTTTTTTTAAACAATATAAAATAAACGCTAACGTCATTTTTGTTTTTCTTCTATTTTTTCTGTTGTTGTTGTTTATTGTCCACTAATACTTTGTGCTGCCATTCGCCTACAACAACAAAACACAGGTAAAAACATAAAAAAAAATGTGAGTAAGCAAGCCAAAGAGAGCGCGCACAAAGTGAGCAAGCAGCAGCTGGAGAAGAGCGAGAAGAGCGCAGACTTGAGTCAAACGCGCAGTGGCAGCAGCGTTGACGGCGCAGCAATGAACAGCGAAAAAAACGCTCAAAAAACTTTAACTATAAAGGAATGCTTTTGTTGTTGTTGCGCTGCTCTTGTTGAACCCTTTGGCGTCAGCAGCGACGGCGACTGCGACGGGTTGCAAGAACTCGTTTTTTGGATTTTTCTCACATGCAATTCTTGTTGTTGCTGCTGCTTTTTGGCCGCTTACTCATTTATGGCTGGCTCACTCACACACTCACACACACGCCTTGGCCAAAAAACTAGCCCAAATAAAATGTCTAAAAGAGACAAAGCAAAAACTTTAATTTACAACTTAAAAAATACATTTTTACTGCTTCCAGTTTGCACAATATTTTCTTAATTCTTTCTCATTCACATTTATTGGCGCACTTTTTGGCTGCACTTTTATTGCTGTGTGTTTTGTTTGTTTGGTTTGTGCCAACAACAACAACAACAAAAAAATATAACACAAGCAAAGTAAAAAAAAATTTCAAAAAAAAAATTAATGCTTTATGAATTGTAATAAAATTTAGTTAAGATCGTAGCGCGGCGCGCAAAACAGAAGACCGCTAAAGACGCTTACCGAAAGAGAACTCGATCAACACAAAGCAACACACAAAACATACAAAACGTTTTTGCGAGCTCTGCTTTGCGTTGTGTCTTCGTTAGCGAACGAACGGCACGAAACAAACAAACGTCGGCGACGACGCGCAATGCAGCGCACAACAAACGTTTCGAAACGACAGACGCGACAAAACAAACTCTGTGCTCGCTGCTTTGCTGGCTGCCAACCCAAAAGCGCTCAAAACTGACACAAAGCGCTCAAAGCAGGCAGCGCTGCGCTGCATTGCGCTCAACTCTGTGTCTGAGCGTGCGTATGGCGCCATCTAGCGTCAGGCCTGCGTCAGCCTACGTGTGAGTTGAGTGAGTTTTGTGCAACAGTTTGAAAGTTTTTGAGTGTTTTTGAGCGCTGCTGCTGCTGCGCTGCTGCGTGCTGTCAATTTTGTGAGTTGTTTTTTGTTTTTGTTGCTGTTTTTGCGCGAATTAACATAAAGCTACATTTTAATTAATCATTTTAATAAAATAAATTAATTGATGGCCTAAGGATAATTTGATTAAAATGTACAATAGACATTTGTATGCATTTTTTGACATTAAATCCATTCACGA
This sequence comes from Chymomyza amoena, assembly GCA_037043745.1. NCBI lineage: Eukaryota > Metazoa > Arthropoda > Insecta > Diptera > Drosophilidae > Chymomyza > Chymomyza amoena. Next base: position 15,032 of record JBAMAX010004711.1, on the reverse strand, counting down.
AACAAAGGTTTTTGCTGTTCTTTGATATATCAACTTACAGTCAACAGTCAGGCTGATAATTATATGTACACCTTTTATGTCATCCGAAACCATTTGTTCAATTGCGCTCTGAGGCAAAATAAAATTTAAACAGAATTTTAAATTTATGGTAAAAATTAAAAAATATCCTGAAAGCAACGAATTTTGATTCGCGACTTTTCCGACTGACTTCTAAAAATTCTAGAAATATTACTAAGTGTTGGAAGAAAATTCCCTATTTTATAATAATTGAATGCAATTATGCGTCTGGCATATTTCCCAAAGGAGTGGAAATGTGCTCAAATTGTTATGATTCTAAAGCCCTGCCAGCCTCCCATCTCCATTGCATCTTATCGCCCGATTAGTTTGCTACCAGTATTCGCAAAAATTTTTGAAAGAATCTTTTTGAGCAGAGTTTTGTCATTTTCCAGCGTGACGTCCCAAGTTCCAGCGCATCAATTTGGTTTTCGTCCGAAACATGGCACGCCTGAGCAAACCCATAGAGTGGTGCAACACATCTTAGACTCCTTCGAGAATCGTCGCTACTGCATGGCAGCATTTTTGGATGTCAAGCAGGCTTTTGACAGAGTGTGGCACGAAGGGTTACTACAAAAACGTAAATCTGCCCTTCCTGCTCCTCATTATGAAATCATTAAATCATTTCTTGACAATCGATCTTTTAAAGTTATGGTGAAAGGTGAACTCTCGGAACGACGGACCATTAAAGCTGGAGTGCCGCAAGGTAGCGTTCTATCTCCATTTTTATACACCATTTTTACTATGGACATGCCGAGCTCGACGGGCAGTTCTGAGCTTATAACGGCAACGTATGCTGACGACACTGCCATTCTATCGTCTTCCTCCAGCGTTCAAATGACTGCTGATACCTTACAGAACCAACTGGACATTATAGCAACTTGGGCAAAACGCTGGAACATCCAGCTTAACGGTAACAAATCTTCCAGTGTTCCTCGTTAAGGAAAGACCCAAGTCCTGCGCTTACTTTAAATGGAGAGATAATTGCAATGAAAACATCACACCCGTATCTCGGAATTAACCTCGACAAAAAATTGTGTTGGAGGGACCACATTAAAATAATAACAGCAAGATGTAGAACCAAACTTGGCAAAATGGAGTGGCTACTTGGTAGAAATAGCAAGCTATCTTTGGATAATAAAAGAATTCTATATAAGAGTTAAATAATGCCAACTTGGTCTTATGGCATTCAAATCTGGAGAACAGCTGCCAAGTCAAATAATAAAAAAATCCATATTTTACAAAACAAAACTTTGCGCAAAATTGCAGATGCCCCGTGGTATATCCGAAATCGAAACCTTCACAAGGATCTAGGCATTCCCTATGTGGGTGATGTATTGAAAAAACTTAACGATTGTTACGCTGACCGCATAAGGAACCATCCGAACTCGCTTGCATATCGGTCATAGACCAAGAAGACGCCTCAAACGCCTTCATCCAAACGACCTTAGAAGGCGTTTCATATCATAGAATCTACTTGATTTTTTAAATATTGTATATGTACAGAGTAATCTAAATGATACCACACAAAAGGTTTCTTTAAGTGTATAGTGACTTACTTTTCATAAATGTTGGATTATAACCCATAAAATCAAGGGTTGATTTACAATAATAAATATTCGAGAAAAAAAAAATAATAATAATTGACTCAAATAATAGTAACAACAACTATTTTTAACTGTACCAAGCACAGTTATAACGGTTGTCACAGCTGTTTGAGCTACAGTTATAGTTAGCGGCATCAGCTGTCAGTTAGACAGTTATTGGCTAGTTATCCAATATTATTATTATATCTTAATAAAAATTTTCAGTTCAACTGACAATTACCATTTAAGCATGGAGTTGACAGCATACTAAAAGCCGTTTGCAGTCGACTATATTATACCCTTCTTCTTCTTCTTATCTGGCCACACAAACCCGATTACCGGATTACGGCCTGCCTTAAAACGTCTCTCCAGGCGCCTCTGCATTGCGCGCGCCTTCTCCAGTTGGTCACACCGTGCGAAGACAGGGCCCCTTCCACTTGGTCTTTCCAACGCAGACACGGCCGTCCTCTCCGCCGACGGCCGCTGACTACCGCATCGAACACACGTTTAGCTGGAGCATCCTCGTCCATCCTGACGACATGTCCGAGCCAGCGAAGCCGCTGGATGTTGATACGCTGAGCAACGTCCATGTCGTTGAAGAGCTCATACAGCTCCTGGTTGATGCGGATGCGGTAGTCATCGCCAGCTCGAATAGGACCAAAGATCTTGCGCAGTACTTTCCTCTCGATAACTCCCAAGGCAGCTGCATCAGTTAGCGACATGGTCCAGGCTTCCGCGCCGTAAAGAAGCACTGGAAGGATGAGTGCCTTGTAGAGAGATAGTTTTGTCTCTACTACTCAATTGCCTATTGAGACCGAAATAGCACCTGTTGGCAAGAGTGATTCTGCGCTTGATCTCCAGGCTGACATCGTTGTCGGTGGTAACGGCGGTGCCAAGGTAGATAAATTCCTTGAAATCATCGAAAGTATAGCTGTCGGCCGTAATCTGGGACCCAAGCCGCCGCACGTCCCTACTTGACGACAGCATATACTTCGTTTTGCCCTCATTTACTGCCAGACCCATATTCGCAGACTCCCGTTCAATAGCACTGAAGGCCGCGGTGACATCTCGCTTGGTACGCCCAATGATGTCGATGTCGTCGGCGTACGCAAGGAGCTGGACAGTCTTGTAGAAGATAGTGCCAGTGCGATGTACGCCGGCCTTCCGCAGAACGCTCTCCATGACGAAGTTGAAGAGGTCGCATGATAAGGGGTCGCCTTGTCTGAAACCTCGCAAGGTATCAAAAGGCTCGGAGAGGTCCCTTCCTACCTTGACGGAGCTGCAGGAATTACTTACTTATCAGCTTCGCTTATTATACCCTTACTTTTCTTAATTTTCGGTGATTGTTGTAATCGAATTTGTAAAATTTTGTTTTTAAAGCCCGTTTTAAGGCGGTCCAATCCTTACTAAGTATTTAAGTTTTTTTAAGATGCGCTTTTTTCCATAGATCTTCGCATTTTTCTTTAATTCGAGTTGATTTGCCAAAAAATTATTCTCTTTAAACTTTGATTCGACATTTTTATACCCTGTACCGTATGGTATAAAGGGTATATTAAGTTTGTGCAGGCCGAAAATGTATGTTACATATAGAAGGAGTCAGCGGAGACACCCCAAAGTTACCTAAAATATGATCAGGGTGACTAGAGAAATCGATATACCCATGTCCGACTGTCCGTTTGAACGCCTAAAACTCAGAGATGATAAGAGCTAGAGTAACCAAACTTTCAAATTAGATCCCAATTTATTCCATAGGAGACAAGTTTATTTTACTTTTTTTTTATCGGGGTTAAATTATATAGCTCCCATAGGGGTGTTTCAGAAGACCTCGACAAAAAATAAAAGTTTTAGATGGATAATTCGGTTGTTTATGAAGATATCGTAGCCAAATTTGGTATTTGAAAGTTTTTTATAGTTCCCAATCACTGTACCAAATTTGATCGAAATCGGTTGACTCTATCACATAGCTCCCATACGACCGATCGGCCAAAATAACTTTTTTAAAGAAAAATTCGCTATATTTCGTTTTTTAATATAGATATCGTAACCAGATTTGGCGTTTGGAAATTTTTTAGAGCACTTAAGCAATGTGCCAAATTTGAACAAAATCGGTTGACTATATCATATAGCTCCCATAGGTCCGATCTTCCAAAAAATCGATTTTTTAACAAAATTTGTTGTGTTTCGTTTGTTTGTTAAGATATTGGGACCAAATTTGACATTCGTGAGTATTTTATAGTTCCTAAGCACTGTACTAAATTTAATCCAAATCGTTTGACTAGATCATATAGCTCCCATAGGACCAATCGGTCCAAAATCACGTTTTTTATACAAAATTCGATGTGTTTTGTTTGTTTGTAAAGATATTTGAAATAAATTCGGCATTCAGATCTTTTTTAAGGTATTTAAGCACTGTGTCAAATTTTATTGAAATTGGTTGACTATATCATATAGCTCCCATAGGAACGATCGGTCAAAAAAAATTGTTGCTTAAAAATTCTTCTGTTTTTGGTTTTTTGTGAAGAAATGGGACTTTATTACAAGCTAGTGGTACAGGGTATCCTAAAGTCTTCCGCGCCCGACTTTACGTCCGCCATTTTTGGTTTTGAGTACTGGGAAGAAGTAATAACGAATATATTTCGTAACTTCGAAAAGATTGATCTCTAAAACTAAAGAATAAGAGCGGTACTAAATAAAGTAACTGGAGAGATAGAGGACAAATTTTTTGGAACCCTATAAATAACCTCAAAAGTAGGAAAAAAAAGAGGTTGTTTTTCGGGTAGGTAGGTAGTTAGATAGAAGTGGTTATCTTCCGACTCACCTAGGCCTATGAATGGTTTGTTGTGATGCCACTTGAGTTAGTCCTTACTCTCCTGTGTCCTCTTTAAACCAGTCTGTTGATTCAATAAACGTTTTTTGAGGTCATCAAATAACCCAAAATCCCGAAGATTTCCAATCCAATCACGACCCCGGACTCGGACTCTACGCAGCAAATTGCTTCGAAAATAACCCTCAGCTTTCCAACAACTGACATGATCCCGGCATTTGTAGATCTGTGTAATAATTCATATTTTTCTATAAAGCAAGTAGGCTATGAAATTTCAATCCGAATTCATATTTTTGTACCTACTGGAACAAGTAGCAATTATTTTCATTTTATTTGTGTAGTTCGACCGAAAATGTTATAAATTTTATATTCGGTGAGTAAAATATTTAAAATAAGTGAGAAATGAAAAGTTTCAAAAAGTTAAAAAAAATATTTATTTTCGGGTTTAATTTTGAAATACCCTTTACCTCAATTGGCTTAGAGAAATCGTTTTGGATTAAAATACAGTTGAAAGTGAAAAACTTTGAATTTTAAAATTAATTTTTTTTGTTTCTTTTCTCATAGATAATCTAAGGCCAGGCCAGTACCCTGGGAGATGTCTGCAGATATACAAAGCAGTTGACCTGAAAGAGGAGTACCATGAAATAGTAATGAAGTTGGAACCTCCTTATCTGTACAATATTAAGTTCGTGTTGCCGTGGACGACCCTTAACAAATCAATGGGCGTTTATTGTTGCGTAGTCTACGTATGTGGCCTTTTGACAAGGAAGGTTTACAAGACATTTTTTACAAGCTCCGGAGGAATCCTTTCAGCAAATTCATCCATGTTTTGGATTACACATTGAGTGCCCCACTGCAGCATCTTTGAGGGCCTGAGATTTGCCTTTATAGGCAAACCAAAAAAATAATTCGATGTGGTGGATTGAAGGCTCGAGTGGATTCTAAGAAGCTTGGAAGACGTGTCTTTAACATCCAATGAGGAAGTTTCTAGAAAATCGAAACTGGGGAATATTTCAAGCAGCTGGACATCGCGGGTAGTCAGGACGAACCTTAGTATACAAGGAATTGTATTAAAATGTTTTTCGGTTGTTTGTAATTTTTGGAAACTGCAGAAGTAGAGTATAACTATCGACATATGTCGATAATACTAGCAAAGTCAATTACACTATATTTTTGTATTTAAGAGCGTTTTATTCTATTTTGGATATTCCCCGCAATTATACACTGACGAGATATTGTTTTAAGAGAGTAACGTCCACAGATTAGCTTTAGAAGATTTCGTTAGTAAATTTAGGCAGGTATACTTTGTAAATGAAAGTCAAAAAGCGTCCCGAATGAGAAGAGCTCTTAGGCATTGATTAAAATCTTAGAAAGAAAAGAACATTGGGTTCCGTATTTACGGCAACCGAGAGATCTTCGTCTGGCGATGAAAAGGAAACGAATTGGATAAAGCAAAGAAGCGAAAAATTTGGGGATCACTTAAATTCGTCACCCAATCGCGAATCATGAGCAGTATCCGCTTGGCGTCGTGGCCACTTCATTATCGGGTTACGGCCGACCTCAACAGCTCCCGACAGGCGCCTCTGCTTTGCGCGCGTCTTCTCCAATTAGAAATACCAAGAGAGGAGAGGTTCTCCTGTACTTGATCTTTCCATCGGAGTCGTGGTCGTCCCCTTCGTCTTCCTTCGTTGGCTTTCGCTTCGAATACCTTTCTCGCTAGAGCATCTTTATCCATACGTACAACATGCCCGAGCCAGCGCAGACCTTGTATTGCGATAAGTCGGACAACGTCTATGTCGTCGTAGAGCTCGTTCAATTCGTGGTTCATCCGTATGCGAAAGTCGTCCTCAAAACAAACGGAACCGAAGATTTTACAAAGTATTTTTCTTTTAATCACACCAAGTGCGGATGCATTCGTCCGCGACACAACCCATGAGCGTCTTGTAAAGAGTTAGCTTTGTTGGTCGAGAGAGGTCTCTGCTACACATCTGCTTACTGAGACTTACCTATTGGCAAATGTAATTCTCCGCTTTATCTCCAGGCTGATATAATTTTCGATGTTAACGGCGGTGCCAAGGTTCGTGAATTCCTTGACCACTTCAAAAGTATAGCGGTCCGCTACAACATGGAAACCTAAGCGCCGTGCGTCCCTCTACGTAGACAGCATATACATTGTCTTGCCCTCATTTACCCCTAGTCCCAATTTTTATGACTCCTTTTCGATTACAGAAAATGCAGCAGCTACATCTCGCTTAGAATCATCAGCATATCCAAGAAGCTGGACACTCTTGTGTCCAAAAATAGTGCCATTGCGATGTACATCGGCCTTCCGTAGTACCCCTTCACGAAATTGAAGAGGTCGCATGATAGAGTGTAGCCATGTCTGAAACCTCGAACGGTATTAAAAGGTTCGGAGAGGTCCATTCCTACCTTGACAGAGCTAATGGTGCCGCTGAATGTCATTCTGCAAAGACGAATCAGCTTCGCAGGAATAACGAACTCAGACATGGTGGTGTATAGGCGATCCCTTATCGGTCTATCGAATGCAGCTTTGTAATCAATAAAGATATGATGGGTCTTTTACAGGACTTGGCGTAGTGTGAAGACCTGGTCTATGGTGGGCTTAGCATGTTTGAAGCTGATAAGGTCCGATCAGTGTGTTGGCATACGGATTCAGTCCTTCATATAGTGCGCTCGATAGGACCTTGTATAAGATGGCAATAAGACTGGTTCCCCGGTAGATGGCGCATATCGTCGGGTCATCCTTCTTCAGTATAGGACAAAGGCCACTGAGCTTCCAATTGTCGAACATGCTTCCCGCTAGGCATATTTTGCATAGGAGCTGATGCATGCACCCTATCAGCTCGTCGCCGCCAGCCTTAAACAACTTGGCAGGCAGTCCATCAGCATCGGCTGCTTTGTTGTATTTGAGCCGCATTATTGCAATTCGGTGTTCTTCCTGGCTAGGTGGTGTGACACCCACATAGTCATTAGTCGGTGGTATAGGATTGTTTTCTCCAATGGCGGGATTTGTGGCGTCGCCTGCAAGCAGCTTGCAGAAATGTTCCCTCCATAACCTCAGCGTACCCTGCGTATCTGTAACCAGATTCCCATCTCCATCTCGGCAGTTTGATGCTCCGGGCGTCAGACGGTTGACTTGTTGGTAGAATTTTCGAGCGCCATTTCTGCCCCGTAACACCTCGAGTTCCTCACGCTCACATAAAGGAGTGAATCTGGAGACGTAGTGACGAAGTCTCCGGCTGACTACGAATACGCATCCAAATTCACGCCTCTCCACATTACAGCTACAGTAGATATCGCAGTTTGCTTGCTTAGATTAACTTTGTCCTATCCATCTCATTTTCTAGATGGCGGTTATATCAGCCTTAATTTTTTCGAGGGCATCCGCCAGCTGGATAGAGGCAGTTTCTCTATTGAGGGCCCAGATATTCCAGGTGCAAATCCTCAAATCGTAGTCCTTTTTCGTTTAACGAAAGGGTGGATTTTACCCGCGGCTTTGGTTGTGGTTTTCATTAGTTTGCTGTTTAACGAGACGGCTGTAAACCCCTGCGCTCCACGGCTTAATGTCCGGGTGACTCGCCGCACACATTAGCTCACTATTTAGCCGATGCTAAGATCTACCCAGATCAACCCAGGAGGCGCCGCGAAGAGGCTGTGCAACCATTTGAGACAGTGATCGCTCTGGCACTCGACAAGTTGATTGCAATCAGAAAATCCTCCGATTAAGAAATAATAATAATTCATACTTTTTATAAAGCAAGTAGGCTTTGAAATTTCAGTCTGCACTCATATTTTTTACCTAGTAGAAAAAGTCTCGATTATTTTCATTCTATTTGTTCAGTTCGACCGAGAATGTTCTAAATTATATTTTGGTGTGTAAAATATTTAAATTAAGTGGCAAAGGAAAAGTTTAGATTGGTAGGCTTGGAAATTTCAATCCGAAGTCATATTTTTGTACCTACTGGAACAAGTAGCAATTATTTTCATTCTATTTGTGTGGTTCGACCGAGTACGTTCTAAATTGAATTTTTTTGGTGAGTAAAATATTTGAAATAAGTGAAGTGAAAAGTGGAAAAAAAAGTGAAAATGTTTTTTTTTTCAAGAAAGTGTTATTATAATTTGTAGACCAAAGTTTGAGGTTAAATATTTTAGGATGAAGTTATTTTCAAAGCCTGCTTTAAACGAGCAATTATTCACAGCTGTTTTCTTTCGGAAATAATAATATATACTTTTCTATAAAGCAAGTAGGCTTAGAATTTTCAATCTGCATTCATATTTTTCACCTACTGGAACAAGTAGCAATTATTTTCATTCTATTTGTGTAGTTCGACCGAGAATGTTCTAAATTGTTTTTTGGTGAGTAAAATATTTTAAATAAGTGAGAAAAAAAAGTTGAAAAAATAAATACAATTTATATGGACTTATACTTTATGATATAGCGATTCCCAAATACCGTTTACCTCAATTGGTTTAGAGAAATGCATTTTGGATTAAAATACGGTTGAAATTAATTTTGATTTTTTTTCTCATAGATTATACCAATGCGAGTTGCTCATAGGACACTCACACTGCCAGGTTGTGCCAATGCGACTACAATGGACTGTTTAAAGGATTGCAAATATGTACGGGGCCCAACGGTTCGAAGAGCGGTCGGACAGCAAACACCTAGCATAGCCTGCCAAATGAGTGGGGATGTTGCTTCTGCTAAATCCAATTTTTGTTTTTTCGTCGATCCAAGAAAGTGGAATTGGAGAACATGACCGAACCATATCGACAACAAAGCTGTCGGGTTCGCTTCCTAAAGTAAACATACAGCGCATCAAAAACCCTCCTATTAAGAAACGAAATGGGTACGTTGAAACAAATCCAGTTTGGCAATGAATTTTTGAATATCGGTTTTGCCATAAACAAATGTACAAATGTTGCGGGGTCCCATGCGCAATGTCCGTGCAACAGCTGCTCTGAAACACTCGTATCCTTGATGCACAGCTTGAGGAGAATATAAAATATCTGAACCATTTGGAATCCCTGGATTTTCTTGAAGATACGTAATTAATAATGGTGTAGTCTTATATGTGGCCTTTTGTCAAGGAAGGCTTACAAGTCATTATATACAAGCTCCGGAGGAATCGCTAAAGCATTCATCCATGTATGGGGTGAACTCAATACTTCCCCACTGTTAAAGATTCCATCCACAATGGTTGAGTTTAAAGACCTAACCTGCTTTTACAAGTGGATGCAGGAGATTGATGCAGAGTTCAACATGGAAGAGACTGCTGCTTCTGATGACTGCGGCTGAGATACATGGGGAATAAAGCCGTTCACAGATCAATGCTGTTACACGTTTTCCGAGAGCATTACTCTGGATCTTTTGGAGCTGAGCGCGCTGAAATATTAAAAGGTGGCTCGCCAGCAGCGCTGCCAAGAAGTCATGAATTTCAAGCTAGCACGCATTAGGAAACTATTCCTTCCGATAGTACACGGGAGTTTCTGCACTTCGATCTTAAGGAACTGTAGTCTATTCTGAAGATGAATACCATCTGTGTCAACTGTGAGGATGAGGCCTTTTCAGTGTTTGGATGGAATATAAATGGGAAGAGCGCAAGCAGCATGAAAACCTTTTCTTCATGGAGGTTGCGATTTCGTCAAATGGTGCAGAGAGATCCAGAACTGGCGGAGCTGTGACGCATTAAAGAAATTCTCATATGGCTAGAGATGAGATGCCCTATTTTTTAACAAGGCGTCCAGGCAAAACTGAGGAGCGAAATTGGATTTATGTCCCAGGGGTGCCACTCCATCACCATATCATTGCCCATTTAAGAATTTTTGGTAAAAGTGCAAAGTGTTGGTAAGAAGTAAAAAGTTGGGGGAAAGTGCTTTTGTTTGTTTCAATTGTATCTGGGATTATGATACCGCAATTCCGAAATTAACCAAACAAATGCACTTTTAATTTTTAATGGTCTGTCCGAATTACCCTTGTCCTCAATTGCATATTGGATTAAATACGGTTGAAAGTGAAAATTAATTTTAATTTCTTTTCTCATAGATAATCTAAGGCCAGTCAGTACCCTAGAAGATGTCTGCACATATACAAAGCAGCTGACTGGAGTACCTTGAAATACTGTTTGATGATCCTTTCCTGCTAGATCACGGAAACACTTACACGGGTGCCAAGACTTTAGCCATGAAGATCCTACAAACACTTTGGAGCTTTACCATGATATATTATGTGAATGGGCGCCAGCGCGGACATTTGATATGGTGATGATGTGGCAACTCTGGGACATATATCCGATTTTGCTTTTCTGAAACCCTTTTTAAAAAATCGGGCGTCAGAGCTCCGCCAGTTCTGGATTCATCTGCTCTGTACATAAGGACAGTCTCATTCCAGCATCCATTTGACGAAATCGCACCTCCTTGAAGAGAAGTTTTCCATGCTGCTTGCACTGTTCCCTGGTTATATCCATCCAAAGTAACACACGGATGGTATTCATCTTCAGAATAGCCTGCATTTCCTTAACATCGAAGCGCGGAACTCCTGCCTACTAACTATCGGAAGGAATAGTTTCCTTGTGCGTGTCACCTTGAAATTCATGACTCGGCGCTGCTGGCGAGCCACTTTTAATATTTCAGCGCGCTCAGCTGCAACAGATCCGGAGTAGTGCTCTCGGAAAACGTGTACCGGCATTGATGCATCTTATTTCCATGTACTAAGCCGCAGTCACCAGAAGAAGCAGTCTCTGATCCAAGCAGAACTCTGCCTCATTCTCCAGCATTCACTTATAAAAGCAAGTTAGTTCTTGGACCTCAATCATTGTGGAAGAAATCTTTAACATTGGGGAAGTCTTGAGTTCACCCAATGTGTACATGAATGAATGCTGAAGCTATTCCTCCTGAGCTTGTAAACAATGCCTTGTAAGCCTTCCTTGACAAAAGGCCACATATATATGTTTACACCATTTTTACACCATTATAATACGGACCTTCAAGAAAATCCAGGGAGTCCAAATAGTTCAGGCATTTTTATACTCTGCTCAAGTTGTGGATCAAGGATATGAGAGTTTCAGAGCAGCTCTTGCAAGGACATTGCGCATGTGACTCCACAACGTTTGTACATTTGCTTATGGCCAAACAGATATTCGAAAATTCGTTACCAAACTGGATTTGTTTCAATGTTCCCATTCCGTTTCATAATAGGAGGGTTTTTGATGCGCTGTATGTTTAATTTAGGAAGCGAACCCGACAGATTTGTTGTCAATATGGCTCGATAATGTTCTCCAATTCCACTTTCTTGGATCGACGAAAAACCAACATTGGATTTAGCAGAAGCAACATGCCCCACTCATTTGGCAGGCTATGATAGGTGTTTGCTGTACGACCGCTCTTGGAACCGTTGGGCTCCCGTACATATTTGCAATGCCTTAAAACCTTCCATTTATAGGTACGCATGAGGACAACCTGGCAGTGTGAGTGTCCTATGAGCAACTCGCATTGAATAAACTTGCCCTCTTTATTCATACGACCGTGAAATGCCATCTTTTAAGTTAAAAACCAACTGAAGTAAATGGAACGTAACTTTTTTCAAAAATATAATATAAATAAATATAATAATAATAAATATACGAAAATATGCAAGCTTGAGGTTGGCTTGGCAGTAGAAGCAGTTCCTTATTGCATACATTATGATCTCTGAAGAATCCAAGTACCCTGGCCGAATTGAAAGGGTACCATGAAGTATATGAAGCAGGAATGGTGTGAAGAAGCGAAAAATGTGGGAATCACTGGGAACATGCTCAAATATCGTCACCCAATCGCAAATACTGAGCAGAATCTACAAAGACTGGAACTTGTATTAGAAAAGAATAATAATAATAATAAAACCGCAAGGGCATAATTCGAAAGAAATATGACGGGTATAACGACCCCGCGGACCCTAGTTAACCATTTAACGGGACTAACCATCCTCTAAATGTGAATACTGGTTACCACTACTAGAAACCAAGCCTCGGACGAGCGTCGCCACGATCGGGAGCGACGCGGGAATACGGAGCCCGATCTTACTGACGAACCGGAACAACCACCACAAACTGCTAGAAGTGTTTTGTCTACAACAGGCAACCACCCGAGCAGGAAATCCTAGACAACGTATGATGTATTCCTGTCTGTTTTGTTCGTCGCGTTTTCAAAGCCGTAATCGCCTTGTTTTGATTCCAAATTATTATTATAATAGCACAGGTATCCAGCGCCAATTAATAACTTTTTAAAGCTGGAGCATCAGGACCTTGAGCTTACTCGTCTACGGGGTCCCAAAATTTGAGCAACTATTGATGTTGCTCAAAGGGGATGGCAGGCAAACTCCTTTTTTCATTTCTTTCTGACGATTGGTATTTGAGAAGCACTTCCTCATAAATAATTTAGGTTATGTTCAAGCCAATTAGCTCGTTGAACTGAAGAGCAGTCAGAAGGGCTGTTCTTCGCGGTATGCGATTCTTTTGCTGCACTTGAGATTTTTTGGTCTTCTTAAATTCTAGGCCAAGTATTATTTGATTGATGAGGAATGCATGCACACCAGATTCGAATTAGGAACAACAAGCAACAAACAGTTTAAATAAAAAAGAATTTGATTTTCACTTTATATAAACAAAGTTTTTTTTTTTTTTTATGTAGTAATTTTTATATCAAACATTTTTAATTTTGTAGAAAAGAACAATTTTTTTTTTCGATGCACTAAATTTTATGAGAACTTAACTGTTCGACTGTTTGGAATATACTGAAAAAAAAAAATTAAAAAAAAAAAAATTGTTTAAAACTCGAATCGGATTTTTATGAAGCTTGTCTGTGTGAAAGTAAAATATATATATATACATAGATATCAAATCAGTTTGAAGTTAAAAATTCCACTATGAAGTTCTTTCCACAGCCGAATTTAAATGATCCAAATTTTGTGTAAATAAATTTATAATTTTGTGATAATCTATACGAGTGGTGAATACACTGGGGGGTTTCGGATACGGACCGAGGTTGAGGCGGTTGAGGCCTTCGTCTCTCTCTGTATAAATATATAGGGTGGGCCAGCTGTTGAATTAGTTGTTAAACACTCGAAATTCGGAACATACCCGTTCAAGGTGTGTGATCCTCTATGAATATATAGGGTGGTCCAAGTGTCAGTTTGTTTATGAAATACTCATCCAATGTGTATGCTTTTTTACAAAAAAATATATAGGATGGGTCTGCATTTACACGCTTACAAGACTCAAATGGGTGGAAGAACATTTAGATAATTTGCCTTCAAAAATTATCTTCAGCGATGAAGCCCTTTTCCAATTTTCTAATTACGTTAATAAGCACAACAGCTGCATATGGGAATCTGCAAATAAGAGACTTACGAAAATCCACTTTATGTAGAAAAAAAGACGGTGCGGTTTATAAGCAAACGGCATCATTGGGCCGTGTGTACTTTTTTGAAAATTAGGCCGGCTAGCATCAACTTCAGACCAGCAGACGGCCCACCCTATAATAGCTGTTAACAATTGTTTTGTTGTTCTCTAAGACCAATTTATGGATGACTCCGATGGTGACACATAGACAGCTATCATCCTAATTCCCTAATAAGTCAACAAATTAAACAAATTGAATCTTAAATTTTCAAAATGCTTTTTAATTTAGTTTCATATAAATGCTAAAATATTTTAAAATCTACTCAAAAAATGTTTATTGCATTCCAAATTCTTATCTATTTTTTCTTTTCATTTATGTTATGTACAGGATAGATATGTAATTGCATTTGCGACTGAAATATGTATTAAAAAATGCACTTAAAAGTTGTCGTTATGTGTGGATGACGGTCGCCAGAGGTCAGGTCAACTTTGCCGTCTGCCAATTAAAACTTTTTTTTATTTTTGATACGAGTATGTACACACTTTTTCATACACTATACCCAGGAGGTATATTCGTTTTTGGCAGTATTTGTAATAGGCTGAAAGTGACATAATTTTTTGTTAGAGCGTTTCTGTACCTACTTCATAGCTCCTAAGAGCATAGTTGGTTGGGTTATCCAATTTGCACCTCCGTCTGATGAATGTATAGGGTCCAGCCAAGCACCATTCGTCGGTCGAATTTTACCAACCTTTTTTCTTCCTTATTTGAGGACTTTTTATAATTGTCATAGTGGTAGATCCATAGCCAATAAAATGTTTGAGGGAGTTACCTGTGAATTAAAGTCTATACGTCGAAAAATAAAAACTGTCTGGCCGGATCCGTTTGTCGGACGGAGGGTTAACATACCTCTTTGGCGCATATTGGATAACCCAGCCAACTATGCTCTCAGGAGCTATGAAGTAGAGACAGGGCTGCAAAACTCAGGAAACTCTTTTAGAATTATTAAAACTTCAGAACGCTTTCTTCTCCTTAGAAATAAGATGCAGTTTCTTTTATTGTACACTCAGTTGGGTACATTAACCCTTTTGCCTCGTTAGGATTACAAGAGCTTTCTTGCCTTACACTAGACTAGCGTACTGATAGCGATTGAGAGTGCAACTTTTCGAGCT
>JBAMAX010004710.1:0-280150 GCA_037043745.1 Chymomyza amoena | reverse complement strand
GCAAGTGTCATCGAAAATTTCGTCTCTGAACTATATCGATATTTGTAGACAATCCATAACTTAAAGTAGCCGGCGTCAGATTAGCTTGACGAAAATTTTAGCATTTATTATTTCGTGTTATTTTGCATTAAAAAATTTGTTAAGATGACTTCAATGTTTTGGGGTAAGTTGCTTAACATTATTTCACATTTAAAAAGAAACATTTTGTATTGTACTAAGATTTGCTAACGCAAATGTCGTGTTGCGGCACGCCACCACGTGTTTGCGCAAGGGCAGCGTGGGGCTCGACTTCTTTATTTAAATTTTTTAAATGTTTCTAGGTAATAAATATTTGTTTTTTTTGACAAAATGTGCAACTTTTATTAATAGGTTTGAGCATGAAGCCGAAACGCAAATACACTCAAACTATCGTTAAAGGCTTTCATGTGTCTGGAATAGCACTCGATGAAGGCACTAATGCTAAGCTGTATTTGACGGCTGAAAAGACTCGGTATCTTGTGGCTACTGTCTCAAAGAGTATTCCACAAGTGCAGTTGGACTTGAATTTCGGCAAGGGCGACAAAATAACATTCCAAGCAATCGGTAAGATTCAGCGCAACGGTGTGATGCATGTACCAAACTAAAACAATAAAAAAATATAAATTCTTAAATTGCAGGAGATGCCAAATTGTCGCTCATAGGCTATTTGCATGACATGGAAGAGTCGGACGATGAGTCCTTCGATGAAGAAGAATATGAGAATCTAGCGCAAACTCTAGATGGCAAGAAGGCATTGGCCGCTGAAGAAGAGGATGACGACGACGAGGACGAAGAAGATTTCGAAGGAGATGACGCTCTCAAAAAACAGTTTGCTAAAGCAACTGAAAGTGATGAAACTGATGATGATGAAGATGACGAGGACGACGACGATGAGGAGGAGGAGGAGGAGGACGAGGAGGAACTGGATGACTCTGAAGCTGAGTCTGACGAAGAGCAAGAAGTGGTTCCCCAGCCCAAAAAGGCAAAGCTGCAAAATGATGCCAAGAAACCTGCTAAGGAGCAGAACGGTGTGGCTAAGAATGAGCAAAAGCAAAAAGAAAAAAAAGATCAAAAGCCAAAACCAGCTAAGCAGCAACAACCTGGCGGCGAGCGTGTCATAACTGGAGGCGTCCGAATTGAAGACGTGCGCGTCGGCAATGGACCCGAAGCCAAATCTGGCAAGCGTGTTGCTGTTTATTATGTTGGACGTTTCAAGAACAACAACAAAACCTTCGACAGCATGCAGAAAGGAGCTGGTTTTAAGTTTGGAATAGGCGCTGGCGAAGTCATTAAGGGCTGGGATGTTGGCGTTGTCGGCATGAAGGTAGGTGGCAAACGTCGCATTACATGCCCACCGCACATGGCATATGGTGCACGCGGTCAGCCGCCATCAATTCCACCAAACAGCACTTTGGTCTTTGATGTGGAATTAAAACAAATACAATAAGTCGTTAATTCCAAGTGTTTTTTTTCATATTAACTAGACTTAACTATTTAATATTTAAGTGATTAAAAAGAAGAATTAAATAAAATGCACTTAAAAGTAGGTTCAATCCATACTCGATGCATAATTAATGGATATTTTTAAATATGATTATCAAAATCTGAGAAATGTTAAATGAAGCCTGCTTCAAAGCTGAAACTGAAATTTTGAGTTGATTTGAGAAAACACTGATTATGGAAATTCTAAGATATTCTAAATAAAAGATGTTGCACTACTATATTAGTATTTAAAAAATGTTTTGCTTTTATTTGAATTATGCGAAAAATAAAATGCGCAGAGCCATAACAAATTGTACATATTAAAGTGCCTAATTTTGTGTATTACTTTCTAAGTTTAACAACTGTTCCGAAGGCATTTTCCAATGCTCCAAGACATACGGCAGTCTTTCACTGGGATCTGTGCTCCAGTGGTGTAAACGACACTTTAAACGCGCCTTTTCCAAATTATTGACGGTTATAATACAGAAAAAATCCTTGTTCTCCTTTTTTAGATCAGGCCCCTCAATCGGCTGCTCTGGCAATTCGATACACTCCTCTTTACAATAAATGCCAGCCTTCCGTAATGATGCCTTTATGTTCCACGGTTTAATAACCCAAGGCTCATCCTTATTCATAATTACTGCCAGCGTTATAGACTCTAAAATATTTACAGTGCGCTGAGCATGCGGAGAACTATGTTCTACTTCAGATTTTTCGGACTCTGTTTTTGCATATTTCGCTATGTTTTCTGGCGTTTTATATGCCGCCAATCCTGGCAGCAAGAGTTTATTGTATGCAAAATTTGGTCTTAGAGCGACTACATCCCCTTTGTCTCCGACGCCTTCGACAAATGTTTTTAGCACCACTTCCAGATCGGGTCGCTTCTTAATGTTTTTATCCTCCACTAGTTCATAAATAAAATGCTTGGCGCGCATTTTTCGCGGTTTTTCATTTGTCTTATGTAGTAATGGTTCGTATTTTCGCTTTAAAACAAACGTGGTCTAGGATGTGATGCAAAAATTGTATAATTAGTATTGGAATATAAATAAAATGCGTACAAAACTTACCCGTACTTGTTGCTGCATGCTGGATGCACATTTTAGCAAACTTAATGGCTTAATGCATATATTTTTAAGCATTTTGCGGTTTCTTTTTATTATTTACCAATTCCTAAAGTTTTTACTTTGGTCTGTAAGAAATGTTTTTAACAATCTGGCAGCACCTTACGTAAGTAAGTAAGCCAGAAAGTACACGTTCAGTTTGCGTGATATAAAAAGACCTGCGCTGCTTCTTAAGTTGTCATTTAAATTTTTTACTAATTAATTAACACGAGTATTTATTATATATTAAAAAATCATATATTTTTATTCATAAAAAACCTATTTTTACGCATACGAGGTGTGTTCAAAAAGTATCGCGAATTTTGAATTTTCGCGGGTTACGTATATTTGAATTTCGATTTTTTTGTGGCTCGGCCATTTTGAATGTTCACCTAATTGTGGACAGCTGCTTTGCTTGCATGTGTTTTGGCTCGTCTTCGATTTTTACCTATTCGACAAAATGGATCAAAGAGCCTGTATCAGATTTTGTGTGAAAAACGAAATTAAGTGCGCGGACGCATTCCGAATGTTGACTGTGGCATACGGAGAAGCTACCTTGAACCGAAGCAACGTTTATCGGTGGTACAAAATGTTCTCAGAAGGCCGAGAAGATGTGAACGACGAAGAGCGTGCCGGACGCCCGGGCACTTCAACAACAGACGAAAAAATTGATGAAGTGAAGAAAATGGTATTGGCCAATCCTCGAATCACCGTAAGAGAAGCTGCTGAGGACCTAGACATATCGATTGGCTCGTGCCATTCGATTTTTAGCGTGTCATAACTGGAGGCGTCCGAATTGAAGACGTGCGCGTCGGCAATGGACCCAAAGCCAAATCTGGCAAGCGTGTTGCTGTGTATTATTTTGGACGTATCAAGAACACACACAAAACCTTCGACTTCGTGCAGGAAGGAGCTGGTTTTGAGTTTAGATTAGGCGCTGGCGAAGTCATTAAGGGCTGGGATGTTGGCGTTGTCGGCATGAAGGTAGGTGGCAAACGTCGCATTACATGCCCACCGCACATGGGATATGGTGCACGCGGTCAGCCGCCATCAATTCCACCAAACAGCACTTTGGTCTTTGATGTGGAATTAAAACAAATACAATAAGTCGTTAATTCCTTCTTTTTTTTCACATTAACTAGACTTAACTATTTTGTATTTAAGTGATTAACTATTTAATATTTAAGTGATTAAAAATAAGAATAAAATAAAATGAACTTAAAAGTAGGTTGAATCCATACTCGGTGCATAATTAATGGATGTTTTAAATATGATTATCAAAATCTTAGAAATGTTAAATGAAGCCTGCTTCAAAGCTGAAACTGAAATTTTTAGTTGATTTGAGAAAAAACTGATTATGGAAATTCTAATTTGAATTAAGCGAAAAATAAAATGCGCAGAGCCATAACAAATTGTACAGATTAAAGTGCCTAATTTTGTGTATTACTTTCTAAGTTGAACAACGGTTCCGAAGGCATTTTCCAATGCTCCAAGACATACGGCAGTCTTTCACTGGGATCTGTGCTCCAGTGGTGTAAACGACACTTTAAACGCGCCTTTTCCAAATTGTTGACAGTTATAGTACAGAAAAAATCCTTGTTCCCCTTTTTTAGATCTGGTTCCTCAATCGGCTGCGCTGGCAATTCGATACACTCCTCTTTATAATAAATGCCAGCCTTCAGTAATGATGCCTTTATGTTCCACGGTTTAATTACCCAAGGCTCATCCTTATTCATAATATTAGACTCTAAAATATTTACAGTGTGCTGGGCATGCGAAGAACTATGCTCTACTTCAGATTTTTCGGACTCTGTTTTTACATATTTCGCGATGTTTTCTGGCGTTTGAAATCGAGCCGTTGCATCTTGCGAAGTTGGTTTAGTGGTGGTTTTTTCTTTAGTTTTAGACGCTTTATATGTTCAGCTTTCGATATAACTCTTTGTACAGTCCGAACGCACGCTTTAACACCAGTTTTTTCTTTTATTTTGGCGGCGGAGTCGTGAGAATTAGATGCGTGCCTTAATATAATTCGCTTGTCAGCTGCTGTTATTACTGATGAGGGCCGACCTTTCATGTTTTTTCCATAGGTATCCTCATTGTTTATGTATGAGGTAATAACTTTACGGCTGCGTTTAATATTTTTGGATATTTGAAGAATCGAGTGACCACACTCCCTGTAAGCCTTGATTTTGGCTTTTTCAGACTCATCCAACGGTTTTGCTTTTCCCATTATTACTTTATTTTATTGATAATCGATCACAATAAGTAAATAATAACTTTAATCAGTCAGACACCGCAACCTATGCGCAAAAAAAGTAATATGCATGAAACATATTCAGAGTTCTGAGTTATTTGCCTTTAAACTAATAGGTTAGAGAGTGTGCTAATCGGTTGTCGGGCAGTGTATCTTAGAGAGTCTTAGAGCGACTACATCCCCTTTGTCTACGACGCCTACGACAAATGTTTTAGCACCACTTCCAGATCGGGTCGCTTCTTAATGTTTTTATCCTCAACTTTTTCATAAATAAAATGCTTGGCGCGCATTTTTCATTTGTTTTATGTAGTAATGGTTCGTATTTTCGCTTCTAAACAAACGCGGCCTGGGATGTGATGCAAAAATTGTATAATTGGTATTGGAATATAAATAAAATGCGTACAAAACTTACCCGTACTTGTTGCTGCATGCTGGATGCACATTTTAGCAAACTTAACGGCGTAATGCATATATTATTTAAGCATTCTGCTGTTTGTTTTTATTATTTACCAATTCGTAGTTTTTACTTTCGTCTGTAAAATGTTTTTAAAATCTGGCAGCACCTGACGTAAGTAATTAAGCCAGAAAGTACACGCTCAGTTTGCTTGATATAAAAAGACGCGCGCTGCTTCTTCAGTTGTGGTCATTTAAATTTTTTACTAAGCTATTAATACGAGTATTTATTACATATTAAAAAATCATATATTTTTATTCATAAAAAACTTATTTTTACGCATATATGCATGTATTTAGGCTACAATAGTGCTTTGTATCCAATCAATATAGTCTCCTACCCGAGTGTAAACACCCGGCCAGCCATTTAAGCCGCATGGAGTGGGCCCAAATGATACAACACCAGCCAGAAAATAGTATGTATTGACCTTGTTTGTATCCAAGCCAATTAAAGGTCCACCGGAGTCTCCGCGACATGAATCTATACCTTCTTGGCCACCGGCACACATTTGTGAATTTTCTAGTAATATATTTTGACGGCTATAGACGTTCTGACAGTCCGTCAGTTTAACACCTTCCACTGCAGCTTTAAGCTTGACAGTACTTGCTGATACCGCTTCTGTCTTTCCCCAACCTGCAACATCCATGACAATGCCATCAAAGGTCGACGATCTTAGATTCTTATCCAAGGGCAAGCAAATGGGACGCACAAAATCTGTGTATTCGATTTGACGAGCTAAACGTAACAGTGCAATATCATTAACTTGATTTTTGGAGCTGGGATCATACTGAGGGTGCGGTATTTTGCTTTCTACGGGCACATCCAAATGTGGCGGAGCACAGTCCTTCATGTTACGTATATCAACCTCACAGTCGGGATTGGTCATGGTGTCCCATTCACCCAAACGAACACCTGTCAAACGCCAATCAGCTGGCAAGGCTTTACCATTGACGCAATGGGATGCGGTTACCACGTAGCGCGCGCTGATCAAAGAACCACCACAATGGTGACCTTTGTTATTACCCGCTGTAAAATATGAAATTTAAATATTATATATACATTTTATAGCGCGCCTTTTGAAGAGAATTCATGAGTTCAAATGCTAATACTTTACTTTTAGTGTATTCAATTAGCGCCATCCAAGGAAATTCGTCAATTTTAGTTTCAACGCCGCCGTAGATACGATTGGACAATAAGTTTCCACATTGTCCCGGCAAGGGTAGTAAACTGTTTGTAGTTGTGGTGTTTTGCTTATTTGGACGCTGTGTAGTTGTTGGCACGGTGTCACGATAACGATCAGGGCAGCAGATCTTTAAGATAATAGTTTGAAATTACGTTTTTTTTTTGAAGATTAGTATATAGTACTTACCAAAACCTTGCCATTAACGTAGCCACATTGACTGCGACTTAGGTACAGCTTGTCTGCGTCCAGCAACGGCGAAGTCGTCAAAACTCCAAAAAGATATTTACAATCCTCCAAATGTATGCACAGTGCACGCTCCCTATTTGGCGTGATGCAGCGACCATAGTTTGGAACTTGTGCCGCCTCATTTGGGAAATAGAATTCTGCGCAAAAACGCACAAAAATCTATGAATTTTTTGTTATATGTCGTATATCGCACAAATACTTGCAATTCTCAAAAATGTACAATATTTTGCTGTTAATAATTTGCCATGGAAACTGGTTTTTTTTAAACGTAATCCGGCGAGCTCTGTGAAGGCCCGCTAACAAGTTACGTACATATGTATGAAGGCATACAAATAGAACCTATTTGTCTATTGACAATCCAATGCTTTCTTTTTTAATAGACATACTTACGCGCATTTGTTGAATATGCAGAAAATCCCAACAGTAGGAAGCTGACTAACATTATTAATTTTAACATTATAAGACACTATTTAAAAATAAACACACGCACATATAATACTAAGTCGCTTCAATATCAGAATGTTAAAAAATAACTTCGTCTCTTATTTAATTGCACAACACAAAGAAGATGCTATCAAAATAAAAAACTAAATACCATAGTTAAAAGGAAACGAGCAAAATGTATGACTACTACGGAATTTCCCTATATATATCTCACAGACTCAGATTCTAATTGAAGAGATCAAAGCGAGGCTTTGCCAACAACTAAAAGTTCCAGTACGGAGCGAAACTTAACGAGCGACTTTTAAGAGCTTTAACCCAAGCTTTTTCTCACGCTAACCGTGTTTGTTTGATTTTGCATGAATGACGCGTAGAAAAAATTGGCGCCAAATATGTAAATCAATACTCTATACTTGATCGGTAAGGAGTATATTAAGATTAATGATGCCATGCAGAAAGGTTTTCAGTAGCATTCATAGATAGTGTTCTGCAATTCAGACTGAATCTTTGTAATCACTTAAAAGTATTTTTTAATAATTCACCCAAAAGTGAGTTTAATTCAAGCTCTACAGAGGCTGGAACACTTTACCCCCAGGCCCGGCTTTTCTCTCTACGTCCCTGGTCATATGTTTCGTTTGTGCATCTTATTTAACCCGATTAAAAAGCCGTTTAATAGTACTTACTATAAATAAAGTCAAGAGGTTTGACTTTCGACACTAACAGGTTTCACCCTCTGCCCTTGGGTAGCTGCATCAACAATTAAATATACGTTTGGCTCAAAATGCGGTACAACGTTTTTATTAAAACCATAACATCTTATTGCTATAAATATAATTATTTATATATAACTTATTGCTATTATTCTGTAGACTTTGGCATCAAAGCTTTGGAACACTTTTGCCCTTTGCATGTTTTGTACGTTCCTTCTTTTATAAACGCATAAAGCCCGTTCCGCTCACGCCCATACTATTCAATATCCAGTTCAAATAGGCACTTACACGGGTGTAAACCCCAGGTATTGTTGTAACGCCACATAACGTTGGTCCAAAGGCCACAATACCTAGCAGAGTGAAACGTCCGTTTTTCGATATTGTACCATCATCCATAAAGGGTCCACCGCTGTCGCCACGACAAACATCGTTCATAGGCTGACCCTGGGCACAGAGATGACTGGGTGTAATAACAATCGGTTGTTGAAAGTTTTCGCTTAGGCTGGCATAGGCTATTGCACAACTGGTGGTGTTAACAATGGGCAGCCTTATAAATCGCACCGAGGAGCTATTATTCATGCCAATCGGTGTGCCGTTGTTGCCTGTAGAAAAAGACAGAAAATTAATAAAGCAATAAATCGAGGATCTCATGCTTAACATGCTATAAAAATAAAACTATAAAGGTTGCCTTTGCCCATACTGCCAGTTTTTCATTAGTTCAAAAAATTTCAACACAGTATTCAGACCGGTTGTAAAAAAAATCACTTTGATTTACTAAAACTCACTTTCAGTCAGGGTTGTGCTCCAGCCAGCGGCCACGCCCATTTGACCGATTAGCTTGTCTGGTAAAGTTGCAGTACGGTTTAAAGGTAAGCAAATCGACGTAAAATTTCCTAAAATAATTTGACATGTATATAGTGGGTAAGAGGAATGGAATAGTATAAGATATGGAAACTTACTTTGTCCGTTACTGATGTTGAGCAGAGCAATATCGTTAGCGTACCTAGGTTGATCGTAGTTAGGATGCACCATTAAACGGTTTATGGTAAACAAATTTGGATTACTACAATTAGCCACGTTCGGTGCACAGTCCTGTGCATTAGAGGTATCATCGCCGATGCGTACATGGGATCTTTTTGGAATACATAATTCTTTAATTATAGGAATTATATTTAAGGCATGCAAAAAAATTGTCACTTACAATTCCAAATCGTCTACTAATTTGACCACACAATGTGCTGCAGTGACCACATAGTTGTTTGAGATCAGCGAACCAGAGCAACGGTAGCTAATGCGATTGCTGGCTGAAAGAATGTGTGAATGAGAGGAAGACATTAAGAGTGGCCTTATAGTTATACCTATTATGCATACACATATGTACATATAGTACATTACTTTAAGGCATATTTCAGAATTTAACAAAATCTTCCTTATAAAATAGCTTTTCACCGATTTTTTAAAACTTTTGAATTTTAGCAGACACAATGAGTGGTCGTTGCCCGTGCGATGATGAGGAAGAGCCAGAGCCTAGCCCGAACGCTCAGCAGTCACCCAATGATGGAGGAGCTTGTAAGTCACCCAATGATGGAGGAAGTTGTCCTCCTGCTGATGTTGAAATAACAATTTCAAAACTTGGGCCTTGCTGTGGACCAGAACCTTGCGGCATGGAAGGTTGCCCAATTCCAAAACGGGATCCTCCATCTGCCTACTCACTGCATTGTGGTGCACCTGGTTGTGAGGGTGCAGACTCGGAGAATGGATCACCGAATGATGGACGTGATGGAAAGAATAAACCACCGAATGCAGCAGACAAAGGCAAAAAACCATCTAAGGGCGGAAAAGGACCAGGATCAGGAAGAGGACCAGGATCAGGACCAGGATCAGGAAAAGGACCAGGATCCGGACCAGGATCAGAAGGAAGACCAGGATCAGGACCAGGATCAGGAAAAGGCACAGGTGAACCAGATGACGACGGATCTGGTTTAGACCCGAACGCCATGCCTTTGGCCTTTTCAAAGGCAGTGGCTGTTTTCCTTTTTGGACTTTTCTTAACTAAGAAGATGACTAATGTGTCAAGTGAGATTTACTAACTTCTGAGTTTATTTTATATAAGTTCACTTGAAGCCACTTGGAAACATAATATACCCATAATCTTGTTAAACAGTGAATACAGTGCACATTTTGATGCAGACACAGCAAACGAATTTGAAGAACTCAATAAAAAATTGTTATAGTCCATAGTACTACTCACTTTTGTTTCTATAAGCGATTCGAGCTAACCAGGGATATTGACCAGTTGCTGACTCTTGACCTCCTAGTATACGATTGCCCAAACCAATGCCACAGTTGGGCGCATTGAAAAGCATTTCCGCATTACTGGCAATCACATTTGGTTGCATAGGATTTGCCGCGCTGGGTGCCGCTTTAGGGACGGCTTCTTTTTCCGTTAACTCGCCTTTTTTTTGTATTGTAGCTTGAAAACGCAAATCACCGGGAAACACAATAGGTCTATCCTCGGCAACCAAACGCGGTTTTACTGGTGGCTCAAACCAACTCTCATCTTCATGTTCTATGTCATAGTGAATGTGCTGCAAACTGCCAAAGTGCTCCCCATCAAAGTCAAAGTCCAGCGCTTGGGGACAGTTTCGCTGCGTTTTAAAATCCCAATAGTCGTGCAGATTTTTTTCTACTTCGTTGAAATTATGCTTGAATGAGCCAAAGTGGGGCAGTGCCCGCTTGTCCCATATCCAAGGTTCTTCGGATGGCGCAAATCTTACCATGCGCATGTTGGGCGCTTGTTTACGTACAGCTGGTGCTCTGTATGGCTCGTGCACATATCGATGATATTGATTGAGATTGGCATTCGGACAGCAGGCAAGCGGTTCGAGGCCTTGAAATCCACAGCTAGCTTTGTGTACCAAGGCAAATACGGCATCGCGTTGTTCAGGTTTGTGATGTAGCAATAAATGCACAAAAGGCTGACAGTCTTTGACTCGCATGCAATTGCATGCTCTGGTCGTGTTTATGATTGCTGCAAGGTAAATGCGTATATTATTAATGATCTTAGAATCCTAAAAATATTACAACTTTTCTGAAAGTTTAAGTAAATATTAAAACCGATCTTTTCGCATAAATACTGGATGTGAGATATGCTTTAGTCCAGCAGGGGCGTAGCCAGGATCGTCACTCATGTCACATCAATTTTTTTGGTCTGCCCTTTTTTAATGTATGTATGTGCCTTATTTACACAGAGTATACCCTTTATGTTAGTGCCCTATGTTTCCCCAGGGGCTACTTTTTAACTATCATGTATATTTTTGTGATATGAATGATCAAGTTAAGGAAACAAATAACATAATAATATATACCCTGATATTGTCCTTTCACTTTCTTGGTATAGCACCAAGCGTTTCGATTACTTCATATCGATTACATTTTCGTTAAATTTACACAGCTATGTTATTTGTGCAACATTGATTCAAATTAACCACAATTTATCTATTTTGGTTAAATAGCAATGCAAGACACGAACCTTTTTATGCAAGACATGAACCATGTTTGACAATTTCATTTAATTTCACTTACAACAAAGTAGTTGGTTTCAAAACACTTTAAAAATTATTTTTGGTGAAAAAACTTGATGTACAAATTTTGTTTACTTGTGATGGATACCACCCCACCAGTTCACCTCAACAGTTTTTCACCATTTGTACCCAAACCTCGATAAATCCAATTGTTTCTACAACTAAGCTGCCTGAAACCTTTGAATTTTGTGAATTTTCTGATCCGCCCATTCAAGGAATAGTATTTGTCTGCGCCTAACAACTAATCATTTTGGAACAAAACATAATTTAAAATTGTTAATTAATTCGCAATCTTTTAGCTTTTTCAGTTAAAACGTTAAGTTACAAGCGACAAACCATTATACGCACAAGGCTGAAAAGCACTACTAATTTAGATAAATGTATATTAAAAAATAATCGATCTAAAAAAAATTATAATTAATGTTCTTAATTAACTTTCAAATAATTTAAGTTACTCATATTAATAATAAGAATAAAATACTGATATATGTATGTATATGCTTTATCTACGGGCGATCGGGCAGAGTAGTGTGGGTGAGTCGTGTGTGTACCGGGTCAGGCTTAAAAAGACTCGCGCTAACACCTTTGCGCCACCTTTTCATTCCAATGATAACAAATTTTGTTACAGTTCCGGTTTAAAACCGCAATATACATATTCCAACATTGCACATGACTTAGCCACACAGGCATTATATTGCCTTCCATAAAATTACTTGTGTGTCGCCTTCTTTAAACTCGTGGGAACAAATTGTTTCATAGTCACCGCTCTAGTGCCGGATTTGGTATAGACTATATGCATATCCGGATATTGCAGTTCAAGTACCTACTTAATCTAAGCATATAGCGTCTGGCTATGCTTTCTGAAAGGTATTGCCCAAATTACGCATACAAGAAACGACTATTGCAGACAAGGTCAATGCCGGCAAAGCCCAAAACCAGAAGTGGCCACAAAATTAAGCAACTTAGAGCACTCGAATCTCATGCTGTGCGCTTCACGCAACAATTACTCACTTTTGCTATCGTTTTCGTGGTTTATTGCCCTTCGCTTGAACTCGCATTTAGCGCTTTTGTTTTGTTTAGCAGTTTTCTGGTTGTTCTCGTTGTTGTTGCATAAGAGGGAATTTCTAGTCATTGACCTTGACCCACTAAGAAGTGACAATTCCAAGAGTTTGTCATGACTTGTGCTTTACGCAATCGAATGGCCAAGTTCCTTGCTTAAGTCTTTTGATTTGTCTTAAACTCACACCACATGCAGTCATTATATATAAACAAATTACTCGTACATAATCAATTTGTATGTAAAACTTTGTAAGATACTCACAACTTAAGCACACATATAGTATGCATACAAATTTTGCATATGCAAAATACATTTTTAGCTAATTCTTATTAATAAACTATTAAACAATAGGTTTGTTGTTTAATTGCTTAGATGCACACACTCAAACACAAACACTTTGATATTATTGTTGCTCATTTAGTTGTCGTTAATTAAATGCCGGAATAAATTCCGTAACAGCCGCGAGCACAACTTTTGCCTTCAAAGTGCAAAATTGAAATAAATTGGGTCCAATATGTTTCGGATATACGAGAGCATGTCTTAATTCCATTTCGACAACGGCGCAAGCTGCCTTCATTCTTTTCTTATATTATCAACAACGAATCAAAGCAAAAGGGGAGCAACAAAAACAAATTAAAACACGACGCTTAGGCTGAAATAAAAACAATAATAAATGCGTTGTTGCCAGACCGTCGGATACCCTGCACATACACGCTCGAAACGAGAATTAAATATTTTTACAGATTTAGAAGAGGGATATGAGAAACTTATACACGCCTATGTTTTGACTTGATCGCTATCCCAGTCAAAGCTTATCATATCTGCTGTTCCTTTATATGTACATACATATGTACATATATGTAACGTTATTATTGCAGGGTATCGCTAGTGCTGAATATACAAAGACTTACAAATAACATACAAACAAAAGCATGAACTGTCTGTCGTATACTGTTAATGAAACCAGTGCAGATGTGTGATAATGTTTCACAGACAAGATCTTGATCTGCGGTCTCGTTGGGCATTGTCTTCGACAGCTTCAACAGTAAGCTTTGCCGAAGCATTGTGCCTCTTATGCGTAAGCTAAGCGGTTGCCTTGTTGTCTGAACTCTCCATTACTAAGTTGTAGTTTAGTTATCCGCATGATCGCTTTAAAATCTAAAGCTCTTGGGATTGTGTTCGACATTTGTATACCCTGCATTCACTTTCATATATGCATAATATTTAAACCCCATGGTAGGCATAATGTCAAGTATTAAATTTTCAATATCTTGACTCAGAAATAACACTGATACTCAACAGTGTAGGAGTTCTCCACAAAATCAGACAGCTATGACCTATACACAAACCCGTCGAGATGGGAAAAGGGGCAGATTCCCCCCGGGTCCAGAGTTTTCTCAGAAGTCTGGTGTATTTACTGTCGAAATAAAATTTACTAAAATTCTTTAGATGGAACATTTTTTTCACGCTTTCTTTTTGAATTGCAAAAGTTCGTCGTACTTACAGAATACAATAGATAAAGCTGTAATAGATGGGCCGGTATATGTTCCCCCTGGGGTCAGTTTTTTTATCTACGGCTTTGCCTATACTCTGCGAGAGAGTAACTGGTTTCATCGAATCAAAATAAAACAATACATAAACTTATCAAAATATACATACATACGTATATAAAATACAACATGTTTCGTTTACTGTATGGAACTTATTTTAGACAAGCTCCCTGGAAAAAGTCAACATATTGTACTTCATATAGACTTGAAAACTGATACGCATCTTTAAATACCCTTGTAGAGGTTATCGCTGACTAGTAGCTGCGGAAAGAACTCTTTTATATTTATAACTGTCACTTTTTCGTTGTTAAGAACTTATAGCATATTTAAATACATACATACAACATCGTTTTTCAATGTACTTAGTCAATTTTATTTGCGTTTAAAAGTCAATATGATCAGCATATTTAAGAGTTTTTTTCTTTTAAAAAAAATTTCGATTACATAAAATTTTAATTAAATAAATTTTGGTTTTATTATTTTGCTCGAGTTTATATTCATTCCTCAGTTGATATTAGGTCATAAGAATAGCTGACGTAGGGTAGCAAATAAATAGAATCAGAAATCCGAAATTTTTGCACAATTTTAAGTACTTATAAGTACGTATAATCTACATTTTACTTATGGTATTAACTTAAAATATGCCTGTATACTAGAAATAAATGTAGCGCGTAATCAATCATTTGATCTTATATAAATAGAAATGCGTTTCATGGAATGTGATGAGTACAATTAAAATGTCTTGTTAGTCTATGGCTGTTCTTCTATGCCACTGGTGCAACCTCAGCTTGGGTAGTGCTTGTGACGGCGGCAACAGAGACAATGACACCGGCTGCAATGTTGTTTTCAGCTTGTTGAACAGGTTCCTCGGCCGGTAGCTGCAGCGGCGTGTTTACCGCAATTGTTGTCACTGCAGTCGACGACGCATATTGACCAGCAGCCGCAGCATCATCATCATCATCAACTGGCGTTTCTTGACGCAATACAGCTGCTAAATGGGTATCATTATCGGCTGCTGCAGTCTCGTCTATAACGGCCCCCAAAGCAGCATCAGCAGCAGGTACAAGACTTGGGCATGCTTCTGCTCTCACCGGTTCAATATCGATGTCTTCGATTGATCCATTTGTATGTAAATGAATAGAAACATCGCCATTGTGCTGGCCATGTGAGCCCTTCAATTCATTGATGATTTTTTCCCCTACTTTTGCGTCCATTTCAATGATTTTCTCTTGTAGATTGGCTTTAAATTCCAGCGGCCATTTGGCGCTCCATTCACGAAACAGTTTAATCTGTGAAAATGCAGTTCTGTAAGTTCAGTTACTTTAATTGACATTTACTTAAGACTTACGCGACATTGGAATAGGCTCATGGGCTTGTTTTGCATTCCTGTTGTAGCCAAGGCATTGACTACGCCATTTACGTAGACTCCTCCACCATCAGCGGCTCCGCCCACTGTGTCTTTTGTTAGGTATTCCACCAATACATACACAAAATCATCGCGTTGCAGCTCACTCCACTCATTAAACCATTGTATAATATAACGAAACTCGCCGTCTTGTGATAAATTGTTCATAGACATTTTAGTTCCTTTTGTTTATAAAATAACGCACTCAGACACACCCGGTACTTGGACCTTATAAAGTTAATTTACAATAATGCACTGCGCTTATTGCATTGATTAAAATTTGCAAATAAACTAGCGTATTTTCAATCACTTCTGTTCACCTCAAAGTTTCTACACTAATAACAAACCTGTTTCTATTTCTAACTTTACGAACGTGATTGCTACTCCTAGCTTTGTGTATGCAGCTCTCAAAACAGCTGTTGCTGTCCGGCTTGCAAATGCAATGCATTTCTCTTTGGTGCTGCCAACCGTTGATTTGTACAAACAACAAAAGTAACCCCATCGTTCGGCAAATAATAATAAAAAAAATAAAAATTAATTGTTTATGAAAATAAAACAAAAAGATTATAAATAAAAGGTTAATCGCGATATCTTAATGACTTTTGTTCACCAAAACACCATTATATCAGTTAATTCATCCATTTTGTATAAAAAGTTGTTTTATCTATCATATCAATGAATATTATGTCATTGTTTTTAATCAACAAATTATTACTACAGCATTAGTTGTCAACGTTTCTGGTTAAATTCTTTATTGTGATTTATTTAATTCCAGTTTAAATTTTGTAAAAACCGCGATTCATTGTGTGTTATATATTTAGTGTTTGCGCAGCACTGAAAATTTTGTCTGGCGCTAGTCAACACTTGTGAATAGAATATGTTCAGAGAGTAAATAACAATTTTATAAGAAAAAACTTTAAGTGCAGTAAAATATGTCGTCGGCTAAATTAGAAATACAACAGAAGGATGTAGACGTCCAGCAGGAGCAGCAGGATACTGCAGGGGTTAAAATAAAACCCCACAAACAGGAATCATCGCCGGATGAAATTGAGAATATAGATCAAAATTTAGCCGCGGCTGAAGAATACAAAAACCAAGGAAATGAATTGCTAAAAAGTAAATGACACATTCGACCTTATCACTTGAGTATAGTACCACGTTTAATGTGTAACACAAAACATTGCTAAAACATTTTAACCATGGCTTTATAATAAAAGGCTTAATGTGTTTGGCCATTTGTTTTAAAGTGCTTTGTTCGACCTAACCTAAAAATAGCCCCAAATGGTGCTGTGTGTGAGATAATTTTGTTGTTACTAGTTTGACATTTGATTATCATGAATAAACTCACTTTGATTTTCTTTTGCAGCAAAGGAATTTAATAAAGCCATCGATATGTACACCAAAGCCATAGAACTGCGACCGTCAAGCGCTATTTACTATGCAAATCGTTCCTTAGCACATATGCGTCAGGAGAGCTTTGGATTTGCTTTACAGGATGGTATTTCTGCGGTTAAGGCTGATCCCAGCTATTTAAAAGGCTATTACCGCCGTGCGGCAGCTCAAATGTCCCTAGGAAAGTTTAAGCAGGCTCTTTCAGACTTTGAATATGTAAGTATAATTGCTAAGCAATTAAGAAATGAACACAAAAAATAGTTTTAATCTAATAACTTGTAAAGGTGGCCAAATGCAGGCCAAATGACAAGGATGCAAAGCTAAAGTTTACGGAGTGTAACAAAATTGTTAAAATGCGTGCTTTTGAACGTGCTATAGCTGTGGATAAGCCGGAGAAAACGCTTTCGGAAATGTTTAGGGACATGGAAAATATAAGTATGTTTATTTAACTTTATAGTTAAGTTTAAGCAATTTTTAACGTGTCTGTTTTGTGTAGCAATTGAGGACGATTACAAGGGTCCACAACTGGAGGATGGCAAGGTCACTTTGCAATTCATGCTAGATTTAATGGAACATTACAAGGCCCAAAAGAAACTACATCGTAAATTCGCATATAAGGTAGGATTTGTTATTCACATTAGTATTGTGGTATAACATAAACTTTTTAAATATTTAAACCTTTTATTTATATATTTGAATTATTTTATTTTAAACAGATTCTTTGTGAAATTGATACATATATGCGTGCTCAGCCATCTTTAGTAGATATAAAAGTGCCGGATGAAGAAAAATTCACGATTTGCGGTGATATACATGGGCAGTTCTATGATCTTATGAATATTTTCAAACTAAATGGCCTGCCCTCGGAAAAGAATCCATATTTATTCAATGGTGACTTCGTGGATAGAGGATCGTTCTCAGTAGAATGCATTTTCACGCTCTTTGGCTTTAAGTTGCTCTATCCAAATCATTTCTTCTTGTCACGCGGTAAGCTAAATTGCATATTAATTTTGATAATGCTAAAATTTTTGTATATTTTTAAAGGCAATCATGAAAGCATCAATATGAATCAAATGTATGGATTTACGGGCGAAGTTACAGCAAAGTATACCAGTACTATGGCGGAAATCTTTACTCAAGTCTTTAATTGGCTACCCCTTTGCCACTGCATCAATCAAAAGATTTTGGTCATGCATGGCGGCCTGTTCTCTTCAGATGATGTTACTTTGGATAATATACGCCGCATTGAGCGTAATTGCCAGCCACCAGAAGAGGGGCTCATGTGCGAGCTGCTATGGTCTGATCCTCAGCAATGGCACGGCCGTGGACCATCTAAGCGTGGTGTCGGCATACAGTTTGGTCCAGATATCACTGAAGCATTCTGCAAACTTAATAATTTGGACTATATCGTTCGAAGTCATGAAGTCAAGGATATGGGTTATGAGGTTGCTCATAACGGACAATGCATTACTGTCTTCTCTGCGCCAAACTATTGGTAAGTTTGTAAAATCAAAATTAGCCTTAAAAAGCATATTAATATTATTGTGTATCTTTCCAATTAAAAGTGATACCATGGGCAACATGGGCGCATTTATAACGATAACTGGTAATAATTTAAAACCAAATTACAAATCTTTTGAGGCTGTGGTAAGTTTTATTGTATAAATTAAATATTTGAATTTTAATGGATTTTTTTTTATTTTATAGCCGCATCCTGATGTCAAGCCAATGGCTTATGCTAATAGTCTTATGAATTGGCTTGCGTAGTCACGTTAGCCAGATCTAATTATTTTATATGCGACAAATCCCCTACGAGCATACACACACTTGAACACACATACCTACATAAATACACATTCATAAAACCGCCCGCTTGCCCATGCTTAAGAAAATCGCAGAACCTTAAACCTTGTAACGTATAAAATTTAATTTAAAAGGGAAGCTATATAAGATGCTCAATAGACTTATGAACGCCACTCTACTACAGTTAGGCATATAAGTATATTTTAGCGTGCTTAAGGCGTGCAACTCAATTAGCAACGAAGTTGAATAAAATGGTTGGTGTAAAAATCACATATACAATAAATACAGAATAGCAATCAATTTACAAATAAAATACAGCTATATTTGATACAAAATCAATGCATATGAGAAATTAAAAATGTTGATTAAGAGCAGATTTTAGAAGTCAGATGCAGTCGGAGCCGTAATCTAAGTTTACTGGTGCTAAGCATCTGCGTTTTCACTGTACCTTTCGGCTTGAATGTTTTTAGTGTATTCTCTCTAAATTAAAATCTTATTAATTTTTGTAATTCTTTATCAATTGTTAAGTAAAGATGTTCTAATTGTTTAATGATTTGCCTTGTTTATATGATAAAAATGTTCAAAATAAAATTTGAAACTTAGAAACAAATTTACATATACCTCATTTAAGTATATTTTATTCATTCATTTTTTGATTTATGAGCGATTCTTGTTTGTATGCTTGGCTTTATTAACTAGATGAGAAACAAGAACTATATATATACGATATATAAATGTATGTATTTTTAACTATAAAACTCCACATGTATTTGCTCCATAAATTGAAAAGACATTTGTAACATTAAAAACTTGTAATTTAATAAAGTGAAGAAATAGAGCAATTGTGAAAAATATTAAAAGTGTAATTTTATTTATTTTATTAAGGTCAATGGTGGATACCACTAAAAATTGGAAAAATGGGTTGAAAGTCTTGCGCGTTCTTGTACATTTACAATTTGGAGTGACGATGCTGCCCAAAATCAAATTCTAGATCTGCACCTGGTTTAAATTAAGACATTGCCTAGCCCTCCATAGGCTTTATGAACATGTCATTAGAATGCAAGCAACGTGAACTAGAGACGATAACGTTTGGTTTGAAACCGTTTTGTTACACTATGCTGTTTCAGTTACAATCTAAAGAAAACTTTCCAAGTCTGTCTAAGTACATAATCCCATATCTTTAAAAATTTCGTTTACATTTTCTTTGTACTCTTTAAGGTGCGCAGATTTCAGCAGCGTAACATAAACAAAGGGTCCATTGTATGGTATTAAATGCTGATAGAACTGCATTGCCAATGTTTGAAGCTCTTTGGGCTGTGATTGTGATAAATAAAGCGCCACAACGCTCATTAGCTCATGGAAGTGTTTACCCTCCAGTTGTATACATTTAATAAATTCTGATAAATGCTGCAACAGTTTAAGTTGTAGCTTGTATTCCTGAGTCTGAGCTTTTGAGTTTTCCGAGCTGCTGTGCTTGGCTGCCAATTTGAGAAATTGCTTAAGCTGAGGTATGACATCACTGAAAATGAAATGAGAAAAAGTCAAAGTAAATGCGCTTAGGTACTTTAAATAGACTTACCTTAGACTGCGTTTTAATATGAAATCTTTAGCGTGCGCACCCAAAATGAGCAAAAGCGCAAAGCTGCGATTTAGAACCAGTGCATTTCGTACTCGAAACTTTTCTACAAGTGGCTGCCAAATAAGATGTACCAAAGGCAACAGCTCATTTTCATAATCAGAAAGCAATGGTATGCCCGTGGCTAAACACTCCAATGCCATGATCTGTTGCATAAGTTCAGAGCTGGAAACGAATTTAATGACCTGACTAACAATATCCTTGGTCATTTCAATATGTCGCGGTAAGGCAGCTTTTACCGCCTCTGTCGCAGTGTTCGAGTCTGTAGCTTCGCTCATTTCGTCTTCTTCTTCTTCGATTTCCTTAGTTTGAATGTTAATAGGTGCGTCTAGCTCTGGCGGCTTTTTAAGCACTGTTTGCCAAAAGCTTAGCACGTTTTGTTCAGACGTTTGGTCATCCACTTGCATAGGCAGCTCGTTAATCTCCTCAGTTGTTTCTTTACGCCAAGTGTTAACATGTTGCAGAAATGCTTGAAATACGCGCAAATAAGAATTTATATTATCCGTTTGGTAAGACTTGCTGCATTCTTCGCGAATTGTTTGAAATATGCTATCTATATGTGGCAAATTTGCGCGTGTACTATACTGTAGAACCACGGTTAATATATCTACCGCAGCGCTGCTTTCAGAGGACTGCAAAAAAAAAACACTTGTAGATAAGTTATTATATAGTTTATGTTCTACTTACCCTTTTGAGTAACGCATGTAAGTGAAAGGTTATATAATCACTGGAATGTTCTATTAAATGAGAGGGTGCTTCATATTTTAAGGCCATCTGCATGGCGATAAAGGCAAACGTTGCAGCCTGATGGATAATCGTATTGCTGCTGGCTATGAAAAATAACATGTTATATGTTGAGTAAAATAAATAATCTTATGAGCTATGATTAAAATACAAAATTTCTTAAAATATTCATTTGATATTATTGAAGTCTTACTTAACAGTCTCTCAAAATCTATTATAAACCATACCTAACTTCAGCAAGACTTGATCCAAGCTGAGAAAAATGTGTTTTTCAAACGATTCGCCCATAAATTTAGCACAATGGCCCAGCGCATCTAATATTAGGCAGGTGTGTAATACATTAAACTGCGCATCCAATATGCTAACCCGATTAGTGACA
Source organism: Chymomyza amoena (assembly GCA_037043745.1). Classification (NCBI taxonomy): domain Eukaryota; kingdom Metazoa; phylum Arthropoda; class Insecta; order Diptera; family Drosophilidae; genus Chymomyza; species Chymomyza amoena. Next base: position 258,709 of record JBAMAX010004710.1, on the reverse strand, counting down.
TTTTCGCTTTCGTCATCCGAATCACAGTCTTGGGTGCGAATTTCCACTGCTGACTCATAAAGACCTGGCGTGTGATCCTCAAACCATGAAGTGGTCTAAAAATTTTTTGGATAAAATAAGCAATCATCGACGTTCATGCAAATTCTATAAAGTATTATTAAACCTACCTTGTTAACTTTTAGGCGACTTAAAACGTCCGGCTGCAATGATAAATGCCAATGCTCACAGCTTAGCAATTCATTTATAAAAACTTCGGTCAATACCAAACGACTATCGCGTGCATCTGCTTGTTGATTTGTAGTCATAAGCGTCAGCAGCAAAATGGCTTCATTTATTGCAGAGCTGCGTCGCTCTATGAGGTCCAAACAATAGTCGAATATAAGGCGGCTTATTGTTGGTTTTGAGCCCAACATTACAGCAATGTCGTATACGGCAGATACTGTTCGTTTTGAATTTATGTGCTTAAATTGACGCCAAGGGAATTTAGAGTGCACAGCAAGCAAGTCTTTGGCAGCTCCTTCCTGCATAAGGCGCAAAGAATATTCCTCATCCAGTAGTTCGCGGGGAGTGCATAAATCCAACGCAGTAATCAAACACATTACAAACATTTCTAAATTTCTTGGTACTAACAAAAGTAATTGCAGCTTGTCTGTGCTTAGATTCCGAAGAAATCCTTTGAAAAATAGCAGCTCGGCAAACTGTTCCATGTCATCACATCTATGTAATATGCGTGGCCATTTATTTAGATGCGCATCAAGCAGTTGTTCTACATGTTCGTCAAAAATACTAGTGCAGCTAGGCAGTTCCTGCAGTTCGCTAAGCGTACATCGACACAATTGTGCTATACTTTGTTCCTCATCTTCAGATAGAGCTAATACGCTTTCTAGTATGTCAATGAAATTTTGTTCTAAATTATGAGCACAGTGTTTTAGTAAGAGGCAACACATTTTAGCGTACTCCTCACGAATTGGACCAGCAGTGTGAGCACGTAATATGCTGGTCTCTACAAAAATAGGCCTTAATCTGAGAGAAGTAGCTGCGATCCATTGCGGTGATCGCAAATCTGTTTGTAGCTGCTTAAGATGCTCTTCCATTTTCGCTCCGCTTGGTCTACGGCGACCAAACATTAAGCTTAGCTTGTCGAGCTCATCATCGTATTTGACCTCATTGAAGAGTGTTTGGAAAGATTTCACATCATAACGCATTTTTAAAGATTCGTCTGTAGTTTCCTCGAACATAATGCATATAATGCGACCCAAAGCCCTGATCGATTTCTAAAAGTTTATTCGTTAATATGCAACAATAATTTATAAGAAATTGGACTGCCAAAAGGTTATTGCTTACCGATCTTAAGGTCTCTCCAACCTTTTCATCTGCTAATGAGGTCTTAAAGAGCACGGTTACAACCTTAGGAAGAAATATAAATGTGGTATTAGCCACCTGATTCCTTAACACAACATCCGCATGATCAGCCTCGTCGTGCACGTAAAAAACTACCATAAGGCATTGCAGTGCGGCATCGCTGTTGAAAGTATAAGCTGTCTAACAAATTATTTACCAAAGATTTAAGATGTACCTACATAAGCTTGCGATATTTGTCAGTTGCTATGATTTCCAGCAATGTCAACAATATTTGACCTATTATCATAGCTTTTTCTTTTGTGTAGAATGCCTCAACTACATCGCTTGTAGAGCGTTGCAACGATTCTGTTATGCACAACACTGCGGCCAGTTTTATTTCTTCAGAAAGATTAGCTCGAACGTTAGCACTGTTAGGATCCCGTAATTGCTGCAATACAACACATAGTATGGATCGCAAGCCCTTCTCATCCGTAAGATAAATCTTGGACACAATATAACGCAGGCAGTTAAGTAAACTTGTGCGTAATTCTTGACTCTCACTTTGCAAAAAATACATGGATATGTTTAAAATATTTGGCATATCTAGGATGCTGAGTAATATAACACTTACCCAGTCAATTCCTCCAATTTAACGATCAATGGCACCAAAATTTGAACTTGAAATATGCGCATATGTCCAAATTCAAATTCTTTTATTTCTTGCTCCACCTGCGTTAGTGTGATTTTACTTGGTTGCCTTAAAAAACTGTCGATGGCGGGCTTTACGCGCATAACGTAAGTCTCCAGAGATGACATTTTGGCACAATAAAAAGTTGTTAAAGTGCTAAACTTTTAATACGCAGCCACAGCAGCCGGCAAACATTTAAAGAAACAGCTGATTCTTAAAAGTTAGCCAGTCACCACGAAAGAAACAAATTAAAATTTATTTTTTTAGCAACTGCTGCTGCAATCTAAAGCTCAAATTAAATCTTACTAAAGTTAATTTTAACAATTTCTTTTAAATACTACATGATCTTAGATAGACATCCCCTTTTTTATTATTAATAAAACAAGAATAAAAATTGGCAGCATATTGAATGGCACAGAAAAAGAAGCAGAAGCAGTTGTGTTTATAAAACAGCTGATTATAACCTGTTGTTGTTGCCACCGTTCTTGTCATCAGCGTGGAATCGAGCTATTTATAAATCAATTTTCTGCTTGTATTTTGGAAGTGCATGTTAAATTCCATAAAAGATCAGAGTGTGAACATTAATGTTTAACTTGTGAAAGACCTTAATGGCTTGTTTTAATGTGTAATGTGTATGCCAAAGTGCATTAAACAATGCTCATGATAGGCATTGTCTTAGCCGGCCGGTAGTTAATTCTTGGAAACGACGAAGTAAATTTATAATCGAAAATCTTAATATCACAGAAAATTAGGTGTCACAACACGGCAAAATTATGTAATGTGTTATTTTTGCACCAAGAATTAAAGCATTTAATTTAAGCGTCATCATTTTCAGTTTCTGACATCATGGATGCTCTGGTATTTTTAACAGCCGCGGCTCATTTGGTATATACGCCATTTACCAAAGTGGAGGAGAGCTTTAATTTACAGGCCATGCATGATATTTTGTATTTACGAAATAATTTCACGCAGGTTAGTCTATTATGATTTACCTATATTCAAAAATAATTCCTGTATACATTTAGTACGATCATCACGAGTACCCTGGAGTTGTGCCACGTACGTTTATAGGAGCCCTAGTGGTTTCTATGCTGTCCGCTCCATTTGTGCTTTTGTTTGAGACAATAAGCATAAATAAATTTTGGTCGCAATATGTAGGTAGGTAGGTAAAATGGTATCTAAAAGATTTTACAAAAGTAAACATTGTTTTGATTTTACATTTAAGTGCGTCTTGTTTTGGCTGCTGTCATATCTCTGGCTTGGAATAGCTTACGCCAAGCTATAACGAAGATTTATGGCGTTAAAGTACGACTGTGGTATACAGCCATAACGCTAACACAGTTTCATTTTATGTTCTACATGACACGTCCATTGCCTAATGTTCTGGCTCTACCATTAGGTAAAATTTAATTAATTAAATGAATATAAAATAATCCCATATCTCACCACAGTTCTTTATGCGCTTTCATTTTGGCTGCGCCGTCAAAGCAAGCCATTTATCTATTGCTCCGGTATAGCTATATTGGTGTTTCGATCTGAGCTAGCGTTGTTCTTGGGCTTATTATTGGCTTTGGATGTGCTACAAAATAAAATTACTGTTGATGGGTAAATTTTCCACTTTTGTACAATACCTATTATTAACGTTTCATTCGTAAAAAATATTTTACAGCTTTTTAAAAGTCGCTGTACCCGCTGGAGTTACTATTTTGGCTGCCACTGTGCTGGTGGACTCATTTTTTTGGCGCCGCCTTTTATGGCCCGAGGGTGAGGTGCTCTGGTTTAACACCATACTTAACAAAAGTTCAAACTGGGGCACATCTCCATTTCTGTGGTACTTCTACTCTGCATTACCAAGAGCAATGGGAGCTTCATTATTTCTTGTACCTATTGGCATGTATTACGAAGCACGCATACGACCTTTAGCGCTGTCAGCGTTACTTTTTGTGCTCTTGTATTCAATATTACCACACAAGGAACTGCGTTTTATTATATACGTGTTTCCGGTGCTAAATATACCAGCAGCTTGCGCTTGTGAACGATTGTAAGTGAGATTGGTTCATGAATTTAGTTAGTGCAGAATTAAGATGATTTTCGACTTGGATATTTTTGTATAATGACAAATTTATTTTTTTTATTAACAGCTGGATGAACAGTTACAAGTCTGCATGGCACAGTTTCTTGGCCCTTGCATCGGGCGCACATTTGTTTTTGAATGTGATCGTTACCATATTTTTGCTCATAGTTTCGGGCACAAATTATCCTGGAGGAGCTGCGCTCTCTCGTTTACATCGACTAGAACAATCCTCGTTAAACGTTTCTGTGCACATAACCAATTTGGCTGCCCAGAGTGGTGTGTCGCGCTTTATGGAAATACATGAAAGTTGGATTTACAGCAAGGATGAGACTATGAACTATACACAAGCCGAAATTGATAAGTACAGTCATTTGTTGGTAGAAACCAAAAACAAGTACAACACAGAACTATGGAACGCACTGCAGGAAGAATTTGAAACAATGGAATTTATAGATTGTTTTAGTAGCATAGGCATACAATATAATTCTTTGTTTCCGGTGCGTATTAAAACAAAGCCCTGCATTGGTATACTTAAAAAGAAACCAACGGCAAATATTTTGCGGAATGAAACCATTACTAAAAAAGAAACGTCAACCAAAAAAAAAGAAAAAGCCAAAAAGAAACTGATTGAAACTAAACCAATTGAAAAAATGGAGAGTGCCTTTGTTAAGGAAGAGAAAGTCGTATCTATTGAACCTGCATTTCTGCCTCATTCAAAACTCCCAGAAGAAGCCACAATACAGGAGAAATATGCAGTAGAGAACAATGATGATGATGGCACTGATGGTATTGTAGCAAATGTAGATGAAGCTTCTTTAGAAATTGATGCGGATGTGCCAAATGCAACAACTAAGGAAATCAACTTCCAAGAACTGCGTAATCTGGCTATGGGGCACGTATCACATAAATCTCGAGCAGCTACAAAATTGAAAATACGCAAAATAATTGAACAACATTATCGTGCTAAAGGACGAGATATTGAAAATGATACTCCCGAGCAACTTGCAAAAACCAGTGAAGCTGGCGGACGTATGCGTCAGTCTGTAAAGTCCATTATAAAGCAGGAAAAGATAAGGGAAATGATTGAACATATTGCTACAATGGATTTGACACGCATATGTGACTTGGAGAAGACATCGACAAAGGACTGCCTAAAACAGGTAATAGATAAAATAGACGAAAAAGAAAATGCAACTACAAAATGAATGGAAAAGTTAATTTTGCTTGGAAATGCCAAGGCACGCGATACTGAAGGATATTTTTTGAAAATATAATATAATAAAAAGCTTTGTACTATATGACTGCAGATTGATATGTCTTGCCTCAAAAGGATTCATTTTATAATAAAAACGTTTTGAAATATAATTGCTTCAGTATTTTATTGCCGTCAATCGAATGAAATGCTTATCGTAACCATAACTATTTTATAGAACACTTATGTGTATTAGTTGTGTGGGAAAATATTGGAGTACGTAAGTCGTGTTACTTAGTATTCCTTCGTACGTGCACGTGTTGAGCTTCATTTTGTATTAAATTCCTTTTTTAATGTATTTGCTGATTCAATTAAAGTAAAAATTTAATCGCATTTTCTGACAGTGGGCTATTATATAATGTAGCCTGCAAAAAGCCAAAGATCACCCAATAAGCCCACAAAGCACAAAATCCAAGTGAGTCGGTAGAGAACATTATCCATTTTTCCCTTGAGAAACACAGGCTTGCCATCATTTTGCTGAAAATGCTTCTGCAGATTTGCAATTTTTGGTGGCAGCTTTCCCGGTGCAACTGATTTATTCAACAAAACTGGAGTTTGATTGAACAAGCGTTTAGGTAATAACAAGGGTGCAATGGGCTTAACCTGTTTAATTGTGCGAAAGAGGTACTGCAAGTTTAAATCATATATTAGTTTTAGTTGATTTTTTTTGTAATATTATTAGGTATTATATATATATGTAACTTACACGCAGGGATATGGAAGTATTGTTCTGCATTTTGCACAGCAATAAAGCAGCGTGTAATATTTTTACTTAAATTTTTGTTTCTGAAATGAAAATCATATAATGAAATGCTTAGGAATTTGTAGAAAAACACAGCCTACTTTTTTTTTGATTAATTAATTTGTACTTAACGGCAAATTGCCATTCACACATAATTCCAATTTATTTTTCAGCTGTTTACAATTTTTGTTTGAATGCGAAATTTCGTACCTTCTTCTTTTTAACACTGGATTGATTGTTATTTCGTGCCATTAGATGTTTGTGTATAAGTTTGTGCTTTTACCTTTAAAATTATGTCCATAAAAAGCTATATAAATCGTTCTATGAGCGAAAACACTAAGTCGGATGTTAAAAGAATCTGCACTCTAAAACCTATCGAACCAGAACACACTACCATACAGCTACAAGCCGGTGAGAATGTTATTGGTCGCAGTAAGGAAACTGGCATAAGAGATTCCAGATGCTCCAAACAACAACTTAAGCTCAATGTTAATCTGGACAGTGGTACAGTAAAACTGAGAGTGTTGGGAGTGAATCCGAGTGGTATCAACGGCGTCATGGCAATGCAGCAAACAGAATGTGAGCTGCAGCACGGTGATCTTCTAGAAATTGTTTACGGACGCCACCCCTATGAAATAGTATTTAACCCGGCGCCTATTAAAACTGAAAGCCACAACGATGGTGATGCTAAAACGGAGCAATCTGTGGCTCCAGCTGGTGAGGGGAAATGGAGCTCCACTGCAAATGGTTTATGTGTAGCCTACACTAGCGCAGGAGTGATAGCCTCAGAGAAAGTCGCTGGCTACGATATTGATGGCACCATTATTAAAACTAAGTCTGGTAACGTTTTTCCCAAAAACATTGATGATTGGCAAATAATCTTTCCGGAAGTGCGAGAGAAATTGCAACGCTTATACAAGGATAACTTCAAAATATGTTTCTTTACAAATCAAGCGGGCATTGCGCGCGGTAAACTTAAATTGGATGATTTTAAGCAGAAAATAATTAAAATTGTGCAGACATTAAAAGTGCCAGTGCAGGTGTTTATATCGGTAGGTGAAGGCTACTACCGCAAACCTCTGCCTGGCATGTGGGAGTATTTTAAAAACGAAATGAATGAAGGTATCGAACTAAAGTTGGATCGCTGTTTTTTCGTGGGTGATGCTGCTGGTAGGCCTGAGATTGGCAAGGGCGTGACCAAGCAACGCAAGGATCACTCTCTAGTAGATCGATTGTTTGCGCACAATATTGGAGTATCATTTTATACGCCTGAGGTACACTTTCTGGGTAAAAGAGTCGAGCAATGGAACAAACCGGATTTTGAGCCCAATAGTGTCCATAATCAAGTGGCACAATTTGAACCCGATGATGTGGAGTTCCATGAAGATAAATGCGAAATGATCATAATGGTCGGGCTACCTGGTTCTGGCAAAAGCCATTTTTGTGAAGATGTTTTGACAAGCCGCGGTTATAAAATCGTAAATGCAGATACTTTGGGCAGCACGCAGGCGTGCCTTACTGCTTGCAGAAAGGCCCTAAGTTCAGGCAAGTCCTGTGTTGTCGATAACACCAATGTAGATATTGCAGCAAGACAAAAATTCTTAGCGCTTGCTGCAGAATTAAAAGTTGACTGTCGTTGTTTTGTAATGAATGTGACCACAGCGCATGTCAAACACAACATAGCATTTCGTGAGCTACAGGAAACAGATCATTCTAAAATAACTGACATGGTTTTTAATATGATGAAAAAAAAGTACGTAGCGCCAACGCTCGACGAAGGGTTTTCCAAGATACATAAAATTAATTTTAAGCCAAAATTCACTGATGAAAAGAGTGAGAGTTTATATAAAATGTATTTGGTTGAAAAGTAAAAGCTATGCTTTATTAATCCAATGTAAATATTCGTTTTGCAATGTCATCTATAAGCCAGTCCATGGAACTTAAAAGTTTATCGCCTGTCACGGCGCTGACACCGGCGACCAACCAATGATGCGTTGTAATTTCATCCAAACGCAGTATCTGCAAGTTTATTGTTAATAAATTAAACGTTCTCTTTAGAAATAAGAATAAGCTCACCTCTTTTATTTCATTTGAATCAAGTGCACCGGGTAAGTCCTGTTTATTGCAGAGCACTAGCAAAGTTGCACCGGCTAAACGTTCTTCCTGCAACAAAGTTTCCAATTCCTGTCTGCAAGAATCCAAACGCATGCGATCTGCGCTGTCTACAACCCAAACTAGGCCGTCTGTACATTCAAAGTAATTGCGCCAGTAGGAACGCAGCGATTTTTGCCCGCCCACGTCCCACATGTTTAGGGTGTAGCCCTTGTGCTCTAGTGTTTTAATATTAAAGCCCAGTGTGGGTGAGATTTGATCAATGGGCTCGCCATTAAAACGTTTCAATATTGTAGTTTTGCCTGCATTATCCAGACCGCTGCGGAAGCCCGAATTAAATGAAAATTTTATATGAATCACCGGTTGTTTTGTTTCTGCTTGTTAACACTTACAGCAGCAATATGCGCATCTCCTTTTCCTTTTGACGCATTTTTTTCAATACTGTGAGAAAGCCCATTTTGTTTTTATTTATGAGTTGCTTGTAACTTAATAAATACTACTTTTAAATAATACAGATGCTACTTGGCTATTTTATAAATAGAATAAAAACAATATCTCGCAGTGAATGGCAAAATCAATAAGTTGATTTTTTACGCTATATGGCAACTCTTTCTCCAGAGACGTCAAACAGCTGTCATAATCAGAGCCCCGTGAATTTTTCGCTTTCAGCCGAAACTATTTTGCTTTATTTAGAAGGTTTTTAAATATATATTACAAGCAATATGATGAACCTATCCAGAGTAAGTATATTTCCAGCACATTTGTGTGCATTACTGCAAGTAAAGCAGAAAATAATTAGTTATACCATACAAAAGCACAGAAGTTATAGTGTAATTACGTAAGAATGCTGGAGCGCCCAAGTTAATGCCAAAAATTTATATTTGCAGGCCGTTGTGCGCAGCTTTGCCACCACCAGCAATCGCCGTGCCACCGCAGTCAACAAGGATCAAATCGAAAAGGGATATTTTGAAATCAGGAAGATTCAGGATCACTTTCAGAAGAAGGACGGCAAGCCCGTTTTCTTGAAGGGTTCGGCATTTGACAATGTGCTATATCGTATCACCATGGCTCTCGCTCTTGTCGGCATTGGTGGCATGGGCAAGTTGTTCTATGAGCTGAGCGTGCCCAAGAAGGAATAAGATGCATTATAGTATAATTTTTAAGCTAAGGCTTTACAAACAAATCCGTAAATCCCGGTCCTTTTGTTGCAGCTAGTTGCCTAAAATTTCCGTGTTTTAACGCGTTTAACTCCAAAATGTAGTACCCTTAATATGTAGCCATGTTGCTTGTGTTAAGAACTAGCTTTAACGTGTATTAATAACATTCGCAAAAGCATTTAAAACGTGGAAATATAAGCAATTTGCTAAAGAGCCATAGTACTATTTTGCCGTCGATTTCGTTATACCTTTTTTTTAGAAAATATGATGCACATAATTTTTACGAAGTGACATGCAGATTGCGCGTTATGAACCCTCATTTATGTAACGGAATACTTGGACTTTTTGCTATATGATGCCATTTGTCATTTTCCGCAATGAAACTTTTTTTTAAATTTTAATTTAACTGCATGGACATTTAATAAATAAACAACGACTGTGCTTGCCAAAGCGAAACGACAAGGGACGCCGCCATCATTTCTTTGGATGCGATAGAGGAGAGTCCGTTTTTATAAATCAAAGGGCGGCAGAACTCTGCGCGTTGCCTTTTTCATGGAAAAGTATCTTAAATCGAGCAAATCACGGCGCGCTTTAACACAAACAAACAAACACACACATGCCCATGTTTATAAATAAAAACAACGGGCATAAGATGGCAAGTATAAATGCGGCGCCGAAGGGCGTATGCTCTATCAAATAATTACGAGTTTCAAGTGCAACAGGAGTGGCTTAGCGTTACCTGAAAACGCAAACTGACTGAATGGCGACTCTACGTTTGCTGATTGCCTAATCGGTAATGATCGTGACTTTGACCGCAAATACACCTTGATAAACACCTTTGAAGAGCCAAATTATTTTTTAAAGATATTAAATCGATATAGGAGGACAGACTTCTGTCGAAGCAAACTATTGACAACGCACAGTACTTTGGAAAACCATTCTATGTGGAACTACGCTAGTTGACAATCGAAATAGTTTCTATATTGCATTCGGTACAAACGTCTTGACAAGCTACTAAGACTTTTACCTTCGTAAAGAGTATGGTAAGTAAATACAGACGAGAACGCGGAAAATTAAATAATTTTAATATTTTTTCATTAGTTATTTCTTCATAAACACTTCTATAAAACTAAAGTTTTCTGGATTGAGAAAACATCCGCTGTTTTATGCATTTTCTTTGCAATTTACACAAACATATGTACTCTTAAGCATACACATTGGAAGGGGGAACTGCGTCTGTACTTATGTATGTATATAGAACGAACAGCATTTTTGGCTATTACATCGTTACGCTACATTTATATTACGATCTCTGGGTAAGAAACACATAATGTGGGCTTGAGTTTACCGTTAAAACATTTGCCAAGTGGTGCATGCGTAGGTGGTTAAATGGAAGTGTTTCAGGAACATGTATTTATCTATGGAGGCTTTGTAAGTATGTGGTGTGCAAAGAAAAATTTTTTGAATCTGTCCGACTTTTCTGTGAAATTGCAATAAACTCGCAACAGGAATTTGCAATAGATATATAATTTGTACATACGGCGAGAGGTAATTTTGCTGCGTAGTTTTAGAGATTTAGTTGTACGCCTCAGAATACCATTATCGATAGTATTAAGCGATACATTATTAACCGATACATTATTAACGGAACCTGGCTAGTCATTCACGGAAATTTCGATTTAAAAGGCGCGCGCAAAATGAATTGGAATATTTATTTTTTTATTAGGTTGGTAGGACTGTTTTTGACATCTTGTCACAATTTGAGCGCAATTTGCCTTATTAGTATTGGTTTAGCAGCTGTTGTTGTTAGTCGAAAAAAGGACGCTCTTAGATTTTTGCAATGGAAAAAACGTGTATCAACGAATTTGCTTGCAATTTTGTGTGGCCGATTCGCTTAAGATGTTGCAAAAGGCCTTCACAGTGGACTGTATGTCCAAAACACAGGCATACGAGCGGTACAAATTGTTCAGAGAGGGTCGTGAAGACGTCACTGATTTGCCTCGTTCCGGTCGTCCTTCAACATCAAATACCGAAGAAAACGTCGATGCAGTGAAGAAAATTGTCGAAAATCGTATTGTCGATATTCGTGAGATTGTTTCCGACTTTGGCATCTCATATGAATCAGCCGAACACATTTTGGTTGAAGTTTTGGGCATGAAACGCGTCGCGGACCGACTCGTGCCAAAAACGTTAAATTTTTTTTTTCATTATTTTGGAATTTTTGGCCAAACACTCAACGAATGTGATCGCTCAGGCTCCGTATTCACCAGATATGGCATCGTGTGACTTTTTCCTGTTCCCCAAACTCAAATTGCCGTTCAGAGAGAAGCGTTTTGACACCATTGAGATCATCAAACAAAATTCGAAGAAGGAACTCAAAGCCATCTCTGCGCAGGCCTACCAGAAGTGTATGGATGATTGGATCAAGCTCAAATTATGTCAAAACATGATGTCAAAAACAGTCCTACCAACCAAATAAAAAAATAAATATACCGATTCATTTTGCGCGCGCCTTCTAAAAAACGCCTTTCCGGAAACTTTTTGAGCTTAAGGTATATTCATTCTTTAATGCATTGGGTTAAGATATTTAATTCAAAAGTTCAGCACAAGTTTGTTAATAGCTACAGTAGCACATTCTTGGTCTTTACAGATTAACACTTCGCTCGCTTTTGTCTTCCTGCCTGTTATGGATTGGATTTCCTCCAGGTAAGTTTGCTTATTTAAGCTCTAACACACACCAACAGATTTCTTTGGCCCTATGTTATTCTTCGGCCGTATCGTTGACGACAATACCAATATATCTGATTTTTATTTGAAGTGCTGAAGCATGGCTCACAGATTTAATAAGCCTTTCAGTGTTAGATCTTTAGCCCTTTATTAACTATCGAAGAATACATTTGAACTATTGGTTTGGCCAGCGAAACCCTTCGTACCCTTTGTTGCCTATTGCCATAGTACACTCTCATTCTCTGCACTTGATATTTAGCCAACCAACACACAGTTCCAGTAAAGAAGATTTCTATTCCATGATTTTCAAGTGTTTCGTACAATTGATTCTCAAAGCTCATATGTGTGCCAAAAGGTTGTCAGTAGAATATGATATTTTTGAGGATGAATTATGACGAAAGACGAAGGGATGCTAATGTGCTTTGCTGTTTACAGCCACCCCTTTGGTCGCGCCTACGTTTTCTAAAACATTGCAATACCTTCGCATTATATTTGATTTATTCGAAATAAACGAAAGCAAGATCACGCTATAAGCAGATAGTAAAAGTGCATGCACATGTTGCAAACTTATTACATTTCATAGACTGTGAAAAATTTAAACGAATGAAAATGACAAAATGTCTGCGACAGCGAACCAGATCTGTCCCACCATAGTATCGTACATAAAGTCTGTGTGCCACAGTTCCACACGACTGCCCACCGCCAAATTGCGCTAATAACTCAAAATGCATAGAAGATGCAAAAACTAAATGTTTTTGCTTACAATTTAAAACCCTTTGCCAAAAACAATGCAGAAAAAACCAAGTTAACGTAGAGGAGCAAGCGTGGAAATAAGAATCGAAAAATGTGTTTCATTAAATTTTATTTATAGTCAGCAATTTTATGCATTTAAAGCGCGTCTATCAACGGCCGCATCAGTTGCGCACTCAAAGCAATGCGATGCGGAAACGACGCCATTTTGAAATGAACAGTAAATGCATTTGGCCGGGTCCAAACAAGACGGAGACGTAGCTCTAGAACTCGATAACTTTCACCTTTTCTTAGCTGTGACTATGTGTGCTTTGAATTTTTAGTAATTCATTTGAATTATTGCCAGGCGATGTGGCTACAAAGCGGCTGCTGCGGCTGCGTTTGCTGCAACTGCGACTGCCGCAAGCAGCGTCAACGTTACACGGTGCAGCAGCCGCAACCACAAATCAGAATGCCGTTGAAGCGTTCAAGTGCAACGGGCGTGAAGCGAACTCACTCGCTGCCGCCGCGCCAAAACTAAATGCATCCGTGTCCGTCGCTGGTACTTGCTGCTGCCGCCACATATCCCGGTCGTTGAGTGAGCAGCGTCATCATTTCGTCAGTTTTTTGTCGTTTTCTTTGGGTTTCATTAGAGATGATCTGCCTTTGCCATTGAATTTAAAACTTCAATTGTAGGTTTTTTAATTGTTTTACACTGTACCGCCATAGGGTCAAGGGTAGTGTAGATTGGTGCATTGTGTCCGAGAAGTGGCCGACTAGAAGCAATCTATATCAAAATGGTTAGCGATTGATTGATGCAAATATATCAAAACCGTGTGGTATCATTAAAAGATATTGGTAGCAAATACCGACGATCTACGAATCCCGATGATCTTTTTAGATCATCATAAAAGAGTTCGGGAATAATAACTAGTTGTAATATAAAATCAGGAACGATTTAAAATGTTCAAAAATAAATCTTGGTTAGAAGATTCTAAAAGTTTTGTGACGTTTATACTCTGTATCTTGTAGTGCAAAAGGCATATTAGGTTTAGTGCAATCCGAAAATATATGTAATAAACATAAGGAGACGTCGGAAACCCCCAAGAGTTACCTAATGTAAAATCATGTTGACTATAGAAATCGATATACCCATGTCCATCCGTCTTTCTGTAAGAACGCCTTTCATCAGAGATGGTAATCTTTCAGATTAGATCTTTTATTATCTAATTGGAGACAAGTTTACTTTGGATTTTGATATAGCTTCGTGTGCTTCAGAGGACTCTGAAAGCAAGCATAAATTTTCGATGGATAATTTGTTTGTTTATGAACCCTTTTAGAGTTGCCGAGCACTGTACCAGATTTGATTAAAATCAGTTGACTATATCATATCGCCGTAATAGGAAATGTTATAGCATAACTCTGAAACGCCTGGACGAAATTGACAAATTTTTATACCCTGTACCGTATGGTACCAAGGGTATATTAAGTTTGTGCAAGCCGAAAATGTATGTAACATATAGAAGGAGACGTCGGAGACACCCCAAAGTTACCTAAAATATGATCAGGGTGAATAGAGAAGTCGATATACCCATGTCCGTCTGTCCGTCCGTGTGAACGCCTAGATCTCAGAGATGGTATGAGCTAGAGTTACCAAACTTTCACATTAGATCCCATATTATTCCATAGGAGGCAAGTTTATTTTATTTTTTTGATATCGGGTATAAATTATATAGCTCCCATGGGGGTGTTTGAGACGACCTCGACAAAAAAAAAAAACGTTTTAAATGAATAATTCGTTTGTTTATAAAGATATCGTAACCAAATTTGGTATTCGTTTTTTATAGTTCCCAATCACTGTACCAAATTTGAACGAAATCGGTTGACTATATCATATAGCTCCCATAGGACCGATCGGCCAAAATAACTTTTTTAAAGAAAAATTCGCTATATTTCGTTTTTTATTAAATATATCGTAACTAGATTTGGCGTTTGGAAATTTTTTAGACCACTTAAGCAATGTGCCAAATTTGAACAAAATCGGTTGACTATATCATATAGCTCCCATAGGTCCGATCTTCCAAAAAATCGATTTTTTAACATTATTTGTTTGTTTCGTTTGTTTGTTAAGATATTGGGACCAAATTTGACATTCGTGAGTATTTTATAGTTCCTAAGCACTGTACTAAATTTAATCCAAATCTGTTGACTAGATCATATAGCTCCCATAGGACCAATCGGTTCAAAAACACGTTTTTTATACGAAATTCGATGTGTTTTGTTTGTTTGTGAAGATATTTGAAATAAATTTGGCATTCATATCTTTTTTAAGGTATTTAAGCACTGTGTCAAATTTTTTTGAAATCGGTTGACTATATCATATAGCTCCCATAGGAACGATCGGTCAAAAAAAAAATTTTTGCTTAAAAATTCTTCTGTTTTTGGTTTTTTGTGAAGAAATCTGACTTTATTACAAGCTAGTGGTACAGGGTATCTTAAAGTCGTCCGCGCCCGACTTTACGTCCGCCATTTTTTATTTTGTTTCTTTTAATGTGTAGAAGGTTTATAGCACAAAATGTTTTGAGTAATTTTTAAGAAAGGAGTTGCCACCCCTAACATTTTTTTTTAATTTTTCGAATTTTTTTTTTGTGGGGCATTGTGTAGGTCTCTTGGGATAACTAATGTCAATGTTCTTATGTAGTTACGGGTGTTCTCATGAACGCGTTAAAGAATTTTAGAATATGATTTTTACGTGTGTTAGAAGTAGTCAATACGGAGGTTTTAAGCCTAGTGCGAATGTGTATTGGATGTATTGGTTCGTTAGATATACGCAGTTTTGTGAATATCGTAAATCATAGCATAGTAGAAAGTTGTTCAACACAGGGTATTGGACATTAAGTGCAGACTAGACGCGTAGTCGCAAAGGGGTTGAAAGTAGTTTCTGTGGGGCATGAATTTATTAGAGATGCGAGCTCTCTTAAGAACACTTAAGTTCGTCCATTACGGCTTTTTAGAGAGTCATAAAAGTCAACTAATCTAAAAATCTTATGATTGTCTAGCATAAGCTAACTAGAGAATCTTACGATGTTTATGACGACTATTAAGAGTATTCAAAAAGTTTGGGCAGGTCGACGTCTCCGGGCTCACTAGCGTAAAATAAAATATTTCAGGCACCTCAGAAGAGGGTAATATTGGCGGTTTCTTGCTTTCATAGACTGACTGATTTTTTTTAACCTGGTTCTCCGGTCCACCAACAAATTTCTCTCTAAGATAAGAGATGGGAGCATCTGGCAGTCCATCAAAATTTCGGGTTGAGAGGTAAGGGATTCTTAAAGACGCAGAATGCATCTTAACGTCTACCCGCTTTCGTAAACTTAGTCACAAAATAAAAACGATTAAAAAAAGGTTGGGTCACTTCGGTATGGCTACAGAGTTTTACCTTCTGCTCTACGAATCCGTGCAGAGTACCTTTACTTTTTGAAGGGTATACAAATGTTAGGCACTTACCCGACTGAAATCAACTTTTTTGGGTGTGTTTGCTTAGTAATCTACTATGTGCCCCAAAATCCGAAACGAGTTTGTTCTATTAACACCTTGATTACAACTCAACTTTTTGCCGCTGGCTGGCTCGGTCAAGCTGGGTGGTCCTCCAAGTGCCGCTATTAGTTAAAATTTGATTTATTTGAGCTTCAATTAGTCGTTGAACAAATCTGTTTATTTGTTTGTTTTTCATTATTGTTAGATGCCACAAAGACATGGCACAATCTTAGAGCTGGGACGCGCACTGACATTGACACATTTGGCGGCGTCGCTCTATAGTTGAGGATTCCCCTCCATACCCACCTACAAATCGAAGAAGGTTTTTAATTAACACCAACAATATAATTTCCGTAAAACTTCAAAAAACATTTATTTTTTTTCTAATGGTCTTTTAAGTGATTTTATACACATAACTTGTGGGTATACAAATTCGGTAGCTATTTAACAAACCACAAAAGATTTGGATATTATAACTTGTATGCAAACATACGGATGCAAACTTTTGCTTTCAAAGTCATAGCAAAGTAGGGGCTAACATGATTTGAAATCCATCAAAGTTTGGGGAAGTGTTAGTCAAAAAAAATTAATTTTAAGCAAATTTTAACTTTTGTATTTAATATTTGAATTAGCTTCAAACGTTCAAGTCAGGCGTATCGGATTTTAAGATAGTTTCTTAAAAAAAAAAAACGAATTGTATTCTTAACAGGTTTATTCGAGTCATCGGATCTATATAGATGCATAGAGGAGCTCCAAACATCGAACGCCACTTTTGATTAATTGGTTTATATCTGCAGGACCCTAGAGAGAAAATCTGGGCCTGATGGAAAAATGTTTCGAACCTTTATCATTACAACTGTTGTTTGAGCGCCCTGAGAAAACTTCGAGCCCGGGAGTCCCTACTTTCCCACTCTCGACGGGCCTGGATACCTATATAAGCCCACGATTTAGGGTTGCTATTTTAGCTTGTTTATTAATTTATATTATGCCCCGAAAACGTTTTTGTGAGCAACTCTAGCTCTAGCTCTTACCATCTCTGAGATCTAGGCAATGACTATAGCTTTAGGTGTCTACAATTGGTTTTTTTTTCCCCCTGAAACTGTCGCTGTCTACTTCCCTAATTGAAAATAAAATGCCTTCTCCTTAAGTGCCTTATGGGTATTGAGCCTACCAGGTTGTAAAGGGGTTTCCAATAAGAGGTGTTATCTTGGTATTCAATGAAAAATGTCATTTTGTGAGATAAATGATCGGATGTTTATTTCATAATAAAGAGAAAGGTATGCCGTAAAAGAGCAATGGTTTCGTTGCTTGTGTGGCACGTAGTGCCGTCTTGTTGAAAGTAAACGTTGTCCAGATCAATACCATCCAACTCCGACCATAAAAAATCATTTAATCATCTTTCGATAGCGCAATTCATTCACCGTAACTGTTGGTTCAACCTCATTTTCGAAAAAGTAAGATCCAATGACCCCACTGGACCATAACCCGCACCAAACAGTCACACGTTGAGGATGCAGAGGCTTCTCAACAATAACTCTTGGGATTACCGAGCCCCAGATGCGGCAATTTTGCTTGTTGACGTAGCCACCGAGATGAAAATGGGCCTCATCAGTCAAGATGATTTTTCGATGCAATTCCGGATAATTTTCATGCATCTCAAGGACCCAATCAGCAAAGACACGATGTTTTTGATGATCGGTCGGTTTGAGTTCTTGTGTTAACTGAACTTTATAGGCCTTAAGACCCAAGTCTTTATGCAAAATACGGTGTAATGACGTTTGTGGAATGCCCAATTCCAAAGAACGACGAGGAATGGACAAACCTGGGTTTTCTTCAACACTTTGGGCTACAGCAGCAATATACTCAGTTGTTCTTGAGCGACGTGCCAAGGTTTTATTTTTCACATCACTAACTTGTCCCAACAGCTCGAATTTTTCCACCAATTTCTGTATTGCTCCGACAAGTTGCTTCACGACGACCCAAAAATTCTTTAGTTTTGCGAACTGTGACTGCAAGATTTTCACCATTTTTGTAGTGAATTTTAATAATTTCAATGCGTTGTGTATCGTTCCATTTTTAGTAATGGCGTAGTTTCTACTTGTCAAATGTCAAAGAATAAAAGCTTCAAAGTGACGGCTGCAGAAATACCGGGCTATTCAAAATAACACCTCTTGTTGGAAAACCCTATATGTAAGACGGTTGGCTTGCGTACTATATCGATTCCCACACAAACTTGACAAGATGTCCATCTTGATGTTCTTCTCAAACTGCTGAATTGGGAGCCACTGGGTTCCTTTCGCTACATCTTTCCAATTGCGAATGTTCATCACCTTCCAGTCTGCTTCGACGTCATCAAGTCATTTTCTTGTCCGGCCTCTTTTTCTTCCTCCTATTGGACGTAGAGTAAACAACTCCTTTCGGATTTGTTCTTATGGCATTCGTATAAAGTGTCCAATCCCTCTAATCCGCGGTACTCTATTGACCAGTATCAAATTCGCACCGCCAATGATGTTTTCAATTTCATTGTTGTAACGCATACGATATGTCATCTTCAAGTCGAACAGGACCTTAATTTTTTCTCATAATGCTCCTCTCGAATCTCAATAGTTGGTTTACACCATTAACTTTCAATGTCCATATTTCAGCCACTGAGCTGGTCTCAATTTTTTACCTTCGGTGAGAACTCATCTCGAAATCTAAAATGGGATGGTTTTAGTCGGGTGACAACGTTCGATATCCTCTCTCTCTGCGACTATCGTAATCTATCCAAATTATACGAACCGAGTAGATTGCTTAAAATTTGTGACTTTCATTGTTTAACGCAATATAGCTGCTTATATAAAGGCTTAATGTGTTTTTATTTGTTTTACAAAATAATTGGCCACATGCGAAAGTTTTAACCTCAAGACCCCGGAGAAACGAAATCGTCTGCGTTTAACAAATTGGGTGACAGACTTTGAAGTTGCCGACACAAGCGACAAATGACAAGCATAACAAATTATTATTATGCGTTATTTTTCTCTTTCCGAGTTTTGTCTGTGTACCCGATCTTGTATAGAGCATCTCATACGTCAGAGCTCCCAAAAAATATGTACGACACTTGAGAAAACAAAAAAAATACCCGTCAGAAGGACAGTGTACAGATTCTAGTACAGAAGTACTACGACGGCGTCAAATGTCATAAAGTGGCAAATGTGCTATAAAATTGACACATCCCTACCCAACTTATGTAACATTGGAGCAAAGGGTGTCAACGCTACATTGTTCTGGACGGAAGCGTCAAATTGTCTACGGCAGCGCAGTCGCGTACTTGAAAAGAGATGAGCCTAGTTAGTCGGCATCAACACGTGATTATGTTGTAAGTACCGCTTTGTGGAAGCCACTTGAAGTACGCAGCGACATCCTAAAAGTGGACATGAAACGGCTCGACGCAACTGCATTTGACGATGAATTATTGGTGTAAGACTAAACCAGTTCACTTGAGAGGCAACACACCGCAACCGTCACCTGATCCCAGAGGTACACACCGTTACCGGCCGGTCACTGCCAAGTGTAGTTGTGTGTAACACCCTGGACGACGAGTCATCGGTTATGTGAATCAACGCGTCTAATCGGCGTTAACTGGGGCATATGTTGTTCACTTCACTCCACGAGAGTTTTACTTTTTGTAGTAAATAAGTTCTGCCATGGCTGATGGGAAATAGGAAGCGCATCTTTTACGCTTATTTGATTCCGATGATGCTGGGTTGTTTTTTTCTTTTTTCTCAGCTCTGCGTCTGGGACGTTATGGATTATAAATTTTAAATATTAATTTCGGTGTTTTTGGGAGTGTAGATACGTTGCGTACAAGCATGGCGTATGTTTTTGTTTGTTATTATGAAAATACAATCCTCAAAGTCAATCATGGATGGAATTGTAAAAATATTTTATTAGTGGCGGTTCTTCATACGAAGACGATGGATGTATTATGAATAATGATGCAATGTTTACGTTTCTAATACAGCAACAAAAAAATGCATTAAAATACCGATATTTTTGATTATTTTGGAAGAAGAGGTCATGTATTTTTGCAAAATATACATTTTCCAGAAACCGTACATCAGACTATTACATAGGCAGGGCCGTAGAGAGAAAATTCGGGCACGGGGCAAAATCTATCGATGCCTTTATTACACCTTTAGCTTGAAAGTACGTCAGTAATTACACTGGGACCCTTAAAAAACTGTGGGCCCGGGTTGAATTCCTCTCCATTTCCCGACTCGACGGACTTGTTGATAGGTACAATTTTAGTAACTCTCATTTCGTCCAAATCTATATATACATAGGTACTATCATCCTTTTAATTCTACTGTAGCTCTCCTCCGTTTTGCTGCTTGGGTTAACTTCACTCCCTGATGAACTAATTTTTATACCACAAATTGTTCTTGTAAAGAAAGGCATCTTTCAGTGAAATGCTTATGCTAAATCTCAGGTTTAGATTTTGGTATATTTTGATTTTCTTATCTGCTGGTCTCCTGTATTCAAGGTATAATTCCTTTTGGATTATTATTTACGCTCTATCATCTATAAATCTCTAGGAGACCCAATTTTCCGGGTCTCTTTGTAGGTATAGGTATTCCGCATGGCTGTAAAAAATGCTTTGATGAGATGGCTTATTGAAGATGCTCTTGGGCAGGTTCTTTCAAATGATCCTATACGTTCCATGTACAACGGCGAAATATTATATCAGTTTGGGCAGTCATAGGTTATAATTAAGCGGATTAGCGATTTGCACAGGATGGTATTTCTTTATTTCCATGACAAATTTTGAATAAAATAACTTTTTTTTTTCGAAGATAGATTTTTTTGCTTGGATATTTATGTGCTTATTATAGTAGGAGTAGTTGTCCAAGTGAATGTCCAGGTATAATATATTTTAAACTTTTTCCAGTATTTCATTGCAATGGAAAATTAAGGTTTTTTATTTTAGACTACTATATCTACTACTACTACTACTACTACTATCTTAAACTACTATACTCAAGAAACTAGAGTACTAATTTCTTGATTTAATCTAGGATGACATTGAAAATGTTCAGTAAAACCTTTAATAAAACCCCAACGCTGTCAAAGGCTATGCGATTGCGTAATAAGCCTATAAAACTAGCATAGAATTACATTACTGAGACTACCAAATTTTCGACTTAACCCTTAAATACGATAGGAACATATCTATTGACCAAATTATCAGGATTAAATGGTTCTTTACAGGCCCGTCGAGAGGGAAAACTTTTTCTTCTCGGAGGGGCCCGGACTAGAGAGTCATTCTTTTTATACGTATTTTTAAGAATTAAGAAAAAATGAATAGGGGCACGAATCCGAGATTAGCCCCGGAGCCCGGATATTCTCTCTACGGCCCTTGTTCTTTATGTTGCGTCGAGCTTTGTGAACTTGTAATACTTTTGTAGTCTAGTTTGGGAGAGGCATTAAGCGATCTTAATTGAAATGTCTTCTTCTTTGTTCGCTGTTGATCCTCCTATATTACTGCACAGATACGACCTCATTACCCTTTTACAGATGCAAGATATATGCTCGCTATTTAGGTAAAGATTCATAGTGCACTTAAAATTAGATTGTTCTTAGATATGTCGGATGCCACGTAATTGGTGAGAAATCCATATAAAAATCATCATCATCATCCTTGGCGCTACAGCTATAGTTCGGATTTTGCTCTTCGAACAATACTTATCCAATAATCTATAACCTTTGCAGCTTCCCCCCAGTTTAGGACGATACATTTTTGCACATCATCTTTCACTCCATTAATCCAACGAACTCGATGTTGTTCAACTATTCATCTTCCATCTGGTTGATTGAAGTAGGTTTTTTTTTCAAAATTGGGTTTCGCGTTCTCGCAACATATACGGATCACCTTAGTCTTTGTGACCTGACGTAGGCAGTTCGACTGTGTCGTTAAATGCCTTCCATAGCTCTTCGTTGATGCAAACTCGGAATCTATCCTTAATAGACCAAGAATTCTTCTTTAGGAGGCCTATATCTGATTTCCCCAGAGTCTACGTCTCACATGCGTACGTTAGTATTGGTCGGATCATTGTTTTATATATCCGGAGCTTTAGGGCTCTGCTGAGAAGGCGCGACTTAAGAAACGTTGAAAGCGAGAAAATTTGTGAGTTCGCAGAATTAATTCTTTCTTTTATGTCACTTAAGTAGTCGTTCGTGTAATCGATTTACGATATTTAAGATCGTCGATAACTTCGGAGTTATACTCGTCTTTGGTTCTATTCTGCTCAAAGCGTCGAAACCAGAGTAAATTTTTAGTTGTTTTACTTTCATTTACTCGCAGTCCACCTTATCTTGCTACCTTTTTTAACTAAGACTTCTTTAATATCGCTGATCTGCCGATAATATCCTTGCCATCCGCTTAGGCGAAAATATGTACTTCAATCAAATGAAAACGGCGAAGTTAGTAGACCATGTCTTTACTAAAGTTAAGAGATAGAGAGCGCAAATAACTATTATATATTCTTAAATAGCCCGGTCTGAATTCAAGATTTTTGGTCTTAAAATAGTGCTTAAAGCCAAGTCCCAAGGGGACTACATACATGGAGCTGTGCCGCCTGAAGGCCGTAGCTTGCTAACAGGACATTAGGACTATTCAAAAAGATCGGAAAAATGCTTTACTGGACATATATGATATATTTTGTACAACATTTTTGTTTCTAGGATGTAATTGAAGCAAATTGCTTCCAAGTACTACCTACTTAATTAGAAAGCCATTTTTATTTTCCAAATTGATTTTCAATGTCCGCTCAAGACCCCTTCACTTTCGACATCTAGAGCTATGCAACAAATGAATCCGAAACTATGGCGATCGTCATGATGGCAAGAGAGCATCATATTCGAATTCGCAATGTAAGGTAGTATGAGCAGGTAGGCAAACTCAAGAAGGTGTGTCCAACTGTCGAGGTGAGTCTGTGTGTATGTGTGTAAACACACAATTGCAATATTCGGACGTACGCTCACAAACTAATACTATGAAGTCGTTCACACAGATACACCACTTGGCGTTATAGTAAATACATACAGACACGTAAATTGTACTGAAGGGGCCAAAGACAGCGCCATTCTAATGAGCAAATGACAACAAAAATTGGCAGCATCCATTAAACAACAAAATTAAAAATTAGTGACAATCATATGAAGACAACTTTTCTTATAATTAAGTCTAACCAAGCAAATCGGAACGCCTCAGCGAGATACGAAATGCAGCATCAGCTAGGTGGAAAGCACACAAAAAAAAAAACACGCATACGCAGTGTTGCACAGTTGCCAATCGACAGTCGGCCATCCGCCCAGGGATAGGAAAAAATGGTTACCCCTGCACCGCTTTATTAGCAACAACGATCTTTCTAATGATACGATTTTCTTAATGAACCAAAAATAGATGCATACGATCGGCGTATCCAACGCGGGCAACGGGCGGGCAACAACGTCTCCCGACGACTGCGCACCAACATTGGCTGCCCCGCCCTCAACGTGTGTGTGACACTAAAAAGTCATGACATCGCTCGCGCACACTGCGGAACGCTACGGATACGCTTACTTGCTTCAGATTGGCCATTCAAGCATTCAAAAATTAACTCCGCCCGGTTGCGTATGGTTAGTCAGAGTCATAAGCGCAGGCTACTCGTGCGCAGCCAAGATATGAACCTACAAGATACTCACACACACACACCAGCACATACATGCATACATGCACACACACAGTTGCGTTGTGCTGGTGCTGGTTTTGCATTGGTATTGTGTTTGAGTTGTGGCCGACAGTAGCGCATTGAGGGTAACACATGTTGGGCCCAGGGAAACCGGTTTATGGGTATGACTTACTCAAGCTGTGTGAGTATCAAAAGAGTTGTTAAGGGAACTGGCGATGACTTTTTATTCAGAGATGTGGGTTTGAAATCATTGAGAGATTGGTTCACTTTTTTGTTCAGTTCTAGTGCGGCTATAAAGTTATTCAAATATAAGAGTTAGTCCACAAATTTGTTTCTTTAAAACCAGTGACTTTAAAATCATGACTTCTTGGAACACTTTTCCGGTTTGAGGGCTTCAAAAATTTGAATTTCTCTTAGTTTTTTGGCTTTTTACGACTACTCTTTCAACCGTTGCCAGAGGAGGCATGATGTATCGAAGTCCCACAATATTTTTTGTGAATTGCATTTTGTCGATCTTATTGCGTGCTAAATAAATTGTCAATCTCATTCCAATTTTTTTACTTGGGCTTTCAATGAGTATTGCTATATGTTTAGATTGAATTAAACAAGCGGGGTTTTAAAACAACGAGTCATTTTTGTTTTATTTAAAGGGGCTTTCATTCGCGCTAAACAATTATTCTTCAGTCGCCGTAGTTGGGCTAGTTGAATTTTCCATGGCAATTTTGTTATATTTTAAGCTGAAGTTGAGACTTGACATGGGTTAGATTGAACTTGAGAATAACGTCCTGGAGTAACTATATGTATATCAAAGCCATATACGAGATCTAGATCTCACTATTTTCATAGAATAGCGACAACGGCCTCAGTACACATTGAGTTTTTGCGGTCAAATAACTATCTAAAGCTAGTTGGGTTGATTAGCATCCACTCCAAAAGGACATCGTTAGCTTATCGTTGTCTTTTTAACAATGTTCCTTTCAAGACTCAATTTTAATTAAAAGTTTCCAGCCACTTATGGAAATTTGAGTACTCTGTATCTATCTATAGATTCAAGAATATAATATATTTGTTCAGTGCATGCAATTTTAGAGACTGCTTGACAGACTAAAAGCTACTTTCAGCGACTAGAGTTATCGAAATTAAACTAAGACGCCGTTCCACAGTAGCAAGATTTCACATTTAATACCCAACAATTAAAATGTGCCGGATCAAAAATTTGAAGTCAACTTCAATAAGGTCAAATAGGTTAGTCTCTAACCCATTGTTTATAAATAGGCAACAATTAGCTGCGCTCCGGAAAATTGAAAAAAAAAACCGAATATTTTTACGAGGATTTGTTGCCCTTATTTTCTTTATTTTTCAAAAAATTCTCTTCATGTGGGGAGGCGAAAATATTTTTGTATGATAAGAAAAAGCTGACTTTATTTTCGTCGCTTCAGCTTTTTATTACTATAGCATATTGTTTAAATTTAAATAAATTTACATAAAAATGATTCTTTAGTAACAAGCTTTATTAAAATAAAACACGTCTTTTCTCTTACAATGAAAAAATAAATGGCGTACGTTGAAGTCGGGCGTGGACAGACTTTGGGATACTCTGTACCACTAGCTTGCAATACAAATCCGGCTCCTTCACAAATAACTTCAAAAACAGAACGAATTTTTAAACAAAAATTTTGTTTTTGATCGAGTCGTCTAACTCCTATGGGAGCTATATGATATAGTCCACCGATTTCAATAAAATTTGACACAGTGCTTAAATACCTTTAATAAGAGATCTGAATGCCGAATTTAGTTCAAATATCTTTACAAACAAACGAATACACATCGAATTTTGTATAAAAAACGTTTTCTTTGCACCCTGATTGGTCCTATGGGAGCTATATGATATAGTCAACCGATTTGGATTAAATTTACTACAGTTCTGCTTCAGGAATTATATACCCTTTGTACCATACGGTACAGGATATAAAAAAAGGTAAAAAAAAGCTATTTTTTGGGTTGAGTCAGAAAAAAAATATTACAGATAATTGTCAATAAATATATTACTTTAAGTTGCCATAAATATAATCTGAAAGTATTAAAGAATATTCAAAAAATTATTTGAGTATAAAATGCCTACTTTTTTGAACATATTTTGTCGATTTATTTAAATTCCTCTTGCAACAAACTATTTGGCTTCACATAAAAAATTCAGTTTGGAAATAAATTGCTCGGATTCGTATTCCGTTTCATAGCCGAATACTGAATTTTTATTCAACTCTTTTTCATAACTAAACAAGCTAGAGCCAACAAAATTGGTATGTGGCCTCATATGAGTCTAATCAGCAATGAAACGTTAACGTTTTTACAAATAATCCTCTTACCTTGGAGACCCTTTTCAAGAACTCGTCTACAATCCCCAACATATTAAACACTAAATATGAAATACCCTACTGATTCACTCATTTTGTAAGCTTTGCGGCAACGGTCTTAATAGGGCCCACATTCACCGCACTCTACTAATCAGCTCCTGTTCATTGGCAGACGTTCTTCATTTTTCTTGTTTTCTCAACTCACCAATACCCTCACATAACACAGCCAAAAACAAAGCAGCGCCATTAAAACCAACAAACACACAGCGATCTCTGGCCTCTTTGCGCATGTAAGACACACCACACACACACACCGATACACACATACACATATACACCTATGCCACACAGTTACACTGGCAGAGAGCCAGAGAGAAAGAGCATGAGCACAAGATCTTGGGATGCTGCTTCTGCTGCTGCTGTTGCCTTTCCACTGTGCTACGCTGTGGATGGGTCGCTGCCGACGCCGTCGTCAGAGTGCGCTGTAGTTTGTTTCCTTATAGAGATGATGGGTGAACGGCGAACATGAATGCGATCGTTGAAAAAAACGCAGCATTAGTCGCAGCAGACACGGGTGACGAACAACAACAAGTTGGAGCTGGTTGGCTGCCTCTATATAAATAAATCTGCATACGTTTGAACGCGTGCTTCCGTCCAAGAGATCCCTAAAAAAGAAAAACAGAATACTTTTCTACGACGGTTACAGTGTATAGGGTTGTGCATTTATTCTTTGTTAAAAAGTTTTGCAAACGTGAAAGTGTCGGAAGCTATTTGCACCGAAAATTAATTTTCGCTAAAAAGCATAATAAATAACAAAAGCGCCAAAAAAAATCCAGAAAGTAAATTTCTATGTGACAATGGATTTGGCTGCGGCATCCAAAGTGCCAGCACAGTAGTGAGGCTAAGTACATTTACAAAAAATAAGGTGTGATAAGTGCGTGATAATTTTCGAACAAAAACTACGGATAGATTGTCTAAATGTGCTAATCAGATTTCAGTTTTGGTTCAACAACTTGGCAGTACCAAAAAAAAAAAAAACAAAAAAAAACAACCAGTAAAACAAATTCCCCGCCGTAAACCTAATCAACTGAAGCAACTGGCGTCACAAATCTAACGCCAACAATTTGTTACAAATTTCATGCTTTAATTGAAACTAACAATATATCCAAGTGTGCAAAAAATCGCGGTTAACCAGCGAGGTTTTGGGAATTTACCTGTTGCCAAATTGGAAAAATTATATGCTCGACTAGGTAAAACGTGCGACGGGAACTGAAGCGGCAAGCAACGTTTTTTTTTTTTCGCCAGCCATCTGGAGGTGCCAAAAATTGGATTTTGATTTGATTGAATTGTGGAGTTCTTTAGCAAATAACTGCGATTGAAATGGATGGTATGTTATTCTAATCTATTCTATTGAGCTAGATTAAGAAGCTGACTCAGAGCTGAACCCATTAGGTGTTGTGATTCCTATGCACTTTTAGCCATTTTCGTTCCAAAACTGAGAGTTAAATTTAAGCCAGCGTGTTCCAAAATTTACCTGGCGGCGGGATTGGGTTACAGAATAATCATAATTTTCTTTGAAAATTTTTAGGTATGTTACTAGGGCCTTAGAGAGAATATCCGTGTCGCTGGGGAAATCTCGTATCCGGGACCCAATAAATTTTTCTTAATTTATGAAAATACGTATAATTGTTGAAAAATGTGAGATCAACATAAAAAGAGTATAGCAAGGATTTCTGAGAGAATTGATGATTTGATAAAATCATAATAATAAAACTTCCCGAATGACTCTCGAGTCCGGGCCCTTCGAGAGGAAAAAGTCCCCGATCCCCCGCTCTCGTCGGGCCCGTTACTGTAGTAACTTAATAGTTATTTAAAACAATTTTTTTTAAGGAAATACTAATTTAGAGTTCTTAAGGAATCTTATAACTTTTTATAATAGGTTTACTACTCTAAAAGCGGCCTCGATAGCCCAGCGACAGTGCACTAGACTATCATCCCAGAGGTTGTGGGTTCGAGTCCCACGTTCTGTATTTTCCACTTTTCCCAAATATTTTCTGTCTATTCTATATCCTAATCACTTACTCCCATTATCGGTTTCACAAAGGGCCTGATTTTTGGCCTAAGTGAGTTCGGACGCTAAGTCCCAAATTTTGCCTTAACCTACTCTAAAGGAAATTATTTTTTAAAGGAAATGCATTAACTCAGTAGTCCACTGGTGAGCTTCATTACCCTCAAAAACAAATAATTGCACCGAACTTAAGATGCAAGTTTTCTCTAAATTTCTGGATGCTATGTCTCACGATCGCATAAAATTCATTTCAAAGAGTCGTCAATAAAATAGACGATTGGACAGGGAAGAAACTTGGGTATAATTTTAGTGCCAAAGCTTGATAAAAAAAATATCATTTAGTCTTCTTAAATTTTTTTCCGAGAGTTGAAAAAATCAGAAGGTTTCGATTAGTTTTGTAGCAATGCATTATATTCAATAGATAGATAAGATAGACAAGATTTGACATTTTCTCTTAATATGAATTTGTATAATAAGTTTGGGCTACTGTTTCTATGGAGATTCGCTAAAAAAAGGTTTCCAAACCATTCAAATGTTATTAGGGAATGTTGCACTGAATCTATTGCGCTTCCTTCTAACCCTAGAGCTCCTTAATCAGTCCAATATTAGAAACATACTTATTTATTTAAATGGGTCTAATCAAGTGATATCACAAGGGATTCACACTTTGGAAGTATGCAAAGGGTGGCTTCCTGTCTGAGATTAGGTATCTTTTTTGATTAGGTTTTCCGCTTGGTCTTTTTATACCCTGTACCGTATGGTACCAAGGGTATATTAAGTTTGTGCAAGCCGAAAATGTATGTAACATATAGAAGGAGACGTCGTAGACACCCCAAAGTTACCTAAAATATGATCAGGGTGAATAGAGAAGTCGATATACCCATGTCCGTCTGTCCGTCTGTCCGTCCGTCCGTGTGAACGCCTAGATCTCAGAGATGGTAAGAGCTAGAGTTACCAAACTTTCACATTAGATCCCATATTATTCCATAGGAGGCAAGTTTATTTTATTTTTTGATATCGGGATAAATTATATAGCTCCCATGGGGTGTTTGAGACGACCTCGACAAAAAAAAGCGTTTTAGATGAATAATTCGTTTGTTTATGAAGATATCGTAACCAAATTTGGTATTCGAAAGTTTTTTATAGTTCCCAATCACTGTACCAAATTTGATCGAAATCGGTTGACTATATCATATCGCTCCCATAGGACCGATCGGCCAAAATAAATTTTTTAAACAAAATTCGCTATATTTCGTTTTTTAATAAAGATATCCTAACCAGATTTGGCGTTTGGAAATTTTTTAGACCACTTAAGCAATGTGCCAAATTTGAACAAAATCGGTTGACTATATTATAGCTCCCATAGGTCCGATCTTCCAAAAATCGATTTTTTAACAAAATTTGTTGTGTTTCGTTTGTTTGTTAAGATATTGGGACCAAATTTGACATTCGTGAGTATTTTATAGTTCCTAAGCACTGTACCAAATTTAATCCAAATCGTTTGACTAGATCATATAGCTCCCATAGGACCAATCGGTCCAAAAACACATTTTTTATACAAAATTCGATGTGTTTTGTTTGTTTGTATAGATATTTGAAATAAATTTGGCATTCATATCTTTTTTAAGGTATTTAAGCACTGTATCAAATTTTATTGAAATCGGTTGACTATATCATATAGCTCCCATAGGAACGATCGGTCAAAAAAAAAATTTTTGCTTAAAAATTCTTTTGTTTTTGGTTTTTTGTGAAGAAATCGGACTTTATTACAAGCTAGTGGTACAGGGTATCCTAAAGTCGACTTTACGTCCGCCATTTTTATGTCTGCTCGCTGGTCCAATGGTACAAAACCAGAATGTGTTTCCTGAGTCTGCAATGTTCCATTCGTAACCGAGTTAGTATCCTAAAGGAATTCTTGCCGAATTGGGATATTTTCTTAAGCCCGGGCAGTTTCCTCCTTTTGAGATTAGCGAAGCTATCGTTTTTGATTAAGTTTTCCGCGTGGTCTTTTTATGTCTGCTCGCTGGTCCAATGGGACAAAACCTGAATGTGTTCGATTCAACGATTCCAGGTTTTTCCTTAGTCTGCAATGTTTCATTCGTAACCGAGTTAGTATCCTAAAGGAATTCTTGCCGAATTGAGATATTTTCTTAAGCCTATTTAAGTTATAGGAATCAAGGAATTGCTTGGCTTGCCGTAAGCTAGACGTGCCGATCCGGTTCATATCTCTTCTGGACCTTTCTTCGTCTCTTAGCAATTGTCTGCGTAGAGTCCTCCTTTTTTGATTAGCGAAGTTACCGTTTTTGATTAAGTTTTCCGAATGGTCTTTTTATGTCCGCTCGCTGGTCCAATGGGACAAAACCTGAATGTGTTTCCTTAGTCTGCAGTGGTCCATTCGTAACCCAGTTAGTATAGCAAAGGAATTCTTTACGAATTGGTACATTTTCTTTACCCTATTTAAGTAATAAATATACATATATAAGATATAAGATATAAGCCAGCAGTGTCCGTCCGGTTCATATATCTTCTGGACCTTTTCTCTGCTCTTAGCAGTTGTTTGGTGGTGGGTCAGTTTTCAGGCTTATCTTAAAAACAAAATAAGTACTTCCGTTTAATAAATAGTATTCAGAAAATAAATGTATTGGTGCATTAGATTCTTAACTCTACGACGACTGTTAAGGTCTCTGAAAGCCTTTAAGGCCTTAACTAGCTTAAATAACTTTTAAACTATAAGAAATCATGAAGATTCGTGACTTTAACCATATACTTCATATATTTTTTATGTATTAAAATACTTTTTAAGCATAGATTTTTTACCTAATGTGCATTAGTTATAAGGACCCTAGAGATCTTACCCATCGTTTAATGCGATTGTCGACAAGCTTGAACAATGGCGTCTATTCGATAACTCAAAGTCGATAATTAGATCAGGCACAAAAATTATAGTGAAGTAAATGAAGTGTCAAAGAACGTCTACATTTTCGCATAATATAAAAGGTTTAAGGCTTCTAGAGACCTTACACGTAATTTAACCCGATTTTGTACATTTTTGAAAAATGGAATCTATTCGATAGCTCAAAATCGATATAAAGATCAGGCACAAATATTAGAATCGCAAGAAAAATGTTTAGGATTGTCTACATTTTCGATCTCTTGCGGAAACTAAAGAGCAAGTTCAGATCAAAAACATTAAAGGTAATTTCCGTCGGCATTTCCTGCATTAAGTAATCGATATAAAGCTTACCAGCAAATCTTCCATTGAAGTGTTTTGCCAATAAATAAAAGAGGCCACCTCATTGAGTAAATACAAATATGGGCTGTATAAGCTACTTGAAATGTAAATTCTTCTCGAGGTTATAAAAGTGCATTTCCTTTTGGCTTTTATCAATTGTTGCAGTAGTCGTTGTAGTACCTTCAAAACCCTTTTGCCGTTTAGTGTCGAAACTCAAAACAAACATACAACATTTTTTTTATCGTTTTTTTCGAGTTTTTCAATTTCTGACAATATTATATTTGCTTTCGATTTTCGTTTCAAAGGTGATCAGAGCCGCTTGCCGTCTTTTGCGCATGATTGACAGCCTCTCGGTAGCATCAACATTTCTTGTTTACAATCGCTCCTCTGTTGCCGGAGATGAGTCTGAAGATGTCGTTGCCACTGCCTCTAATTTAACTAATGACCGTTGTAATGTTTGTGGTCTGTGCCCATATCTCCAGATATATCTGTATTTGGTTTTGTCTCCAAGTATGCATGGCATTGTTTGTGCATTTGCTTTGGGCCAAGAAACCTGTGTTTTATTGGCCGAAAATTATTTTCGAGATTTTGTGCCGGTTTTTAATGGCAGGTTCATTGAAGTTTCTATCGATATTCAATTAACGTTTTGCGCAATGAATGATGTTAGTAATTTGGCATGCGGCGGCTTGTTGGCTTTACGAGTTAATTGGACTCGAGTGAAGAGGTCAGGTGTATTGAGGATTAGATCATC
Source organism: Chymomyza amoena (assembly GCA_037043745.1). Lineage (NCBI taxonomy): Eukaryota > Metazoa > Arthropoda > Insecta > Diptera > Drosophilidae > Chymomyza > Chymomyza amoena. The sequence continues at coordinate 226,233 of JBAMAX010004710.1, read as the reverse complement.
TTTACATAAAATTATGGTAGTGATGATGTTATTATTAGCTTTACTATGATGAAGTGAAAAAACCCAAACCTTTTAGTTGATGTGTCCCAAATTTATATCAAGCTAAATCATTTTAAACTAAAAGCTTTTTCGATTTAGTACTCCGATAGATGCTGATGGGGAATCAGTCTTGAATGCTTTTAAATGTAGAGTTTTTGGGGTAAGCCCAATTTAATAAGATCAAGAATTTTTCTTAATAATAAGAATAATTTAAGTCTTCCTTTCTTGTTTTGGTTACATTCATCATGTTGTCGTTATAACGCGAGATTAGCACCTACAAATCCTCTGTGCTGGCTGCCGTAGCAGAGCGATTGGCCAATAATTGTTGGGTACCCCTTGGAGACATGTTTCCATCAAAAAAATCAAAGATTGTTTAGTTAGAAGCTGCCCCTCATCTGGGGAAACAGACGCTAACCTGATGGCAATTCGGCTGCCAAAAAGGCATCAGGATTTGTTGTGGACTGCTCTTAGCTTCAGGACTCTTCCTCGACCTTACCGGCATGGGTGGCCCTACCGATAGCAATGCTGCCACCGGCATCGCTCTTGGATTTATCGCCCCTTATAAGGCCTCTCACCACGACAAGGTGGCAATCCCCGAGTGGGATTCTCTAGGGGCGCTCTATGCTCCACTTAGGAGTCCAGAATTCGTAGTAGTATTAGCTTTGGCAAAGGAATGTTTAAATAATCAAAATTTTGTATCTCACTATATAAATTCTTATTCCTGAAAATGTTAATAACGATTCTTTTTATCCGATTTTCCTTAAAAAAAATGGGAAACAACTTTTGTTTATGCGATAATATCACTCATATCATTGCTTTCAAACTTGTAACTTTAAGATAATCGCAAGGATTGGACGATTTCAACGGTTTTAGCACCCAATCCATTTAATGAAGCTTTCTCGATTTGCGATTGACTAAGATTGTAACTTTTATGTCTAAAATTACCCTTTTTTGGACTTCGTGACTTTAAATGGAAATCTAAAATCCGACTGCCACCTTAATCTGAGAGACCAAGGTCTTACAAAGTTGCCTGTAGATTGATCTTGTAGAATTCATCGTACTTTTAAACACAATTTCTTCCATGGGATGTCAAAAGACACCTTTCATTTAACTTAATAAATTTATTTATACAAATAATTTTTTTTTTCGGAGAAAATAATGTTTTGCCACTTATTTCTAAAAATCTATGATCCAATTTTTTGCTTTATGATCATTTTTGTGTCTCATACTTAATGTGACCAACTGGCCCGGAAAACCGAAACATAGCCCGGTTTCGGAAGCAACGTCTCAGTGTCCCACCTCCTGGTGGCCCGGATTTTCATAATACCAATGCGTTCAAATTAAAAATTTTTTTAAAAAACATCCATTAGTAAATATCATCACAAGATAAATACGATTTTATACAAAAATCAACAGAAAAATAGATTCAAATTATCTATAATACTTAAATATTTTAATAAATTCAAGTTGACATATTAAGTTTTTTTTCCTGGTTTTACGGATTTTAATACTTTTTTCAGTAAATGTCCCGGTTTCTCTCACAATTCTTTATAATTTTATCTCTTTCAATCTGCCTTATCACTGCTTCTATCTTAAGTCATCTCGACTTTTTTCGAACATCTTTTACCAATTGTGAGTTGAAAGTAACCCTAACTCTTCTTGCCATTTCCTAAAATAATTTAATTTTTATTTGCACTTTCTTTTTTCAACTTTCTATTGCAAATCCTTGTCTCTTGTCACCTCAGAAATAGGTTAACCCGTCGAGCTAGAAACGCGAATTAGTTCTACTTATAAAAAAAATTTTTTTGTAATTTGCGGTCAATAATTTCAAAATATGGCTGTGTTCGAGTCCTTAAATATGGATCGGAACAGAATTGTTTATTTTATTGCAATATTAAATTTTTCCAACTGGGAACTGATTTTAAAAAGTAATTTCTATCTTGACTGGTGTTCCTCATTAAAATTTGTGGAAAATCTTAGTTTGGATCTTTGATATTTTTACTAGTCCTAGTGTTGCAATCGTTTTTCAATCTGCATAGTCATTGAAAGGGTTCTTGGAAAACATAATTTTGTGCAAAACTTCATTAGTTGCATATATTAAATACCTCCCAACCTCTTCGAAAATTTTAGATTTTTTCCTTAAAAATGCCCATGTTTCTTATTTTCCGCTTTTTATTTTTAATTTTTATTTTTTGAGACAGCTTACGATTTTTTTTTTTAATTTGGAAATATATAAATTATAATTTTTTTAAGTTATCTAAAGAGTTTCCTATGGTTTTAAACAGAGCCCAGGAACCCCGCGATCAAAAAATGTTCTTCGAATGTTTATTCCGGAAAAGTGTTTTATTGGAAAATAGGTATAGAACAAGGCTCTAATTTACTTAAATTAATTAATAAAAAAATACGACGAAAAATGAATTTTACAGAGCTCTATTTGGGAGCTTCTAACGAAAAGTACTCTTTGGCATAGTCAAAAAAAAATATTTTTTTTTGAGATGTGCAAATATTTATTTATATTTCTCCAACAAATATTAAAATTGTTCGTAAAATAGACTTCTAAGCGTTCCTATTCCCTAAAACCACACATTGGATCAACTCGTTCAGTATTTTGGACAATTTTTTTTTACTTTAGAAAAATGTCAAACAAACTAAAGATGTTCGAAGCTTGAAAACAAATTTGAGAGTCTTTGAAGATTTTTACAGAGCCTAATTGTTATCCCCAGAAACTTTTTGTGTTTTCTAACGGAAAGTATTCTTTGGTTTATTCAAAAAAATATTAAAATTCTTCGTAATGTAGACTAAACCACACATTGGATCAAGTCGTTGACTTTTTTGGACAATACTTAATTTTTCTTTGACCTTAGATAAAGTTAACCTTATAGGGATAATAAAAGTTGTCGAAGCTTGAAATCAAATCCAAGAGTCTTTTGAGAATTTTGTTTTTTTTTGACGTGCTCAAAAATCCTACAAATTCTTCGTAAAACAGTCCTCTTGCATCTTATTACACTTTTTTCCTAAAAGCCCACACTTCTGATCTACTCGATCACCTTTTTATTTAATAAGAAAATCATAAACATTTTTAATGCACCTTAAGTGTCGCATTGCATTATGCTGTATAGTAGTGAGGAGAGACCACAACTCCAGTCCATTAATGATTTGCTTTCGACGTTTTGACATTTTGTTTACATGTCGCTTTGTTTGCTTGCCCGCATGTGCCGTAGACCAACGGACGGATGACGGACATGGGACACGTCCAGTTGCCCAGGCTATGAAAATGCAGAAATGCGTGACTAACGGCTACCGGTAGCCATCTACTTCGGTAGCTAAACATAAAAGCCCGCAAGAGAGCCGAGCCGGAGCTAGATGCTAAAATCATACAAAAAAAAAGAAGAGGAAAAAAAATTATGGGTTGTAAAACAAAGGCAAAAAACCGGGAGACGGAGACGACGGCGACAACAACCACGATGACCACAAATGCAGGCAAACACTTGAGAGACCAAAAAGTCGCGTCAATGTGTACACGCCTTAATGGAAGAGTATACATTTATGTACACTACTAGTAGGGTACTAAAACACACATGAAACTTGGTACAGGAACCAATCTTGGACATATCTACAGACATACATGCTATATGCATATGTGTGTATGTATAAGAATTAACAATAACTCGAAGCATCGTAAAAACCTGGTCTGGAGACGTCTGATATTCTTGATTGCTTCAAGTTTGGGCTAACGCTTGGTTGACTTGATTATATGGCGTCGGCGGCCCCCGAACAGACGTCTTTAATTAAAACATGTGTCTGATAGCTCTTGGACACAACTTCATTATAATTTATTGATGATTTCTGGAGCAATTTGCTGGACTATATGAATGCCTATTGGTTGCCATTGCTGTCTTGACAAAAATATACAAATTTTTAGATTTCCAAAATATTGTTGGATTTAGTTTATAATATCCTTTCGCATTGGAGACTAAGAAATCGTAGCCAATGACTCTTAGGCATCTCGAGATGATTGATGTCGATCATTCATTCATTCATTCATTGTGTGGCCATGACAGCCCGTTCTCTGGTTACGGCCGACCTCAACAGGCTCTCGCCAGGCGCCTCTTCTTTGCGCGCGCCTTCTCCAATTAGAAATGCCAAGGGAGGATAGGTTCTCCTCCATTTGATCATCCATTGAAGTCGTAGTCGTCTCTTTTGTCTTCCTTCGTCGGCTTTCGCTTCGAATACCTTTTTTGCTGGGCCTTCGTTATCCATACGTACAACATGCCCGAGCCAGTCATCATAGAGCTCGTACGACCTCGTGGTTCATCCGTACGCGAAAGTTGTCCTCAAAACGAACGGAATCGAAGATTTTACCAAGAATTTTTCTGTCAAATACCCCAAGAGCAGTTGCACTGTCCGGACACAACCCATGCTTCTGCGCCGTATAAGAGCACGGGCAAGATGAGCGTCTTCTAGAGTGTAATTTTTGATTGATGTTGGTCGCTGAATGTTAATTCCATTTCAAAAAGTATCAAACAAGTTAAGCTTCTGAGATGACTTCCGAAATATTTCCCCAAATGGGGGTTTTTAGGGTTATACCCTTTCGTGTTGAAGTTTTTGTGTCTCGGATTTAGCGACCTCAACCTCAAAATAAATATTTTATGTGATCGTTCTTTATTATAACTCCTCAAAAAAAAACCAATGGACCCTTTTTTTCAAAAGCTTTTTTTATATGATTTTGGTATCGTTTAAACCCCGTTTTTTGTTTGCCTGGCTTATACCCTAAGATACTACTTCTTCTTCTTCTTCTTATGTCCTGTTATTCCTAGTGAAGCATAGGGCCATCATGATGGTTTCCTTTATATTATTAATTCTAAAACATGGGGCATGCACCTCCAAATCCGACGTGCATGCTGCCGAAGCAGGTGGATTTGCCGCAGGGACACGGGTACCACTTGGAGAATGATTATTCCTCGGGCTTACTCTGCTGTTTATAAAGAAATATGTGAGGGAGCAGGGTTCTGTCAGTAAGTTATAAGCTCAAAGTGAGTCCTGACAACTCTGCTCACAGTGACACTTACTTTTCAATAAGCCGCCCCTAAACCTCAGGAGCAGACGCCTTTTCCAGCCGCTCATTCTGAGTATAGACGCTACGTTGTGGATCGCCACATGATCGCCAAGCCATGATTCGCCTTCTCACAATTAGCTAACCCGTAGAACGGTTGTTCAAGGGGTTACCCAGAAGACACTTGACTGAGAGTCGGAAGTTTGTGAGCTGCTTAAAACGTTCAGCGAAAAAATCACGCCACATGAACGCGAAGCCATGATTCGCCTTCTCACAATTAGCTAACGCCTACAACGGTTGTTAAGGGGGCTACCCAGAGGATACTTAACTGAGAGTCGGAAGTTTGTGAGCTGCTTGAACCGCTCAGCAATAGAATCATTTCTGACCACTCCCAAGTGAATGGCGATCAGAAATTTTCCGCATTAGCATGCTCTTCTGCGAAAGGCTCCATCCTCGTCCTAAGATACTACTAGAACTACAAAAATCATACGAAAATATTCAAAAATTTTCTGTTACTGTTTCATGGAGGATGGGGGAGGGGGTCTATTTTGACGAACATCAGCGTCACTTAATTTATGGATAATCCCAATTCGTTGTAGGGAAGTTCCACCGTATAAACTTGCCCATTAAACATGGCACCCAAGGCATATCCTTGCTGGCTTTCTACTACTTACCCATTTCCACTTTCCACTCATTTCACTGCACTCCTTACACATAAATTCCAGATGTTACTCTCCAAGGACTTGCTGACATTAACAAGTGTAACTGCCATATTAGGAAGCAGCCTAAGCACCAAGAGAACTCAGCTCATTAACATAAACTTAATGAGTTTCTAATCGGTGCCCCTTCTAAGAGACCTAGACGGCGTCTTGTGTATTCCATTCAACCAAGGGCACGTGTTCGCACCAGACCCACCAAGTTCAATGGTAATTAATGTAACCGCATCAATAATGTGCAGCAAGTGATCAAATAGCTGCAAACATCTGGTGTAACCCCTTGATGACTCCAAATTCCCCAAGGGTTCACCAAACAACATATTACCGGAACTAAAATTCCACATAGAGCAAAAGTCAAGCATAATCAAACTAGGGTCATAGTGCAGCGTCCAACATGTGTCATTGGATGGATGCTAAGCCCCCCGAGATGCCACACAATCTCTCTGCCATGCTCTATGGCCTTGTGTTAAAATTTATGCTGCTCGCGCCTGTCAGCGTCAATCCTCCTCTAGAAGCGGGCGTATCTTGTCGCGCATTGTTCGAATTCCGTCGAACCATGGGCAACATTTGCATTCTGCTGTGGATTTGGTTCTAGTACATTGGCAATGATTGGTCGGATTTTTTTTAAGTTTGTTTCTATTTCGGCATTGTCAACATTTTTGGTACGCGTAATTGAAGTTGCCGCAGCATAACTCGACTGCGCCGCCTACCCAAAATGTTTCCTTCGCCGTCGCGCCGGGACGCGAAGGGTCTGTCATATTTTGTTGCTTTGTACAGGGAGAGAGAGTACATTGCATCTGTCTTGTGGTGTGCACTGCCATGTCATGCGGATCTAGTTGGTTATATGCCTATTCCCGGTCTCAGTGTCAGCCTTAGCTGACTTCTTGGTGGTTGCCTTGATTTATGAAGACATTAATTTCTGTTGACAGACAAAGTTGTTGGCGCTGAAGGCAGCCTACTATATATTATATATTCGACTCTATGTACAGTGAGTATTTGTTAGGAACTCTTAGTACTTGGTACATTTAATGGGTCTCAATTTATAATTTACATGCTCGCTTTTCTTTTTTTTTGATTAATATGATGGAGTCAATTTTAAGTCAGAGCTTATATAATATTTGTAAAAGTCTTACAATAAATTGCTTAATTACGCCAATGCTGGACTTTGTCTTATTTATAAATGTTGTTATTTTGAACCGTTAAACATTATCAAGACCCTGGAAATTTTTTACATTGCTATTATCACAGATTCTGTGTTTTTTTAATTTACCAGATCCATGAGATCGACACGCTGTACGCAGTTTGTTCAGTATCAGTGAAATATGATTAAAAGGCTTTGAATGGGACTGTTTCCGGCCATTATTTATAGGCTAAACAGTTATTATACTATTATAAAAACGGCGAGATGATCCCTATGAATAGTTTTGCGTCTTTTTATATAAAGAAGTTATTACCTGGCTTGCAAGGAGTACAAAAGTAATTTAATATTAACAGTCTTAAAACTCCAACTTTATTTTTCTTTATAAAATAAAGCCATTTTTAGATTGATTATTTTTTTTAATATATCGCTTACAAGAAGAACGTCATAACTCAAAAAAACTCAATCTGCAGAAAACGCATTTAAAGTTTTCATCAATCCCACAATTTCATAAAAAAATCGTTGAAATAAATTCTCGATTCTCTTCTCACATGGAAAGTATTTTTGAAATCAATATGAAATTTTTACACAATGCACAGTTTTACAAAAAAAAATTCGCATAAATCTGCATTATTATCTCAAAATAACCCGTTTTTGAATTATGACACACCCTTCTTGTAAATGAGCGTTATGATAATATCAATATTAACCCCTTTATTTAAAAATCACATCAAAATTCCGATTATTTATCGTTGACTAAATTTTTAATTTTTTTTTATATATATTTCTCAACAAATTATTAAAAAGAAAATTTTGAAATACAAAAAAAAAAAAAATGTCTGTTTATTGTAAAATTCAAAAGTGATCTTAACTAAATTTATTGCAGAAAAATCACATCAAAATGCCGATTATATAAACTGAATTAAAATTTTTTTTGTATTTAATATAAAATTTAGAATTACAAAACAAATATTAATTAAAAAAATCAATTTTTACTGTTAATTTAAAAAGCTCAAAAGTGATCTTAACTAAATTTTTTGAGGAAAAATCACATCAAAATTTCGATTATTTAACGATAACTAAATCTTTAGATTTTTTTTTATTTATTTCTTTAACAAGTCTTATCTCCTAAGGTTATGAAAATATTTGAACAACAAAAAAATTTAGAATTACAAAAAAAATATTAATTTAGAATACAATTTTTAGTGTTAGTTTGAAAATTCAAAAGTGATTTTAACTAAATTTTTTGCGAAAAAGTGACATCAAAATTTCAATTATTTAACGATAACAAAAAAAATTTTTTTTCACATAAGTTATATCTCTTAAGCTAATAAAAATAGTTGATTAAAAGAAAACATAAAAAATTAATTTTTGGTGTTATTTTTAAAATTTAAAAGTGATCTTAGTTCTTAATTTATTGCGGAAAAAAAGAAAAGTTATTTGGAAAAATCTATACTTATGGCCGATGTCTTGAAGCACGATCGTAATATTTCATTTCTATTACATACTATGAACATTTTAATCAAATATAAAAAATATATTTTTTAACAATCTTAAAGTTATTATCTTTCCAATCCGAGAAGTTATGCTTATTTGCTGAGATTAAAAAGTATATGGACTCTGGATCACTAAATCTTGATCTGGAGTCACTAAAAAAGGCCTAAATTTCTTAATTTTAAGAGCTTCCCATTTTTTGAGTCCACTTTTTAGTTTAAAAATGGCGGACGTAAAGTCGGGCGCGGACGACTTTAGGATACCCTGTACCACTAGCTTGTAATAAAGTCCGATTTCTTCACAAAAAACCAAAAACAGAAGAATTTTTAAGCAAAAATTTTTTTTTTTGACCGATCGTTCCTATGGGAGTTATATGATATAGTCAACCGATTTCAATAAAATTTGACACAGTGCTTTAATACCTTAAAAAAGATATGAATGCCAAATTTATTTCAAATATCTTTACAAACAAACAAAACACATCGAATTTTGTATAAAAAACGTGTTTTTGGACCGATTGGTCCTATGGGAGCTATATGATCTAGTTAAAAGATTTGGATTAAATTTAGTACAGTGCTTAGGAACTATAAAATACTCACTAATGTTAAATTTGGTCCCAATATCTTAACAAACAAACGAAACACAAGAAATTTAGTTAAAAAATCGATTTTTTGGAAGATCGGACCTATGGGAGCTATATGATATAGTCAACCGATTTTGTTCAAATTTGGTACATTGCTTAAGTGGTCAAAAAACCAAATCTGGTTACGATATCTTTATTAAAAAATGCGGACGTAAAGTCGGGCGCGGACGACTTTAGGATACCCTGTACCACTAGCTTGTAATAAAGTCCGATTTCTTCACAAAAAACCAAATACAGAAGAATTTTTAAGCAAACATTTTTTTTTGACCGATCGTTCCTATGGGAGCTATATGATATAGTCAGCCGATTTCAATAAAATTTGACACAGTGCTTAAATACCTTAAAACAGATATGAATGCCAAATTTATTTCAAATATCTTTACAAACAAACAAAACACATCGAATTTTGTATAAAAAACGTGTTTTTGGACCGATTGGTCCTATGGGAGCTATATGATCTAGTCAAACGATTTGGATTAAATTTGGTACAGTGCTTAGGAACTATAAAACACTCACGAATGTCAAATTTGGTCCCAATATCTTAACAAACAAACGAAACACAGCAAATTTTGTTAAAAAATCGATTTTTTGGAAGATCGGACCTATGGGAGCTATATGATATAGTCAACCGATTTTGTTCAAATTTAGCACATTGCTTAAATGTCAAAAATTTCAAACGCCAAATCTGGTTAGGATATCTTTATTAAACAACGAAATATAGCGAATTTTTCTTTAAAAAAGTTATTTTGGCCGATCGGTCCTATGGGAGCTATATGATATAGTCAACCGATTTCGATCAAATTTGGTACAGTGATTGGGAACTATAAAAAACTTTCGAATACCAAATTTCGTTACGATATCTTCATAAACAAATAAATTATTCATCTAAAACGCTTTTTTTTGTCGAGGTCGTCTCAAACACCCCCATGGGAGCTATATAATTTATCCCCGATATCAAAAAAATAAAATAAACTTGCTTCCTATGGAATAATATGGGATCTAATGTGAAAGTTTGGTAACTCTAGCTCTTACCATCTCTGAGATCTAGGCGTTCACACGGACGGACAGACGGACAGACGGACAGACGGACAGACGGACATGGGTATATCGACTTCTCTATTCACCCTGATCATATATTAGGTAACTTTGGGGTGTCTCCGACGTCTCCTTCTATATGTTACATACATTTTCGCGTGCACAAACTTAAATACCCTTGGACCATACGGTACAGGGTATAAAAACGAAATATAGCGTATTTTTCTTTAAAAAAGTTATTTTGGCCGATCGGTCCTATGGGAGCTATATGATATAGTCAACCGATTTCGATCAAATTTGGTACAGTGATTGGGAACTATAAAAAACTTTCGAATACCAAATTTGGTAACGATATCTTCATAAACAATCGAATTATTCATCTAAAACGCTTTTTTTTGTCGAGGTCGTCTCAAACACCCCCATGAGAGCTATATAATTTATCCCCGATATCAAAAAATAAAATAAACTTGCCTCCTATGGAATAATATGGGATCTAATGTGAAAGTTTGGTAACTCTAGCTCTTACCATCTCTGAGATCTAGGCGTTCACACGGACAGACAGACAGACGGACAGACGGACATGGGTATATCGACTTCTCTATTCACCCTGATCATATTTTAGGTAACTTTGGGGTGTCTCCGACGTCTCCTTCTATATGTTACATACATTTTCGGCTTGCACAAACTTAATACTACCCTTGGTACCATACGGTACAGGGTATAAAAACAAAACAACAATTTTCGTCGAGAGTAATTCAAGAGCCGAGGGGCATAATCGGCTGTTCTCACGCGCACCATTTTTTTACGAATAATTCAAATACTTGTTTTTTTAAATCCTATAACCCTTTTTAGAAATCTTCGAGCACGATGGGTATCCTCTCGTTATCAATTTTTTATAAGAGATTTCCAAATAGTGTAGGGGCAGTTTGGGTAATATTCTCATTGAAAAAACATCAATAGATAGAGGTTTTCAATAGATCGGTCCCGGGCGTATTAAACTAAGTTCCTTTACATTGGTTTCTAAATAAGCCTATAAACTACCATTCTAATCAACTATGTTAGTGTCAATATGGTTTAATTAAAAAATTTTGTTTCCAACATTCTGATAAACTTATTTGAATTTTTTCGAAGGGCCGAAAAAATGGTGGTAAAAAAGTATTTAATTTATAATAAATTAATTGATAGACAAATTATCGATCACGATTGCCTTTTCGAATCGATTAAAATTGAAGATAAGTGTGGTGCCATACATTTTAAGGCTAGTGTAAGTCATTTATTTTCATTTTTCGAATTATTTTTTGACTAATTGGATTGACTAATATTAATTAATCTTTGTGGCCCTATGTTCCACGTTAGATCTCTAGGAAATGTATATATAATATTAAAAAAATTAATACACTACTCCAGACATATTTTTCAGCGATTCGAATCCATTTTCGAAATAAGAGTAAGCCTATTGTTTGGTCTGCACCAATCTAGCTTAAAAAAATTGGCAAAAAATATGATTTTAGAATTAATCACACTTAGTGAACAAACTTTTTCTGTGAACATATAGTATATAAGATTCTGCAAAAGTCCACTTCTTTGAAACTACAAATCTTGTGTCTACGCTTTAATTGTTAATTATTTCGTTCGATGTAAAATAAATAAAATACAAGACGACCCCGCACTCTTTATTCTGATAACGCTTGAAATTGAACTTTTGCAGATTACATGAAAATAAACATAGCCATTAATTGACTGAGGGAAAAATACGCTTCCTTTTTCTTTCTTTTACATATGTATGGATGTATACATATATTTATTAATATATACATAGTTACATTGCTTGCCTGGTGACTTCTGCGCTAGCTTGTGAAATTCTCAATTCACTGATAAATAAATGCGATTGTGCGGCAAATTGTGCAACGGTCCGAATGCAAAATTGTCAACCGACTACTTCTTATTTAACATTTAGTATAGACATGAGAATATGTTAAAAGTGAATCCAAAGCACTTGAAAATAAACATTCTATACAAAGTGAGCAACTATTTTTATAAAGCATTGAAAGGGGGCGGCACACTGTACCGCATTGCGTATACGCAATGTACGTGGCATAAAAATAGTGCGAATAATAATGCAGCAGTCACAAAATGGCGCTCAGCCTCAGCAAAACTCAACTGAGTTGTTAAATTAAATTTTTCTATAATGGAAATAAATTTGTCAAACAAAAAAATATGAAAAACTACAAAAAGAGCAACAACAACAAGATATAATGTCAATCAAAGTGCAGAGAAAAAGTGGCAGACGGAGACACTCCGGGGCACTTGTATAGTAGAATAGAATTTTTAATCGAAAAAAATGCTTTAGAAACTTGTAATAAAAATATTTAAAAAAAATATATATTTTTAATATAAAAAGTAAAAGAAATTTAATTTATTATAGATATACATATATTTGAATTGATAAAAATTACTAATTACAAATTAAGAAAAATGTGAGGTAGTGTGTAACCGAGGCACTAAAAAGTTTGAGCCAACTATAGATAAATAAAAGGAAAAATAATATATTTATTAAGCCGCAAAGAAATTTTGTTTTGTCAAGAGTTTATCATTTTCTGAACTAATACTGGCCATTTCAGGTTAAAGTCCCTGGTTATTAAAATATTCCTGTAAGTTAATGAGGAATGGTATCACAGTATTTAAGGCTTAAATAATAATTCATATTCTAACAAAAATATTTTTCAATTAAAACGATTTATCCTACTATTGGGGTTTGTTATTATATCAATCACATTCACAATTCGCGTTTTTAGTTTTAGGATGCTTTTATTAACCAGGAAATTAGTTTAAAAAAGTAATTGGTTCAAAACAGTTCAAAACTTTCGGAAAAATTTGGTTTGCAAAATTTTGGAATTTTACCGAACTTTCTTGTAAGGAGCTAAAAGCATATTCTGAAAGTCGACTATATTTAAGTGTAGTAGGTGCCATAGCTACACATTTATTTTAGACAATCTATATTTACAGATAAAAGTTAGATCCGAATTTAAACCTTTATAGTTTTTGTAAGTAGTACTACAAATTTTTGAGTGGATCAATTTATTTCGGTATAAAGGGTCTCCGCGATTTGTATTGTTGGGGTCATTCTAAGCTTTTTTTTCCCAAGAAACTATGGCTCTAAAATTAATTTCGAGTCGACCACTCTTTTGAAATTGGTTTTATTTGCAAAAATATTCAAAAATCGACTATGATCTTCCATTTTCAAGGTCAAAAAACGTAATTTTGTTTCCTCCCAAATTTTTGGCCGCTTTTAAAAATATTTTTCATTTTTGTTCTTTTTTTTTTTTAGATCGACAATATGTTATTCTCAAGCACTGTAACAAGTTTAAGGGGAGACGGGTTTAGGAGGCCGAGATTTTGTTGTTTTTCGTGAATTTTTTACATAATGAATGAATAAATATAATTTTTTTTTTAATTTGGGAGTATTCATTCATGTTTTGAAGTAAACTTAAGAATTTTTTCAAGTAATTTCCGCCGAAAATAGTGTCGTTAGATCGTGCTGTCCATAGACGATTGCCATCGGAGTATTTTTCTGGTGGGCGTTCCTGTGGTAGCAATTTTCATCTGTAATCATCACAATTTTTTTTTTTGTTAGCATCACATTTCCTATGAATATGAACCTGATTGTGTAAAAAAACATTGAAAATTGAATTTTTTTTGAGTTGTTTGAAGACAATGTTTTGTTTCTATACCATATTTTTTCATCCTTTTCGCATAAAAAACATATTTTTAATAATCATATAATTATTAGAATTAGGTTCATCTTGATTTGAATTGAATAAAGAATGTTCACACCAAATTTCAGAACTATTGGTAATAACTTTTCAACCTAGAATGCCCACAAGTTGAAAAAAAATCGTTTCGAGAAAAACGCCGTTTGAAATAAAATGCTAGCGAAGACTCCGGACCGATGGATTTTGACCACATATTCTTGACTAGTTATACAAACAATTTAGTAACAAAAGCAGTAAAAAAGTCGATTTTTTGATTTTCAAGGCCAAAAAAGATGATTTTCCTGTACCCAAATGTGTATTTGGAAATATTGAGGGTTGCCGGGGTCGAGGAATTTTTGATATTTTTTTAAAATTCATTTTAGACTTATAGTTTTTTGGGCAAAGAGAGAGCTCAGAATATTTTTTTTGTCCCCATAGATATGGATCCGTTCTAGAGGGCAATGATGTTCGACAATCTCATAGTAATAAGGTACTACGGTTATCCTTTACATTCCTTCCATTGATATAGTTATGATAACTGCAATTTTTCCAATATTTCATTGCAGTCTTTATAAAATAGTTTTCTATAGGACTGTCGTAAAATAGTGTTTCAGTTTTATTGGTAAAGCATAAATTTCGGACAATACTATGCTGAGTTTCAAAACCTATGTGTTTGCACTTTCTTACAATAGTCACCTTTTTAGTAAAAACTCAATTGTTACTTTATTATTTTTAAAATCATATTCTTGACAACAGAATAAAAACAAAAGTGTACTATACAAATGACCAGGAGTGTACTATGTGCCAAGTTGTTGTGGCTGAGCGAAAAACGTGGCTGCCAAAGGGCAAAGATTTATTACATCAACACAGACGTACCATCACAAATACATTCACAGACACACATACACACTGACATATACACAGACACGCTCACACCTATACACACATACGATGGCAGAAAAGGAAATTTAATTTGCCATGCTATTTTATCATTTTTATTTAAAAAAAAAAAATTTGTGGTCTTCAGATAAAAATATATACTCTATATGCTTGTCTGTTTATATGTATATGCATATAGTTTTTATATATATGTATACTACTACTAAGCATATTGTCCTCGATATCAAAAACGTCATTTCATGCCAAATTTATATTCAATTTGTGCTTGGTGATCCCAGCAGCCTAAAAATATTAACCAAGAATGTCTTTTGCAATGGCCCTGCACAAAAAGATCAAGAAGAAAATAAAAATGTCTACTTTAAAATACTTTGTAGATTTTTTAAATTTAATAAAGTTTAAAGAATGCTATATGAAATAATTTTCAGTTCTTATCTTTGTTTATGGTTACTAAAAACTTGATTTTTTATACTGTAGCTTTTGTTTGGGGACCCCCAAAATGGTTGCCATAACCAGTTTGTTTTTTTAATTTTCATTATTTTTATTTTATTAGTTTTAAAAAATCCGAGAATATGCCAACATGAAGTCTTTTTTTTACCAAATCGTTGAAATTTTTTGAACTATTTATAAAATTTATATCTAACTAATTATTTTGGCCCTCACTTTCATTAAAGTGCAATACAAATAATTTTTATTTTTAAAAAATTCACATTAAATATTACGTTTATTTAAAAGTACAAAAATATATATAAAATAAAATATAAAAATTCTTAATTTAGAAACTTTAATGAAAAAGCGCTTTATATTTTGTTAAACTAAATTTTTATGAGTTTACGATCCGAAAGACATCACGTTGAAGCTAAAGGCTAACGATACATTAATTACATTGCTTTAGTTGTTTCTCATATACAAAATTTAAAATTAAATAAAAAATTAGTATTTATTTGTTTTATCGCCGTGATCATCGCTATCATTTATTTTTATACCCTGTACCGTATGGTACCAAGGGTATATTAAGTTTGTGCAAGCCGAAAATGTATGTAACATATAGAAGGAGACGTCGGAGACACCCCAAAGTTACCTAAAATATGATCAGGGTGAATAGAGAAGTCGATATACCCATGTCCGTCTGTCCGTCTGTCCGTCCGTCCGTCCGTCCGTGTGAACGCCTAGATCTCAGAGATGGTAAGAGCTAGAGTTACCAAACTTTCACATTAGATCCCATATTATTCCATAGGAGGCAAGTTTATTTTATTTTTTTGATATCGGGGATAAATTATATAGGTCCCATGGGGGCGTTTGAGACGACCTCGACAAAAAAAAAACGTTTTAGATGAATAATTCGTTTGTTTATGAAGATATCGTAACCAAATTTGGTATTCGAAAGATTTTTATAGTTCCCAATCACTGTACCAAATTTGATCGAAATCGGTTGACTATATCATATAGCTCCCATAGGACCGATCGGCCAAAATAATTTTTAAAGAAAAATTCGCTATATTTCGTTTTTTAATAAAGATATTGAAACCAGATTTGGTGTTTAGAAATTTTTTAGACCACTTAAGCAATGTGCCAAATTTGAACAAAATCGGTTGACTATATCATATAGCTCCCATAGGTCCGATCTTCCAAAAAATCGATTTTTTAACAAAATTTGTTGTGTTTCGTTTGTTTGTTAAGATATTGGGACCAAATTTGACATTCGTGAGTATTTTATAGTTCCTAAGTACTGTACCAAATTTAATCCAAATCGTTTGACTAGATCATATAGCTCCCATAGAACCAATCGGTCCAAAAACACATTTTTTATACAAAATTCGATGTGTTTTGTTTGTTTGTATAGATATTTGAAATAAATTTGGCATTCATATCTTTTTTAAGGTATTTAAGCACTGTGTCACATTTTATTGAAATCGGTTGACTATATCATATAGCTCCCATCGGTCAAAAAAAATTTTTTGCTTAAAAATTCTTCTGTTTTTGGTTTTTTGTGAAGAAATCGGACTTTATTACAAGCTAGTGGTACAGGGTATCCTAAAGTCGTCCGCGCCCGACTTTACGTCCGCCATTTTTTGTTTAGTGATAGTGAATTTTAAAGCACTATAGGTAACGTTAGAACAAGCGACAAAATGTGCTTGCCAGTGTTTGTCGCAAGATGGCGCTAACAACTTTTTTACTATTTATGATCACTATAATAGAAATAATATTTCAACACAATTAAAGTTTAGCTTTTTTTTAAAAAATCTTTTTTAACATGTATATAAAATAATTATTATTAATTATTTAAAAAATATTAAATTAGTGGTGGCCAGTTTTGTCGCTTGATGGCGCAAATAAGTTTTTACTCTTTATGATTAATAGGCATTAGGATTAATAAGAATATTATTTCAACACAATTAAAGTTAACATTTTTGGACAAAAATCTTAAGTAATATGTATATAAAATAATTATTATTAATTATTTGAAAAATATTAAATTTGTGCTTGCCAGTTTTTGTCGCTAGATGGCTCTAACAAGTTTTTGCTATTTATGATCACTAAAATTGGAAGATAATTTCAACATAATTAAAGTTTAAATATTACGCAAATAATCGTTAAAAATTAAACAGAAATCAATTGTTTAATTAATGCTTAGAAAATATAATTGCCAAACACTAAAATGACATTTTAATTTAAGTTTTCTACTGAAACAATTTTTGCACATATCTCTTTAATTCTACATCTATGTCCAAGGAGGAATACCAATTTCGACGCCCTATGCTCCAAATAGGAGTTAAAGGAACATTTTTGTTTTTCCTATTTTACGCCTCTTGGCATTTTAGGTTCTCTACAGGAGCTTTCCATCGAACTCTATTTTGCGTTGGAACATTATTATTATTAAAATTATATAAAGTTTACGTTTGTTTTCTTCTTAAGTTGTCCTTGATATCTGCGTGAAATTTTACTTCAAAATATTCATTAGTTCGTTTGGATTTGAATTAAATGATTTATTCAAAAGCTAGCTCCTATAGATCATCGTTCTTTCTTAGGACTAAAATATTTTTGTTTAAAGCTGCTTTGAGGCTTGTACAGATTTTCAACCTTCGAAAAACTTAACTAATTTGGCTCTCAAAAAGTATTATAGTAGATTACCCACTCTCAAAGATCAAAGATTTCGGTTTACCTATAAAATATTTCAAAGCTGAAATTCGTACGTACCAGATGTATCACTTTTTCGTATTATTTTTACCTCATCGTTTCAAAAATTTCAAAGACAAATAAAATGTCGTTTTATATTAAGGATATATCATTAGTCTTCGAAATGTTTTTTGGTTTTACTATATTTTTAGATAGTAAAAGTTGCTGCTGTCGTTCCGTTGCGGTTTTCAGTGCTGCAACTGCGCCGCTCATTACTCACAATTATTGCAATTTTCTATTTAATTTAATTAAAGAAATTTTTTATTGAATGCTTCGTTTGCATTGCAAACGTGTTGATTGTCAAAACTGCAAGTGTTGGATTCCAATTATACATTATATTTTTTCTTAATTTAAAATAAAAATCATTTTATTTCATTTATACTTATATACCATATGCATATATTATAGATCTGATATAGTCACATGTGAGGAGCGTTTAAATTGTTGTCAGCTGCTTGTCAAATTCACTCACGGGTCGATCCGATTCGATCAGTTTAATGCCGTGTGCCATGTCAGACCAGACAGAGTTCTCTGATTAAATTTTTGAAAGCTATAATTCTAAGTCATAAATTATACATTGTATTTAATGATCATATAAACAAAATGGCTTATCAGCAACAAATGGCCATTTGTGAGTTGAATTTGTTAATTTCAATTATGCATAAAATTGGTTTATTGCCTTTTGACATTTGAAATCTGGCATTAATTATAAATAAATGGTTTATAGTTAAATGTTTATGTCAGGTATGTATAAGAGGTTAAAAATTATAGTATGCTTATGTCCTTTTTAAGAGAAAGCTTCTTAATGGTTACAGATATAAATGTTATATGGGGGTCTCCACAAATTGAGTTTTGAGCTTGAATAACTTAAAAAATTCAAATATGTTCTAACGATAATATCGTTTAAAGTTTTATCTTGATTTCGGCAATATTGGATTACTACATATAAATAAAATTAACCATCTTAAGTCGCTCCTTTATAAGACAGCAAAGGATTAGACTGAGTGATTTTAAAACCAGCCGTAATTTGAAAAGCAAATAAATCTTGCTCGTTTTGTAATAATTTTTTGCAATTACCATGATTTCTTATGTGAATATATATATCAAAAAATGGCGTACGTAAAATCGGATGCAGATGACTTTGGAATACCCTGTAACACAGTACAATCCGGTATATTGCTTAAAAACATCAAAGACATTTGATTGCCAAATTGGGTTCCTTCATAAAAAACCAAAAACACAAGAATTTTTTAACAACAATTTTTTTTTGACCAATCGTTCCTATGGGAGCTATGTGATATAGCCAACCAACTTTGATCAAATTAGACACAGTGCTTAGAAACTATAAAAAACTTAAAATAGTAAAGTTGGTCCCAATATCTTAACAAACAAACGAAACACGAAAATTTTGTTCGAAAATCTAATTTTTGCCCGATCGGTCCTATGGTCCTATATAGTCAACCGATTTTGATTAAATTTGGTACAGTGCATGGAAACTATAAAAAACTTACGAATGCCAAATCTGGTTCTTAGTATGGACTAAAAGCCTTTCTACACACTTAAGATCTTTTCTGAATAATTTCCGTATTTTTTAAAATTAATTCCATTGTAAAAGAAATTCAGCACATATGTTGCATTTCGGTTGGATGTTATTTTTGACTTTTCACTGCTTACAAAAACTACACTCAAAAGCATTAATAAAGATTTTGTAAAAAATTTTCGATTTTTATTAAAGAATATATTTGTAAGAAAATACAATAAATATTAATAAACAAAAGACGATCTTGATTTTCAAAAATCATTTAGACACAAATAGTTCCCACAGACTACAGTTCTTAAAGAGACTGTAGATTTAAAAAACATTGACAATTCTTTAAGGTTTCTTTGCGAAAGTTAAACAGTTCAGAGGTTATTCCGTAGCATTGAAAAAATTTATTTTTCTATAAGTTTTTGCGAAAGTTTAAAAAATTTTGAACTTCCATAATCCCGAAGTTTTGAAAAAAAAAATTATTTTTCTTTCATTTTTTGCGAAAGTGAAAAGACTTCTTATAAGATTTTGAATTATTTCATTATTTTTCATTTCTAATTCTTCATTCTCATTTTGCATCACAAAAGTGCATTCTGGCAAAGATGAGCGCTGGTACTAACTTGAAAATAGTGCAGGGTGTTAAAAATTCAACGATAATTTCTCTGAGAAATAGATTTCTTTTGCATAGGTAGTACAAATAAGTTTCCGCCATTTTGTATTAGAGACTAGTGGCCACCGCCCCCTGTCCGCTTTGGCCTTTTTAATTAATTTCGTGAAATCTTTATCGCTTTACTTAAGTTTTAAGAGTTTGAGATTGCCACAGTCGTGAGTGTCCGACTCTAAAATACTTAATACCAACGCTGTGTACGCACTTTTGAAGGGATCTACTCCGCAATTAACACTCGAATTTGGTAAAATCTCAAATCCAAAGATCTTTTTGTCGCTGAAATTCTTTTGTATATATGGACATACATGGCTATATCGACTTGGCTACTGATGCTGATCAAGAAAATACATATAACATATACTTACTACATACTAATAATTACGTACAACATGCAACTTATTACACCTTCGAGCTTTTAGTAGATGGCACCATGGTTACCAATGGACTCATTCAACGAGCTACAACTTTTTCCTACTTTTCTGGCAGAGCTTGAATATCTAGATGGTAGAAAAGTTCGTCTCTTGTGGCTATCCAGGAATCCAGCCATTTTGCCATATTTTCATATGAGTGGATCTGCTGATCAGCCAGACCAGACCGATCGGACGGAGCAATATTTGGGGAATATGGCGGTTGGGGTAGAACTTCCGATTTGAGCGTTCCCATGTAGCTTTTAACAAGATTGGTAACTTAAGACCGAGCGTTGTCATGTATTAGGATAACTTTTTCGTGCCTCTGCTCGTATTGTGGCCGTTTTACGCGCAGTGCTCGGCTCAACCCCATCTATTGAGTTCGATACCATTCCCTAGTGAGGGTTTCGCTCGGTTTCAATAGATCATAAGTGGGAACTGGTCCCATAAAATGCACAGCATAACCTGTGCAGCGTGAATATACCCCGAGCCAATGATGTGGAAGCATGATCGCTTAGACCCACAGTTTTTTTTTCCTATTTGGTATGCTGTAATGAGTCCATTTTTCATCAGCTGTCATGATATTACGAGGAAAACCCTTACTTCTTGGACGCTTAATGTCCCTTGGCTTCAAAATCAAAATCAACACTTGCCGCAAATGACGATTCTTTGGCGCAGAATTAGACCTTTTCATACAATCAAAAAGAAATTCACTTAGGTATGTGTCATACCGGTTTGTTTACCATATGTCTAATCTTGTTCACGATCTATTGACTTAGTTGCGCACTAATATTTCTGGCACTTTTTTGATACAAAGCGGGAAGAAATATTAATTTTTCGAGTATCGACGTAATTATTTGATGTACAGCAGTGGTAGATTTGCCGGAGCCAGGAGACTTCCCTTGGACCCGGTCCGCAGATTCGATAGAACCAGTCAAAATGTTAATACTTTGATCGGAACAAGTCATAACTCTCTGGGGCAGTACAGCGCAAGCATAAGTGCGTTGGAGCATAACTTTGTTTTATCTGGGAAATTTATGGTCCCGGTTTTCCCAAGTTCTCGGCACAATCTTATTATTTGTGTTTGTGGAGAGCTCTACTAATGATTAAGCTTAGGTGTGATTTGATAGTAACTGCTAAAATTAAAATTAGTTTTATTTAGTAGCCTCATGCACAAAATTAAAAAAAAAATTTGTTTTGGAATCCAAATCTTATCAAGTAACACCAGGAAAGATCTTTTAGAACCCAAATCGAATCAAGTAACACCAGGAAAGATCTTAAATCAAATGCAACATATTTACAGCCGACTAGGAAGTGAAGATTTACCAGAAGCTTATGGCAGACATAAACATAAATAACAACCTAACTTGATAACACGAAATGCATCATTTAAAAATATTTGTTGCTCCTATCAATTGACAGAATATAAAATATATTTATTATACTCAAAACATTTCCAATGTGTCTTGGTTTGTTTTTTATTTATTTATTTTTTTGTATTTTTCATTTCGTTTAGCAAAATATTATTATTTTTAATTAGTTCTAGTTAGTTAACATTTGTTAATTGCTCCTGTAATTGGATTTACGCGCTTCACTGAGTTTTTGTGAACTTTTAATGATTTTTTAATATTTTATAAAAAAAATAAAATACCGCACAAAGACAAATCAGAGGCATAATTTTTTTATGTTTTTGCCATTTTTAGGGTGTGTTGACTGGAGCTTAATTACTTGTACATTTAGTGCTGCCCCTGCGGTTTGTCTCAAAGCAAAAAAAATTCCAAGAATCTCAAACTCAGATCTCTACTTATATAATTTTTATGCTACTCTTTTCTTTAGCTGTCTTTTGCTTGTAATTTGTTTATCGGCTGATTTTTAAACAATGGCCGCCATTGTATTCAACAATTTCCCAGAATTTATGAATTACAATATCGCCTTATAGACAATTTTAATTGAGCTTTTTATGGGCTAAAGTCAGACTGCCAAGCTGCTACTGCTGCTGCTGCTCCAAAGAACTCTAGTCGTCCGTCCACAAAAGTATACAATTTCAAAGCAAACTTTACCGAACCATTTGTAAACCATTTGTACCCATCAGCTACCGATTTCCGCTAGAGCCGATGCCAAAAAGGACAACCCGCACGAAATCAAATATTAAAATCCATGCGCAAATATTTGGGCAAATATTATTAAGGCGCGCATCGTGTTTCTGCATCCGAAAATTCAGAGTTTATGATTTTTTAAGCTGTTTGCCAACGATCTCTAGGCTCGATGTTTACCTTTCATTAACAGAATCTAGTAGCTGGCACTTATAGCTCGCCGAAGGATTCTCTCATTAGAGACAAAGTAGCAGCATTTGCCGAGATCATTGCCTTACTTGATCAACATGCCGACGTCACAGACATTTGAGTAAATAGGGGTAAAAAAGTAGTCGACGACGGACGCTATGTAATCAGCCCAAGTCGAACTCGGCCCAAGCCCATTTTGTGCATAACCTAAAATTGAGTAAACAAAATCTCAACATTGGAAGCCTTTTGAAAAGCAAAAACTACAACTAAACAATGTACAAACAAACAAGTCAGAGACAGAGACTACGAGACAAACACTCCAGCTGCACCTGAGCACAAAATGCTCTCTGATCGTGACCGACGCGACGCGACGCTCCGAGATCGATGTTCATTTAGGGTCTCCCTCCAGCTACCCAGCTACCAACGTTGATGCATTCTCAACTTAACTCAACTACGGTGGCATGTTTGCACCTTTAATAAGACCAATAACAGACAAGGCACAACAACGAGAACTTGGTAACTTTGCCGACGGCAATGCCGCAGCGATTCTCGATGGATAGAGAGAGGTCTGATGAAATGTTACTTTGGAGCTATACATCTAGACTTTGTTGACTTTTAACGCAATCAATGCCATAAAGTGCTTAAATGTGGCTAGCTGCCAGTGCTATGGAGTAACCGCAATATAGATTTTATCTGTTCCAGCTCTAGATCATTGCAATCTTCTTAATGCATTACTCTATTTGCTTTGCTTAAATTTGCAATCGAAAGCGATTAAGAGCGCTTAAAAGAAATTAAAAGCAGCTTTACTTTGATTAACTAGACCATACTGTGGGTTGGGATTTAAGAAAATTATTTTGTGATTAATTTATGAATGGTTGGGATTTTGAAGGTTACTTATGCGTAAGCACTTTGCACCACCGAAAGTACTGCTCTTAACCCTATACCTAATATTCCACGTCCAAAACAAAGTGAGTTCCTATCATAACTACGTTTAATAATTGTAAATATGGGAAGGAGGCAATAGAAAAGAACATTTGATGCAGTCCCGAACAACAAAAACAAAAAAATCTCTGCCGTAATTTAATTTCCTTCAATGTATCAAAATTCCAAGCGTCCAAACTCACTTAGACCAACAACTGGCCCTTTGTGATACTAATGATAATGGGAGTAAGTGATAAGGATCTATATTCGATTGTATAATCGACAGGAAAAATTAGGGAAATAGTAAAAGTGGAAAGCATGACCATGCTAAACTTGGGATTCCAACCCACAACCTCTGAGATGATAGTCTAGTGCACTATCTCTAGGCTGTCGAGGCCTCTATAACAAGCTTTGTAAGGGGAGATACAAAATGTTTATAAACCTGTATACTATATATACAAATAAAGTTATGTTCGTGTGTCCTTTTTGGACGAACTATATTCAAACCAATTTTATGTATATGCGGTAGGTTCTTAACATATTTTTATTAAATTTCCATAGGTGCTCGTGGGGTAATTGAAACGTTTTCTAAACAAAAAAATCTATGTAGTACCGATTGTGTTCATAGGCTCGATCGTATCGATGTGAAAATCACATCATGCAATGGCCACTCCTCATACGGTGTGCACAATGTAAGTTTTAGATCGATTCGTTGAAATTATACGGGCGAAAACTAATACGAAATATTAAAATCATGAAAGGGGGAATAGTCAAGGAAGTAATAGCAACCCTTGAACAACAATTTAATTTTATTGTTAACATTTGTTTCCATATTGATGACATAATACAGAACATTATCATAGGAGCCATTGTCAATTCTATTCTTTTGCAATCCGAGAAAAAAATGTTTTCAAAATTTAAACGTTTGAATTATTTTTTTTTAGTTTAAATTTTGTCCTCGTTCCTATTCCAGTTGGGTACACGAGAAAATAATGAGTCAAAATCTAAAGTTTTGAATTTATTTAGTGTGATTTTAAATTATATGTATATTTAGAAAAGAAAACCCACTAAATATTCATCAAATTTATACCTATTCCAGTTCTCCACTCAAAACGGATAACTCCTTTTCAATTATATTAATATATTTAATGCTTTTCTCAAAATTTTTAATTTATATTTTTTTTTTATTTAAATTAGGAATAACAAATTTTAATATTTGACTATTTATAGGAGTCTTAATTTCTAAGCTAGTTTTTTGAACTAACCTAACCTCTCGATCTTTCTTGTACATAAATGTCCAGATAAAAAATAAGCAATTAGCAAAATTTTTATTGCTTTATCTGATTTCTGTCAAAATATGAAGTACGTCACTGTTCCAGTGTTAACATGATTTAGTGGAAGTTTGTTCAAAACAGCCAATTTAGAACTTTATTCTCATATAGACGAGTATATTACTAGTACAAATCTTAAACAAATTAAAAAACGAAGAGCTATTCATCTAAGTCCTTTTAAATATGTAACTTATTTAAGTATGTGATAATGAACATAATTTTCAGTGCCCGACCGAGTAATACCCTGTATTTTTTTATTCTTGCATATTCTTTCTTAGAACTTTCCAATTGTAATTTTTTTCTTTGAACCAAAACTATATTAATACCTATAAGTTCCGTAAACTTGCACTGATTTTGATAAAATCTAAAGTTACGTAAAAGAAGCAATTTTAAGTATTTGGGGTAAGTTTCAAATTGATATGTTGAGAGTTGTGGGAGAAAACATCGCATTGATAAAATTTGGATGTGAATTTCTTCTCACTAGAGGATTTCTTTATTTAATGAATTAGCTTAGTAAAAGTTGTGATTCTAGGTCACTTGCTACCATAATTATATAGAGTCAAATTTTGATGCAATTTATAGGCAAAGGGAGATAAAATTAGTACATTTTTGACTATATCGTTTGTTGTATTTGTCCGATTTTGCTCATTTTTCAACACAGATACATATTACCACAACGCAGCGATGTGGGGGGAAGATCTCGATATGATTCAACAAACTTCATCTGCTCAGGAAATATACGCATCAGTTGGTAAAGTTTCGGTGTTTCTAGCTTTTATAAATTCCGAAATCTAGATGTTCATACAGACGGAAGGACGGACATGGCTCAATCGCCACACTAGGTTAAGATAAGCATTTTAATATAAAGCACTTGGGTCTGCCACGCCCCCTTCTGTTCCTTACACACATTGCACAAATTTAATATACGCTCTATACCTATAGGTACAGGGTATAAAAAGTAAGCTATTTGTAGTTTGGATTTGATAGTACACAAAAGTTGTTGGTTCACAGATCTATAATATACATTATATATAAATATATTTTGTATATCTGTTAAGTTTTTTAAATTTCATTGTGTACAATTTTTAAAATTCTTTTTTAAAGTATTTGCTCAGTTATCATTGACATGTGGACCTAGAAAGTGTGACCGTATTTAGAAAACTTCAAATTATGTACTTACAAACATAATACTTGATTATTCACACAAAACAAATCTAAATTTTATTCTTTTAATACTATATAATTTATTATTTTGGTCCTCAAACCCAGTCAGTAAAATCAGGAACTGCTATTTTTTTGGGAGTTACATAAAAACGCATCCTGACCGCATATTTTTAAATTTTTTCTAGTATGCATCAAGAGTACACCTTCTCTAAGGGAACATTCAAGTATCGTACTCCTTGTGGAACATTGCTAAAAATGTATGTTTATGCAGTCATAATTCACGATCAATGTCGAGAATAGTGACAGAACTTCGTTAAACTAAATACTCAACCTTGTGGAACTAAAGAAAATTATTTGAATAGTTTTTAAAAAAGAAAAAAAAAATATCGTGAATTGTGGAAAATGTTAATAGAGACTTTAAAAAAAACAGCCAACATTATTATGGGACATGTATTTAGGATTGGCGAAATGGATAATTTTCTTAGAATAGAAAAAATACACAATATGCATTCTTGAAAAATAACAGAATAGTTTCTTTTTGCCGCTTTTCTATATATTCTCATTAAAATATGATATATTTAATATATTATCATCATTAATTAGCCCTTTTTAGTTTGTTTCCGCTTTTGATTTTTTAAAATTAAATTTGCCAATATTTATAATTGATTTCCAAATCAATCGCTATAACTATTTGGCATTAAAAGTGGATTTATTAAAATTGTTTTGGACACGTGGCACGTCTCACTGTATGTGTGTAAATAATCGCATATGTATTACTTGTGTTTGTATAGGTTTTTGAATCATCCAAAAAGCCAGCAATAGGAATTGAAAATTGATGTTCGAGCTAATATGAAATACGTGACTAATTTCATTATGGATGTAGTTGACTTTGAGGTTGGACTGTTGGGCAGGCCGGATGTTACGGTAAGGGTCCATTGCAAATAAATCAAAGTCTGAATCAAGTGATGAACATCAGTTAACTATATAGCAGGTTTTATAAGAGCGAGATATAATAAATACAATGTTTACGTATAACAAATAGTGTTCAGATTAAATTTATTCTCAATTATTGATTAACGTAATATCAATATATAAAACATTGTGAGTCAGGCTTTGTTTCGAGTCAAAACTTTTGAGAATATTTCTTGTTTATAGGGATAACATAAATCGATCGATCGAAAGTATAAATTTTGAAATCATAAATATCATGATTTGATTGATTTTCGGGATTTTTGTATGTTAGGTTATTGTAAATACATCTAATTCTGATTTTACTAGGTAGATACGCTCCAAAAACGTGTAAAATAAATAAGAAAGGTTTTACCTATTAAATTTGTATAAGATTATGTTTATTAGATACTAGTGAGCCTGTCAGACTTTGTCTTGCCCAAACTTTTTGAATACTCTTAAAGTGTATAAACATCGTAAGATTCTCTAGTTAGCTTATCTGGATAATCATAACATTTTTGGATTAGTTGACTTTCATGACTCTCTATAAAAGCCGTATGGACGAACTTAAGTGTTCTTAAGAGAGCTCGAATCTCTAATAAATTCATGCCCCACAAAAACTAAATTTCAACCCCTAAGCGACTACGTTTCTGTCTGCACGTAATGTCCAATACCCGGTGTTGAACACTTTTCTACTATGCTATATTCACGATATTCACAAAAGTGTGTATATCTCACGAACCAATACACATAAACACATCGCAAAAGGCCTAAAACCTCCGTATTGACAACCTCTAATAGACGCAGAAATCAGATTCGAAACTCATCGACGTGTTCATGGGAACACCCGTAACACGTAAAACATAAGTTTCTTTTATATATAGATTTTATTAAATAGTTCAATCAAATAGGCTTTTTTGAACGTGCTAAATGGAATGAATGGAATTTAAATTGGGTTACCAGTAATATTATTTAACTACTGATTAGTTCAAGCTCCCGGCGTTAAATAAGTCAATTGATATTAATTGTAAACAAAGTGTTCTTACTAAACAGTAGAAGTAATTTAAAAAAATTTAAACCGCTTAGTCTCTAAAAGTTTAAAAATTTACTTAACTGGCTATGCCAAAGAGCCACAAAACTGTAGTCAACTATTGAAAAGTTCATAGGAATTCATTCAAGACATTGATCTAAAGGTTCATCTATTTTTCTACTACTTGGAAGCGTACTACAAAATACTTTGTCTAAT
The DNA here is from genome assembly GCA_037043745.1 of Chymomyza amoena. Classification (NCBI taxonomy): domain Eukaryota; kingdom Metazoa; phylum Arthropoda; class Insecta; order Diptera; family Drosophilidae; genus Chymomyza; species Chymomyza amoena. The sequence continues at coordinate 197,795 of JBAMAX010004710.1, read as the reverse complement.
CTGACCAACGCCCAGCAATTGCGTCTAATCCATCTATAACTTAGAGTTCTATAAAGCCCACTGATAACTTGGACATCATCTCATTTACTCCTCTTCTCGATATTAGAAATTCTGCGGCTGATTATCGGCCAAAGTCACATAATTCAATACCATAATTGACTGTAAGCACGCACTTCAAATGGCTATGGACAATCCTGAGCTCCATTAATCTTCAATAATTGCCCAAAATTGATGTCATGCGTATTTGAAAAGCCATTAAAACGACACAATAAACATCGAGACAACAAGTAAAAGAAAAAAATAAACTAGAGAAGACAACAGAATGGCCTAGCCCAGGCGTCATTCATAAGGCCCCAGAACTACTCGAACTCGTCGTAGTACTTCGTATAAGTACTCCACATATTTGTGGAGACAAATTTATGAACGTTTAGCGCAAAAGTCAAGCACTTGAAGATAATGTTGTTGAGCAGAGCAACAAATTGCAGCTATCATTGAACATGCTTCGAATGTTTTCAAACAAACAGCCAAGTCAGCCAAGAATTCGAATCCCAGGCAGACAAAAAACGGCTGCGAAAATTAGGGAAGTACTAACAGAGGCAGCCACCGTTTGTATTTGTCGAATGTGTGATCTTCAGACATACCTACAAAACACACTACATATGTATCTATGTACTCTTCCCTTTCGCATTGTAATATTTGCTCCTGTGTGGCATAGTCGCACTGAGACATGGGCCCCTGTGCACATGCCTCGCCGGGTTTGTAACTCAATTCCAAAATAATTAACGATCTCAAGATTACAAATGTCAAACGTAATGTCAAGTTAAAGTCGTGATATTTTGCTGTTGCTTGGGGCTATGGAACGCACAAAATGCTCAAAGACGACAAATTTTTGGATATCAGAAACCACCGAGTACGCCAAACCGTCAGACAGACCGACCAGACGTTGCTATGTGTGTGGGTCCAAGTTGAGCGCCAGCCGATTTGTTGTGACTTGTGTCAAAACAATTGGAAGCAAAACGTCACGATATGTGGCATGAAAGCTACAATACAGCCTGACGAGAGAAAAGAAAGAAAAAAAAAGTGTGCTTTAACTTTACTTTTATTAAATTGCAAAAAAATCATAAGATGATCTATCAGTTTTCATTGGAAATTGATGCGAAAACTTTGCGATTAACCATCTAAAAGAATATTTTAAGTAAATGCTTAGAAGCCACTACTCTTCAATTTAAATTAAGCCTAACAACGTTTCTAAGTGTAACCGTATCTGCTCTTCCGGCTTTATCATTTCATCTGATCGCATATACTGTTCATTTTTTGTTAAGATAAAGTGTTTCCCACTTCATCCTTTGTTATAACCTCTATCCAGTTTAGGTCTTCAAAGAAAGAGTACTGGTGAGGAGTTTTACTTTCTGACCTTTCTTATTTTGGATTATCGCTGTTACGTTTATAAAACACTTCTTCAAGATGTATTTAAAACAAAGACGATATCTAGAACCAAAGAAAAAACAGAGTGAGAATCTGTGACGCTTGTCACGTTTATGGAGTACTCTGGGCAAGGTAGAATCCCAGGCGAACTTTTGTGCTGGGAAGCTTTTGCGGTTTCTTATAAACAATTATCTCTTGAAGATATCATACTTAAAAGTACGGCGGTAACTAGAACTAAAAAAAGACAGAATGAGAAACTGTTTCATTTGTTACTCTGGGCAAGAAACAATCCCAGGAGTTCCTTCCTACTGGGGGGTTTCCTAAATACATAATATCTTCAAGAGGTCTTTTTTAAATCATCGAGTCTTGCCATTACGTATATAAAATTACTTCTTCAAGATATCATATTTAAAATTATGGCGATAACTAGAATCAAAGAAAAACCAGGATGAAGCAGTCTGAGCAAGACAGAATCCCAGGCGTACTTGGGGCTTCCTAAACACTAAATCTTAATACACAATACTCGTGGTCTTTCTCTCCTAGTGGAGCATAGGGCCTCCTAGATTCATACAAACATAAGTTATAAGGTGCACATGGACAAGGAGCACAGCTAGATGTCCACCGTCCCTAAATGCCCTATGAAGCGTCCGAGGGTCACTATAATTCGGTGTTTCAAATATTCTGCAAACTACGTAATTGGCGCCCAACGTGGAGCCCGAAGACACGACTCTGAGATTAAGAGTTTCATGGTCTTTTGAATGAGCTAGGCGAATTACACCTATAATCCTTTTAAATATTCTACACACTGCACCTTGAGTTTCACAGGAAAGGCACGCACTATCATACGAAGGACTTTCTTCTTGAAGACTTTGGGTTGTTGGGAAAGAAGTCATAACTGATCTGGCTCTTATCTATCACAATTTTACTAAACGTTAGCAAGTAAAGTCGTCAATGAGTTTACACACCCGCAAAGACACTCAACATAAGCACCCTTTCCTTACTCCATCCCACCTTGGCTTTAACTTCAATTTCCTCTCTCAGTAGGCATTACATGTTCTCCCGGCGTTCTCGGTCTAAAAAAAACCCAACAAAACCCTAGAGGACTAGTATTTCAATTTCAGATATTGTTCTTTAAATTACTATTTTTCGTTCCCCGATTAAAATATAGGATCACGTTATCAGAAATCTTTTATGCATTAGACAAATTGCTTAGATTATACTGATTCCTTATTAATATAAACATAGAATTTCTGGTTTAGGAAAATAAAAGCAAGTCGTAAAATAAAAATATTATTGGAAATCGGTAAATATGTTTCCAAAAACAAATATCCATAGCTAATAGTTTATCCATATCTCATAGGATTTGCGGGATTAAATTAATCTTCCTCTCAAATGTTTCGGTTAAAAGAAAATTCGTTTTCAAAAAATCTGATATTTATAATTTTTAAATTTAAAGTATATACAATTTTGTTCGAAAATTAATTTATAATAATACTTTTCAATTTTATATCTTTGGTAACCTTGGCTCATACCAAAATTTTGTCTTCAGAAGGATCTCTGGAAGTGGCTGTCAAGAACTAAAAAAAATGTTGCTTTACAAAAAGTAGATAATTGGCAGTATGCATGTATATAAAATTAGATAGATAACTTTTTTAGCTTACTAAATATATATATTATGATAAACTTATTTCGTATTGTAAAATTAATAAATATTTCTAAACCAAATCCCTCACTTACCGATATAATTTGATATTAGTATTTCGAAAGAGTTAAAGCAATATTAATACTTGAACGTTTAGCGTATACCGAATCCCTTATAAAACACCGAATTAGAAACCATATCCGGTACTCCTTACTTACGGTATTCCTAAAATCGGTGTTACTTAAATCTAGAAGCGTTTACATAAAATGATACTTATAGCAGACTATGTATAAAGAATCCTTTGGAGCACTAGGTATTATTCCGAGATGGTTTTAGCGAGCACCAGGTGACATGGCTGGTGCTGCAGGTATCATATTCGTACCAGCGGCATTTGGTTGGGGCGCAACTTGATTTTCTCCGGCATTTGCTGCAGGGGCGGAAGGTGCTGCTATTAGAGAAAAATAATAGTTATAAAATTAAGGTAAAACATTGATAAGTTCACCCAAACAACATCACCCAACAAATTGGATTGTATAAGAATATAGAAATTAAACGGACATGAAACTTAATCAATCCGATTTTAACGTTCATATTTCAATGTGTAGTCGAGGCGGTGCCCGAAGCTGTACCTTCCTCCAAAAAAATATTATTTTTGCATTTTCCTTTAAAGAATTTCCCAATTTTTTTCCCCTCGAAAATTATACATAAAAAAGTTACGGGGGTTTCTTATAAGAAAAGAGGTCAGATATCGATATGATTATCCGCACAGGAAATAAACGCACCAGTTGATAAAGTTTCAGGTCTCTAGATCTTATAGTCTTTGAAATCAAGGTATTTATTCAGACGGTCGGACAGACGAACAGACGGACGTGACTCAATCGCTGCTCGAGGTTACGAGAACCCTTTTATGTATAGAGGAATTGTGGTCTATTACGCCTTCTTGAAAAAATCAACTCTCTACATGATAAAAATTGGAACTTCTCATAACGACTTCGCAATTTGTTGGGTTGTTACAACTATTCTTTGGTAAGCGTTGAACAGAAATTGTATCAGATTAAATATGAAGTTGAAAACTTAAAATCTTTGATACAAATATACTCCATTTTAGAGCTCCCAGGTGGAGGGTCGAGGCACGGCCAGGGGTGTACCTCCTGTGCCCGGAGTATGAGGAATCCATGTTTCTTGCAGCTCTAAATATACGTGTTTAACAGAATAGTTAGGATGAAACCTTTTTTTTATGAAATATCTATACTTTCAAAAAAAAGACTTTAAAGAACCTGACGCCATTGTCTGACTTCTCCACATATCTTCCTTTCACAGTACTTGTACCCTTGCAATAGAAAATTAAGAAATCTATCTCTTCTACAGATCATTAAATAATTCCCTGACTACTATTTAGCTAGTCGCCCCTTGAAAGAACAGGGACCTACAGTTTATAGCCGAATCCTAACGGTAGTGTCTTGACTTAATAGAGATTTTCGACAGATCATTAATGAGATCTAAATTACTGTTTGAAATCCAAAGATGCTAACCAGCCTGAAATTGTATTATTAGATCGTAGACAAACTTACCAGCAGGTGGAGCGGCATTGCCTCCTCCAGCTGCAGTATTTCCATCTCCATTATTTCCATTTGGTTGTGGAGCTGGTACAGCGGCATTACCTCCTTCATTGCCTGCAGCAGTATTTCCATTTCCATTCGGTTGTGAAGCTGGTACAGCGGCATTACCACTAGGAGTGCTGCTAGTTGCTGGACTAATCGTTGAATCCATGGGTGTTGCTGATGTTGCGTTATCTTCGTTTTTCACAACTACAACTGTACAGTTGCGGCAAAGATCTGCAAAAGTAAAATTTTGAAAAGGACTTTCATTTAAATGCCACAAATACTTACACACTGGCTTATCGTCTTCGCTATCTTCCTCGGAGGAATCGCAGAATAATGCTTCTAACCAATCGCCAAAATCATATTCCTGTAAAATTATATATTTTAAAATATATATCTTAATTCTTCTTTTTACTCACATCACTGTCGTCCGCTAGGGGTTTAGCTTGAGTGCTCGAAAAGTTGAAGATTAGACACAGACTTAGCGTCAACAAAAGCTTGCATCTTATAGACATCATCATGCACGTAACTCTATACTGTAGCTGGCAAAAATTTGATAAATACTGACTAGCTGGCAGATACGTAACTGCCTTTTATAGAACTCAAGACCCTAGGCACTAGCTTGACTAGGGCATTAGTGGAAATATGCAACTTATGTCTATACTAGATACTTTATGATGCTCTCTCTATATGTTGGAGTTTGCATGACTAAATGACTAAACTAAACTACTCGAAAAGTTTTTACCCTAGTATAGCTTCCAGTTACAGTATAATGTCAATAAAATTAAATTTGGCCCGTAGCTTATTTATGCAGCTGCACGATCGTATGACCCATTTGTCTGATAAAAAGTCGAGAAAATATTATCGTACTAAACTCTATGCCTCATACTAACAATTGACAAGTGCGCATAGCCATAAACTACATGAAATTCGATGCAGCATCCCCAGAGCCAACAAGTGTTTTGGGGGTTTCCAATTCGCACAGCATTAGGCATAATCACGGGCACATCAATTATCCATATCCATAATCCGTAATGCACTTGTAATGTTATATGTACCTACACTTGGATATAGTACATACTTTATGTATAGTACTTATGGGCAATGTACTGCGTCCCAATAATTGCAATTTCCTACACTTTTCAATGAGGGGAAAAATCTATCGAGGTCGTTACACATTTGTTTTTGTTGTCCAACCTAATGGATTCCTGACTTGTTTTGTTTTCCTTTATATTCTGAACTTCTGCACTTGGCGCGTGTAACTTGGCAGCTCTATTGTGAATTTTTAATGGCGCTGTCCGAACATTTTCCTGGGTTGTACGTGTTGTGTTCCTGTTCCCAGTTGTTGTGAAATGTGAGGCAAACTACACGATTCTAAATAAGATGTAATGCTGTTGACCAGGCCTTGCCACTGGCAGTGGAACTGACACTGCCACTGGCCCTGGCGCAGATGTTCAGCAACAGTCTAGTTGGGTGTGGGGTGTTTGAGATTAGCCAAGTTTTTTTTTTTGGTTTGGTTTGAAAGCTTATCTATTCTCTGCTAGTCAATCTGTTTTTTGTTAAGTCTGAGTTATAGATTCTTTGCTTAAAAATGTAGCAAAAGATTTGGCCTTGGTTTGGGTAGGGTGACATTGAATACACAAAAAAAAAAAATGTTTCGGGTCTGGAGGTCAGACCATGTTTACTACATGTTTTCGGGCTAGCTGAATCCGAATCCGAGCTCAAAAAAACCCCAGCACATCAGGGTTCTGGCATAACCTTTAAAAATCTCATACAAAATTTTATTCGAGTCCGGGGGTCAGACCATGTTTATCATATGTTTTTTGGTTGCTGAATCCAAATCCGAGGTCCAAAAAACTCCGGCATGTGATAGTATAAAAATATTCGAAATGAGTAGTACTCAGCATAAAATTTTAGTTTAACCCTAAGAAATCAATTCTCATAGCGAAAAAAATTAGGAATATTAGGATATACAAAAATATAGGGGGCTCCGGACTTTTATATTTAATTCAAATTATCCAAACTAATTTACACCCTGAACAACTTGACAAAATTGAAATAATATCAGCTGGATTGCTGTTCAAGAGTTGCTATGGCTGCCTTGGCTATTCCTCCTTTCGTATGAGCTTCCACATGCATGATTTCAAGGTATTGAAGTAGAGCTCAACCCACCTCACCATAACTTCTGTAGAAGTGTTGGCTAGGAGGAGGAGTTGGAGACGGTGAAGCACTTCTACTGTCACTGCACCAGGCTGAGTAAGACAAGGCTCCGATTCCTTAAATCATACTTATTAAATGACTCTTCCCAGCTCTTACAGCAGAGTCCAAAATGCCTTTCGAGGGTTATTCTGGCTACCGAATGGTTGTGTCGTACATATGAGGACACTCTAAGAGGGGAAAGGTGGCTTAATGTCCACCACTGCGGTATCACAACAGGTCTACTGTTTGGCCTAAGTGAGTCAGGACGTCAGATCCCGACTCCGCCTTAAGCGAAACCTAAACCTATATAATTTACATTGTACACCCCATATGAGATCTAGATAACATATAGTGTAAGCTTCATCTCGATATGTTCACGCATATGGACACAATCGGTACCACATCAAAAGAAACACACACACAAAAATTGGGTTTGAATATCGAGGATAGTGTGTGAATCTATAAAGCACACACGAACATCACTTTATATATATATAAGTGAGCCCAGCAGACGTTGTCCTGCCCAAACTTTTTGAATACTCTTAACATGAAAAAACATCGTAAGATTCTCTAGTTAGCTTATCTGGAAAAATATAAGATTTGTAGATTACTTATCAGCTCGATTCAAACTTGTGCCATTATTAGTCGAATGTCATGATCCACGGGTCTGTCTTAACCGAATTCTTTCACGTTCATTGCGATCTTCACATTCCTGGGCAATACGATTAGATTGATAATTAATCGATTAGATGATCGATTAGGAGACGGCATTTTCAATTTTCCTAATGCTTTATTAGCCATCGCCAAATCGGCGAAATCTCCATCACTGGCTTACGTTTTGCTTGACGTACTCGAAACAAAATATCTTCTGATAAACAATCTTGATATTTTATCTACAATTCAGATGGATTTGATGGAACACATGTTGCCAACCAACCAAACCAATATATACAAATACATCGAAATAGGCTTAAAACCTCCGTATTGACAACCTCTAACACACGCAAAAATTAAATTTGAAATTCATGGACGCGTTCATGAGAACTTTTGGTAACACGTAAAACATAAGTTTCTTTTATATATATAAATAAAACTAAGTCTGTTTAATGCGTTTAGGGAGATAAACAGATCGTAGCATGGAAAGATCTGATATTTGGTTAAGATCCGTAGGTATAGCAGATGGTCGAACATCGAATGGTATATGGTTTTGGATGAACATCTTACACTCCCTATCGAAAGATTGAAGTACTGTATCTTAGTTATGCGTTTCTTAGCTATTGTGACATATCGTTTCTTTAGTGGGCGAAGTGCACAACACTTGTACAGAGCTACGTCCAAAAGAATGAAAAAAAATAGCAAAAATGCATTTCCGCACGTTCGTCCATTTATGTATTTATTTTTTTTAACTCTATGCTGCAATCTTAAGCAAAACTCATACACAAAACCAAACACACACTCATATCCGCAATTCTTAGAACCAAAGTATAGCAATTTTTCAGCGGAACCACAGGCGCATACAGCCAAGTGCCTGATGCGACCCAGTCCAGTCCTAAGCCCCATAGCTAATTAGACGCAAATGTGCTTTTGTTCGCTTCTTTCTATTGCCTTTTGGTTTTTGTTGTCGCCCGCCACAATTTTCTATGCCCACTCACTCAACAACAATTCTCTACTCTTTTCCAGATTCGCAGTGTCCGCAATATGGTGAAGTGAATCAGCTGGGCGGCGTCTTTGTGAACGGACGACCGCTACCAAACGCAACGCGCATGCGCATCGTTGAATTGGCGCGCCTCGGCATACGACCCTGCGATATTTCACGCCAGCTGCGCGTGAGTCACGGCTGCGTTTCAAAGATACTGGCGCGTTATCATGAGACAGGTTCCATACTGCCGGGTGCTATTGGTGGCTCCAAGCCGCGCGTTACCACACCCAAGGTGGTCAACTATATACGTGAGCTAAAGCAACGGGATCCGGGCATATTTGCCTGGGAAATACGCGATCGACTGCTTAGTGAGGGCATTTGCGACAAAACCAATGTGCCCAGCGTTAGCTCTATATCACGCATCTTACGCAACAAGCTGGGCAGCATTGGACATCATCATAGCGGTGGCACTGCCGGCCTCAGCGTGGGCAGCAATGGCAATGGCAACACCGCCGCTGGCGTCAACAGCCTAGGCAATGGCTCATCCATACACAATACACACTCCGCGCATCATCATCACCATCATCCTCAGCACACGGCCGCTGCAGTAGCAGCCAGCGCACATCATGCGCATGCGCATCTCTACAATTCCATATACCAGCCGTATAGCGCAGCGGCGGCTTATAGCATGAAGTCAGCAGTTAGCTGTGGCAGTCCCTCGCCGCCACAAGGAGCAGGCGCGCAGAGCCATCATCTGCGTAGCATGGCCGCTGCAGCATCACATTGGCCTTCGTCGCACTCCGTCAGCGATATATTGGCGCATCATCAGGCGGTGGCTTTGCGTGCCAGCTGCCAGGTGGGCAACACTATGTCTCCCTTGCCAATGACACCCTCGCCGGTAGCTTCCGGTGCTGGAGCGCAGCAGCTGCTGGATTGTGACAGCAACGGTCAGGTGATGGCTGCAGCGCAGCAACCACCCTATAACTATTATATGTACTTTCAAAATGGCGGCATGCATCATCATCACCATCATGGCGGCATGATGGCGGCTGGAGCTACAGGTTTATGAGGCAGCCGAGGGTTGTAAACCAGTTAGTCAGTCAGTTGAAGATTTGGCTGTTGCTTTATAAAGCGCTCAATCGATTTGCCATAAAATGTAAGCAACGCACTTTGTATTTGAATGCAATATTATGTAGATAGTTAGTTAGGTATACGTATGTGAAGGTATGTTTGAGGATCTGTTTTTACTAAAGGAGCAGTTAGTAGAGCAAAAAACTGTTACTAAAAAAGACTATTTGGAGAGAGCCAAGTCACTGTCAAAATTACTGCGCATTTCTTTCTCACGCAGCGCTCTCTGAAATTCGAACTTAAAGTTTATGACGTAAGCAGCTCAAATTGCTGTGAGAAATTGAAGATTTTTGGATAAGAGCAAAGAAAAGCTCACAAGGAAAGAAAAACTTAGGTTGTAGCTTAGGTTGCGTTGCGTGTCCTTTGTCCATGGCTTAATATATAATTTCTGTTTTTGGGGTTACCATAAAGCTGTGACGACTTTGAACGCTTATGTAGGTAACGACCTTTGACTGCACAAAAAAAAAAAATAATTTTTTGATGATATCATTGTGTCTGTATAGACACATTAGGCAGAAAAAGCTAAAATATTTTATTTTAAGATGTCCCCACAATCTTTTCATTAAAAACAGTTGGCCAAGTAGTTTCGCCAAATGAGTCTAAAAGCTCAATAACATCTGTTTATTATGTCTGGTACTATCAAATATGAATGTAAGACGTTTCATAATCTTTTAGAAGAACATGCAATCAGACAAATGGGTTACAGTTGGTACTGCCCGACTAAAATTATATTCAATATTCACATGAGTCTAAAAACTGACTTTGGATTGTAGTTTCTTCAAAGAATTTTTTGGTCTAAAACTTTCGAGGTTTCCAATAGATTTTTATACCCTCAACATTATGGTACAAAGGGTATATTAAGTTTGTACAAGCCGAAAATGTTTGTAACATATAGAAGGAGACGTCGGAGACACCCCAAAGTTACCTAGAATATGATCAGGGTGAATAGAGAAGTCGATATACCCATGTCCGTCTGTCCGTCCGTCTGTCCGTTTGAACGCCTAGATCTCAGAGATGGTAAGAACTAGAGTAACCAAACTTTCACATTAGATCCCATATTATTCCATAGGAGACAAGTTTATTTTATTTATGTGATATCGGAGATAAATTATATAGCTCCCATATGGGTGTTTGAGACGAACTCGACAAAAATAAAAAGTTTTAGATGGATAATTCGTTTGTTTATAAAGATATCGTAACCAAATTTGGTATTCAAAAGTTTTTTATAGTTCTTTAGCACTGTACTAAATTTGATCAAAATCGGTTGACTATATCATATAGCTCCCATAGGACCAATCGGTCCAAAAAAACGTTTTTTATACAAAATTCGATGTGTTTCGTTTGTTTGTAAAGATATTTGAACTTAATTCGGCTTTCAGATCTTTTTTAAGGTATTCGAAATCGGTTGACTATATCATATAGTTCCCAAAGGAACGATCGGTTGAAAAATAATTTTTTTATCAAAAATTCTTCTGTTTTTGGTTTTTTGTGCAGGAACCGGATTTTATTGCAAGCTAGTGTTACAGGGTATCCCAAAGTCGTCCGCGCCCGACTGTACGTACGCCATTTTTAAACTTGTAACCGTAAAATTTGAAAATTGAAAAAATTCTTCAAATTTTTATGCTCCAAGCTGCGCTTAAGCGAATTTTTTAGTCATCATCACCCTAGATAATTTTTAAGCATCATCTAGCTGCTTAATTAGTCAAAACAGATCTAATGGCCGGTTACAAAAAGTTATCTTATGGTTCAAAAGAAGGTCAGTTTCTGATCATCTTATAGTCAACATCTTAGTGTCAGAGCTTAGTCCGATCAACTTTTTCGAATTCGATACCGGTCTGCTAAAATATGCTCGCTACCTATCATATATGATAATTTAATTTCTTTGTTGATAAAAAAATAGTTATCACAGTAAGATAACAAATAAACAGAACTTTATATTATAGATACTCTTTTTAAATTGTTAATTAGAAATATAAAAACACGTATTCTCAGAGCTCTTTTTTTAAACGAATTTTATGTAATTTTGGAGATTTTCTGTTTGCCATAGTTAGGAATTAAATTACAGAAATTTTCACCTGAAGTGCTCTTCAACAGCTGTAGTTAAGAACTGTCCACAGTTATTATATATAGTATGTATACAGAAGTATTCGGAAGTGTTATAGATATGATATGATAATAGATAGACATAACTATTTGTACATTTTGTTTATTAAGTATACAAATAAAATATATAATATACAGTACACTTATTTATAATATAATTGTAATGCAAAAATATGTAAAATAAATTTATGCTTATATGACTATTGTATAATTACTATGCGGTAAATTGCCTAAGGAAGTGTAACAAGAACCAAGCTGAGAATAAACTAAAGTTATCATATAATATCGTTATAATATCTACTTATAAATTAGGCTAGTACGTTGTACTAATATCATGCTCCAACAACTAGTTAACTACTTAAGGACAACACTCGCTTTCCTGTGGATCCTTTTTAACCCAGCCAAAAAAAAAGTAACCAATGCCCAGACCCAAGATGACGGCTAAACATAACCAATAGTTAAAAGTCATAAAGATCAACATGAGCAAATAGGAGACGATTATTTGCAGCAGATTAAGCAGTGTCTGCACTAAATGCTCTGCACCAAAAATGCGTTGAAAATAGGTTTTCTCTCTGGGTTCAGCCAATGGTGCCTCGGAACAGCCGCCACAGTCAGAGTTGCTGTTTTTCATACGCAGCTCCAATGCCATGCGTTCCGCCTCCTTGCGCGCACTACGACGTAGTAGATGCTCTCTCAGAAACTTGAGCGCCTCGTAAAGAAACGAGATCACAAATATGGCTAAGGCAGAGAGCACAAATTCGGCAACGGTGGAAGCAACCCAGCCGGGCCAGAGTATGCGTTCGCAGTGGCCGCCATGGAACTGAGGAGCGAGAGAGAGAGAGTTGTTGATAAATTGATAACATTTGTTTTGGTTATAAAAATTTTGTGAACTCGGCGTTATAGAGGGTGTGAAGGTGTATAGAAAACAATGGGCTCAATGAACTATATAGAAGTTACGGCCACACCCTGTATAACTAAAGAGAGCACGCTCTATGTATTATCTAAATGCGCTCTATTGTAAAAACATCAATTAAATTAGTAGCAGCTGTATAAAGTGTACACAGAGAGCGCATTATTTTGATCATATATTTTTTATGTGTGTGCGCAGAGAGAGCAAGAGAGGCGCTTGCGTAAATTTAAATATTACGATACTTACATACATAATCATTGGGCATGATTTTGCAGCAGTGTCTGAGCCATGATCATGATCCATATCCATATTTGCAATTCCAAATTTTAATTAACTTAAATTTAAACAAAAAAAAACAAATTTCAAGGCAACTTGCAGCCGTTGACCAAATACACTTGCTTAACTGCTAAGAGCTGAGAGACGACTACTAAGGCCAACAGCCGTATGCTGTTTTTTAAAGAAAAATCGACGCTAATCCCCTACCAGGCGATAGGTACGCGCTTATCACCGAGAAATGTGTGCTATCAGCGATATAAACGATAACAAGTGCAGCTACACACCACTTACTTTGTTTGGATAGTGATTAAACACATCATAGAGACAATAGAGACAATGGGCAGGTTAAACCTAATGGGTCTTTCCCTGGAATGTAGCATGGATACAAGTTAAACACAGCTGCACTTACAGCTGTCTAGACCTGGGGATAGTTTTATTTTTGCAAAATTATCATTTAACATTATGACCAAATCATCGTTTGGTAGCAGTCTCAAGTACAGCTAATAATAATTTATGACAATTTGACTTATTTATAATGCACCATAATGTGCGACAAGTGTTAAATATTTTCATTTTTTATTTTTTAAATTGAGTGCACGCTTAGTATAGATTTTAAAGTACATGCCGGCCTAATTTTATTTTTTTTTTAAATTATGGCTTTTGGTCGATAGCAACAATTGCTTTCAACTTTCATGATCACACGTTGGCCTGCGAATTTGGTATGTGACCGCTTAAGGCCCACTTGGCTTTCATAGAGTTTTGTTTCTAACAAACGGCCAAAAGTAGCTAAAATTGATTGCCGTGTGCAGAAATATATAACCGTGTGCAAAAGTTACGGCCGTAGAAAAAGCCGTGTGCAAAATTCGAACTTTTTGTGCCGTGTGCAAGGGAATCGTGGTAACTTTTTTGCAGAAGTCCAAAGGGTTGTGCTATTGACTAACCCATTGCGAAATGAAAAGCTTTTGTTTTAACGCTTTTTCTGGTTGGCTTAAATCATATTTTTTCGGGATTCAATAGAAAAAATAAACGCTTTTTTGAAACTTAATGAAAGTAAGTATCTCTGCTGAACATGAAACGAGCTTAAGACCACAACCAGCTTCGGATATTCTTATTACAAATAACAATCGAATGCAAATTTCAAGCGACTTTCTAGATCACTTTGTCTAAAGCGCTATACATAGACGACCTGGGTATTCTCCAAATTTTGTATTTCTTCCAATAAAAGTTTTTATTACGGCTCTCCTCTAAATAAGCGTTTGTTTTAGTGATGTTCTCTATTTTCTTCCCAATCTCATATCGCTTAGCCACTTTCAAAGATTTGGAAGCAGAGAAAAGTGCTTAAGGCTTAATCTTAAGAGAATGGTGGTGACCGAAATTCATGAAATTTTAAAAATGGTACTTGGGAGGACGCTTAACTTTGTCAGCCATTGCAATAAACCAATAAACAATTTGATTTTTTGCAAGTGGGTTAAAAAGTCTTTGGCGTAACTAAGAAAACACAATTTTCTGCAGTAATTTATATTTATTCATTAAAGTAGTTCCCTTTGGCAGAGATACAAGCATTCCACCACTTCTCTAACTTTTCAATACCGGTCTTGTAGGCCTATGTGTCGAGGCCTTCAAAATATGCTTCAGATTTGGCGATCACCTCCTCATTAGAGCGAAATCTCTTGCCACAGAGCTGCTTTTTGAGCTGGGAGAAAATGTGGTAATCGTCTGGGGCCAGATCTTTGACTTTTTGATATAGAAAATAATGCTATCTCGGGAAACTTTGTAAATATTAGTTTAATATTTATAGTTATAAAAAGCATAATTATAAAGAATATTATGATTTGCAGACACTAAACATATTTCATAATCAATATCTAAGACTTGGTGCAGACTATCGTGTAATTTGATTCTCTGCAGGTTTTACAAAAATTTTATGTTTTCATAAAGCAACCATTTGATCCCAATATCAAATCTGCATGAACCTTTGTTATGCTTAAGGAAGAAAAAAATTGATCCCCTCAAGGTGGAGTAGAATTATCGGATTCAATTTAGAAAACTTCGCCTAAAGAGGACTGATGCGCATTTATTGGTATGACTCTGAGTCTCTAGCTCTTGTGGTATCTGAGTTTTAGAAATTTATATCAATGTAGAGCCAGACGAACATTGCTCAATCGGCAACTAAGGTTATAAACGTTTTGATATAAAAAACTTATGGTCTGATAAGCAACCTTCTAACTCTTACATACATTGCACTCAACTAGCTTACTCTTGACCCTATATTAAAGTCGATAAATGGCTATTCTAACTTTGATAGCATTTGTAGTGGTATAACTTTATAAATGAAGCACAAAAGAATACTTGTATACTAGGCTTAAACGTAGATTTAAAATTAAGTTAACCAATTTATTATTAATGGATTTTAAATAGACTGATTGCCAAATTTAAAAATATAAATTTTAAAAAATATATTTCAAATGTAACTACCTACTACCGCTTATTAAACACTTTAAATAAGTCAGTTAAGCAGACAACGTTCATTTAATTTGAATTTCTCTTCATTTTCTGCTGAAGTGGCAACGCTTAAAAACTTTGTACATAAGATGGCAGCTCTGTTTGCGGCCTTCCAGCAGTGTTCTTGCCATTAAAAGTAAACGAGCAGGTTTTTTGAGTTATGTTATTTATGGTGATTGTGTAACTAATAGCCTAATGTATTGCAGGGAGCTCAACGCCTTAGCAATCATACAGGGTCCAAATGCTATCGCTGCGTTACCTGAGATTAACAGGCAAAATCTATTTGCCCTGTGCCTTGACCAGAGCAAAACACATGCCAGTACTGCCGGCGCGTGTATTAACTGGTCTGCACACACACACAAATAGTTACCCAAAACAGATGTTGGCAAAGCCATGGGAGAAATGCTTGAACGACTGTTACCACAGCACAATGCGACGCAGCACGGGCACATTGAGCAGACCAGACAAGCCGCCAAATGAAAGCATATCGTCCACATCTTTGACACAGGATTTAAGTGCGGCCGTAAAACCCTACATACAGTTAATGCGCATGGATCGACCCATTGGCACGTATCTGTTGTTTTGGCCTTGCGGCTGGAGCATAGCTTTAAGCGCCGATGCCGGTTGTTGGCCAGATTTTGGCATGCTCGGTTTGTTTGCTCTAGGCGCTTTGATAATGCGTGGAGCCGGTTGCACCATTAATGATCTGTGGGACAAAGATATTGATGCCAAGGTGGAACGTACGCGTACACGTCCTTTGGCATCTGGTCAAATAAGCCAATTCGATGCCATTGTCTTTCTCTCAACACAGCTAAGCTTGGGCTTGCTTGTGCTTGTCCAACTCAATTGGCAATCTATATTGCTGGGAGCCAGCTCTTTAGGTTTAGTTATTACCTATCCACTCATGAAACGTGTGACCTACTGGCCTCAACTAGTACTAGGTATGGCATTCAACTGGGGCGCTTTGCTGGGCTGGTGTGCCACCCAAGGCAGCGTAGACCTAGCCGCTTGCCTACCACTCTACCTCTCTGGTGTTTGTTGGACCATTGTCTACGATACTATATATGCACATCAAGATAAATTGGACGATTTGCAAATAGGAGTCAAGTCCACGGCCCTGCGTTTCGGTGATAATACAAAAATATGGTTATCTGGCTTTACCACAGCTATGCTGACCGGTTTAACGGCAGCGGGCTATGCTTGTGATCAAGCGTGGCCCTATTACGGCGCCGTTGGAATTGTGGGCGCGCATCTGGTGCAGCAGGTATAAGTTGAATGGTATATTCATAAAATAACATAATTAAAGTCATTTATTTGCAGATCTACTCGCTCAACATAAATAACCCAAGTGATTGCGCTAAAAAGTTTCTTTCCAATCATCAGGTGGGTCTTATTTTATTCCTTGGTATCGTATTGGGTACACTTTTAAAGTCAAAAACCCAACAAAAAACTTTGCCAACAACAACAGCCAGTACATTTGTAACTATGCCACAAAAATCAGATGTTTTGAGCTGATAAGTCAAATAATTTACTGAACATTGTGTGCAAAGTAGGCCAAAGTTTAAAGTATGATAAAATTGGTAATAGTTGTCTTTTAGTATTTTAAGTAGGACGGTATGTGGGAAGACTAAGTCTGTATTTTTGTGCTTTCCGCGTTGCAACTTTAAATGCAGCACTATAAAAGTTCAACGCATATAGATTTCAAATACCTCAACGGTTTGACAAAAGACAAGAGAAAGAAATTAAATGTATTGAGTTTATTACATTGGTGTCTTGTTATTTATTATACAAATTTTGGTTGTGCATTAAAAACCAAATACTATTCAAATGTATTTACTTCATTTTTTTTCCTTTCGCGATTATATGCTAAAATATGCTTTTTCAGTTTTGTTAAGAAAATGTATGTATAAATAGTTAGAATTGTAGCCCTTAAATTAAATCAGCTACATTCATGGGCATCTCGTCTATTTGTGTAGAATAGTATTGTTCAATATCACGCAATATGCGTATATCATCCGATTTGACAAAATTGATAGCTACACCTTTGCGTCCAAAACGACCCGAACGACCAATGCGATGTATATACAATTCACGATTGTTTGGTAAATCGTAATTAATGACCAGTGACACCTGCTGTACATCTATACCGCGCGCCCACACATCTGTAGTAATGAGTACACGAGATTGTCCAGCCCTGAATTCTTTCATAATTTCGTCACGCTCCTTTTGCGGCATGTCACCGTGCATAGAACTGACTGTAAAGTTAGCCTCACGCATCTTCTCTGTCAGCCAATCCACCTTACGCTTTGTATTACAAAAGATGACTGCCTGGGTTATGGTCAATGTGTCATAGAGATCGCACAATGTGTCAAACTTCCATTCCTCACGCTCGACGGCCACAAAGAACTGCTTGATGCCCTCCAGAGTCAATTCATCACTACAGAAAATAGATATTAATCAATTGCTTTCTATAAATTAAAAACCTTACCGTTTGACCAAAATCCGAATAGGATCTGTCATGAATTTAGAAGTCATCTCAAGAATTTCATGAGGCAACGTAGCCGAAATGAGTACAACTTGTGTTGCAGGTGGCAAATAACGATAAACATCATATATTTGTTCCTTAAAGCCTTTATTTAACATCTCATCTGCCTCGTCCAAAACCAGCATCTTAATAGCTCTGTAAATATGGAAAGTCAATTTAATACCACATTAAATTTAAAAAACAAACACATCTATTTAATGTACGAGCTTACCTTGTCCTGAGTACACGTCGCTTTATCATATCGAACACACGACCCGGTGTTCCGCTCACTATATGCTGCCCATAATCTAGCTTACGAATATCTTCACCTAGATTTGTTCCGCCAATGCACACATGACATTGCACATTCATCATATCGCCCAGAGCTAAAATGACCTTCTGTATTTGCACCGCCAACTCACGCGTTGGCGACAAGCACAATACTTGTGTCTCGCGCAGGGTAGTATCTAAGCTCTGTAGTATCGAAATGGAGAAAGTAGCTGTTTTGCCTGTACCAGATTGAGCCTGAGCTATAACATCGCGACCCTTGACAATTGGCTTTATGCTACGTTGTTGTATAGCCGAAGGTTTTTCGAAGCCTTTAAAGAATAGAAAGTATTGGGTTATTAACTAGCCCAAGCATGGTGTACATACCGCTTACCGTACGCATAAATGCCGCGTAGCAGCTCCTCTTTCAGATTCATGGCATTGAAAGTTGGTATAACTTCGACATCTTCGCTTGTTTCAAACTCAACGTTAGACAGATCCTCTGCCTGGGCATTTTTGCGTGCCATTTTTAAGCCTTTACTTAACGGAACAAACAATAAATATGATTTCTGTAAATTGTAAATTTTTCTCAAACGCGTTGCTTGGAAATAGTGTGGCCAAATGCAATATCAAAAATATACCATCTATCGAAAACAAAATACCAAATAAGCCGGTTAATATGCTGCTATTAACCATTAATCACTTGTACGGTATTTACATTTCTGGCAAATAAAAAGTGTGCTTGGAAGGGAATGGCCATTAAATTTGAAAGAAAGGCAATATTACGTGTACCATGTATTACCTTTAAAAATAATATATACCAAAAAAATACGTGATTATGTTTATCGACTGCTAAGTATCGACGCTTCTGTTGCAACGATAAGTGCTATCGAGCATGTCACAATGTTGCCACATGCTGCAATTTTTAAATTTTTATGCTTCGTATGGCAGCCCAAATTTCAACCAAAATAAAATTGCAACAATTTTTATTGTTGCTTGATTATGTATATATAAAAAATATATTGTTTTATTCTTAAATCAGATATGAAGATATTTCTTTCTTAGCTTCTTAATTTTAAGAAACACGCTCTGCGTTGTATCCAAGCGCTTTTGTGCTTCTGCGGCTGAGCACATTGCATTCAGCGCATTTTGTTTTGTATTTTCGAAGTCTTTTCTTGCCTCGGCCAGGCAGCTTTTTGATTTTTGAAATCTATGGGCAAGAACCTCGTGAAACTTTTGTTTTTCTTTCAAATCTTTTTGAAGCCATCCTAAAATAGCACAGGCATTTTTATGTTCCTGAATGGAGTCTTGCAAGACGGACTTCAGTCGATCTATGTGCTTTCTAAAGTCGGCCACTAGTTGACCCATTGCCTTTGGCAAATCCTGATTGCGGCACAAGTCAGATTTTATGATCTCAATGGTATTATTTGCTGAACATAAGTTACGCTGTAATTGTTCAATCGTTTTTTTATGTTCTTCTAAATCTGCCATTTTGCGTGCTGCCTCTGCTGTCGTTTCGCACGGGTCAGTTTTGGTTTCAGGGCACATTTGGAAATTTTTGGCAGTTTGACAATTCTGTGCTGATTTTAAGGCAATGAAATCTTTTTGTTCGAGTCGTCTTACAGGCTGCCATCTCAAGTTACTAAATGTTTTTTTGTATGGTCGCTTGGAATATGCTTTTGGTATAGCTCTAGAGTTCTTCTCCATATCCGCGCAGCCAGCTATGATAATACTGGCTGCCACAACAATTAGAAAAGTAGTATAACGCATGGGCGAAATGTTCCAAAACATCTACAAAAAATGCTGTTAAAAATTTCACAAAGTTTCTATATATTTTTTTTGTGCATTGGAACAACAATTCTAGCAAATATAATATGTTACAAGTATTTCAAAGTATTTTAAAATAAAATGCTAGAAACTGCTATTTTGTCTACAAAAATAAAATTTAAATATAGTCAAAATGTATTCGAAGCATATTTTTTGTTTGCTTATCGTATTGGTATTTTTACAAAAATCAGATAACTACATGGTGGCTAAGGTGAGTTATAAACATACCCTGCCACTTCGAAATACATCAAACATCTATGCTTCAGCCAAACAAACGCATGATTTTAAATGACTATGGAAGTTTAGGCTACGATAGTTCGAGCGGAACTGGAACTGGTGACTCTGACTGCCGTAATAACGAAGCAGAGCAGCCAAGCAAACCGTGTAACATCGATCTTAGCTGCAACTCCAAGTTGAAGGCATCCAACATTGCTCAGTCGGCTGCCCAAGAGGCTAAGGCTGCATCGGATGCACAGCTATCCGCAGCTGAAGCCGCTGCACGTCAAGTTAAGACGCAGCTGGCGGAGAAAGCATTTGCAGCAGCCAAAGCAGCAGAGGCTGCGGTGGCAGGCAAACAACAAATTGTGGACCAACTAGAGGCAGAGGTGCGCGAGGGGGAACTTGTGGTTCAGGAGCAGGGAAATTCGCTGCAAAATGCTCAAGGCAATTGCAATGCAGCTGCCTTAGCCGCCCAACAGGCAGAACTACAGGTAAAATTGCTTACCGATGCAGTAAAAAACGCTCAACAAAACATGAAGAATTCGGAGCAAGCGGCTGTTGGAGCCCTGCAGGATTTGACTGAAAAACAACAGCTGGTTGAGGCGGCCAAGCATCGTGTGGAGCAGTTATTGTGTCAACTCAAAGAGGCACGTGCCGATTTCAAGAGCACCAAACAGGCAGCCGAACGAGCGGCTTGCGCGGCACAAGAGGCCAGGCAACGGGTTACGCGGGAGAGGCGTATGGCTGAGGTGCGCGAGAAACTACGAAGGTTTCGACAACGATTATAAATTTAAACTCATTTTGACACAATAGTTATATTTTTTTATTGAAATTTTCTAGAATTTACTAAATGTTAAGTAAAAAGTTCGCACTTTGTGGGGGGCGGTAGTTTGAAGCTGGTGTGCTTAAGAGGGCTCATCGGTATGACTAAAAGCAAAGAATGTGATGATGTACTAGCCTAGCAGACAGCACTTGTCAGAGATCGCCTTGAAAGGATCGCTATCGCTGTACACCAGTCGGTAAAATCTTTTAAGGTAGCATACTCCGGCCGAAGCCTCTCGATGCTCACCAATTTATTGTTTCGTTGTGACTGCACATGATGTAGTTTGTATTCTATAATTATTAGTTTTGAAATAGTTATGAAGCGACTAGTTGCACACCAGAAGAGAAGCAACTTGTATTATTCTAGTAAGGAAGCAACTTGTTACATTCTAATTAGGAAGCTAATAGTTTTGCTCAATATGCAGGCGAACCAGTTTGCAACCAGTTGAACATCATACCCAAAAATTCTGGTTGCTTGCAATGACAACCCCATGTTAAACATACTAGTTAGCCAGTATGCGATCATGAACTAGGTTTTTTGGGACACACAGTTTCACCGTCGGGGTGGTTGGGAACCAGTTCGCAACTGGATTTTTTTCCTGCAGGGCTCGCATATTATATTAATATGTATGCGTTCTCTCTCTTTCGCCTTTTCTTCTTCTTTTATTCCTTTAACTCCTTTAGGCGCCTAGGACATCTGTAAAACATCTAAATCGTATCGGGTTTTGTGGTAATTCCTTCACTTCGCTCTAGGAATGCCCTGATTCTTTAGCTTTTTTCAAAACAATACGGCGCCATGTTACTCTGAGGCACCTTCTTCTTCTTCGGTTGCCCTGCGGGTTTCAATCAAGGCCCTAGCGACATACTTTAATCCAACCTCATCTGCGACTAGTAATTAAGTAGGATATCGGCTTCATACTGCTGATCGTATTTGGCCACCAGATTTTCAGAATGCATCGAGGAACTCTTCCAACAAAGGATTGTAGCTTGCTAAGAATAGCTTCTGTTGTTAGCTAAGACTCATTCCAACATAATAGAATTGATGGCACATTGGTAAATTGGAATTTCAAATCGTTCGGAGTTGTGAGAAATCAGCTGTGGCTTAGCAGCTTCTTCGACCAGGTCATTCAGTTTACCTTGCGTATCATTATGTCGAACAGAAACAGAACAGGAATTAACATTACATGTTTTTACGATACCAAAAAAGGATTGATTTTAAGGGATATAAACGTATATGTGGGACTAAAAGTAGAAAAAAAGGAGAATATGAAATAGTTATTAAAAAAGCTTTGTTTCTTGTTTGAAACTTAACCAAAGAATCTTTTTTACTGTGGACTTTCAATCAAAATCAGTCGGCAACATCGTAAGGTCTCTTTCGATTCACTGCATTACTTTATTAGAACACAACTGCATAAAATAAACAAACGGTTTTGTTTTATATAAGAAAGGTAAGATTGGTAATTAAAATTTTCAGCTACATTACACGGTTCAAGGGTTTTTAAGCAATTTTAATACATTTCTAATTTATTTGAAAACATTTAGGTGATATTCTTTGTTCAAGTAGCTACGTACTGTTGGATCTTGCAAAAAAGACTGGATAATGGTAAAAAGACAATTAAACTTTATTTAAAGACAAATTTAAAAACATGGTATTATTATGACAGCGTATTACACTAGGGCTGTTCATATTATGGTTTTGTATTGGATGCTTAAAAGGCTCAGGTATTCGGGAACAACATGACATCGACAGCGATGAATGTGTTCCACCCATAGATAAAAAGGAGTTAATGGAAGTGGCTGCTCAGGGGGCCATCAAAGTTGTGATAAAACAACTAGAAAAGTTTAACCAAGGCAAAGCCGTAGATTCGCAAATCATAAAAGATGTTAGTGAGCTCGTAATAAAGGAGCTTTTGTCCGGTAAAACGATAAAAGAAGTGATAAGTGCTCTGGCAGTTTGGTGCGAGGTTAACAGTCCTGACATCACGACTAATGAGTCGATTGGAGACTCCCATTCTGGCGAAGAACCAGAAATTAGCGAAGAACCGGAAACTAGCGAACCAGGATCCAAACCAAATCATTCAAATGATGAGTCAAAAACTGACGAAAAACCAGAAATTAGCGAAGAACCAGAAACTGGCGAACAAGGATCCAAACCAAATCATTCAAATGATGAGTCAAAAACTGACGAAGAAACAACAACTATCGAAGAAGCAGGAAGAAGAAGCGGAGAAGAGTCATCGGAAGAAAGAACAACTACCTATGACGATTGGGGATTGGGGACTGGCCAAGACGCGGACACAACACCTACAGAAGAGTCAGCGGAAAACACAAAAACCGCAGAAGAGCCATCGGAAGAAGTTACAGCTACAGAAGAGTCACCGGAAAAAAGCTCTGAAGAGCCATCGGAAGAATCAACAAAATCAGAAGAGTCATCATCAAAATTGCCCCAATTACCTGATAAACCTCCAAGTTACCTTTGCCTGATTGAAAACACGAAACTCAAATGCTATACATATAAATATGATCCCAATTCGGATATATCTGTTGAAGAACACTCACCTGCGGCGAGTAAACGAACGATGCGAGCGCATGTGAAAAGAACAAAGAACTCTAGACAAAAAACTCGCACCGGTAAGGTTAGGAATCGAAAGCATAAAGCAAAACGTATTCACCGTAGAACGAAAAGTGGCGATGCCTTTATTATGCGGTACCTGGATTAAAACGGAATATTTTGTCTAAGTTTTGCTAAATTGTAATTGTATATTACATGTAAAACTATATTTTAATTATATATAGGGGTGTTCCAGACGACCTCGAAAAAAAATAAAAATTTTAGATGAATAATTCGTTTGTTTATGAATATATCGTATCGTATAATAGTACCCAAGCATTGTAATAAATTTGAATAAAATCGGCTGTCTATATCAATAGCTGCCATAGGGCCGATCTTCCAAAAATTCAATTTTTTAACAAAATTTGTTGTTTCGTTTGTTTGTGAAGATATTAAAATCAAATTTGGTATTCGTAAGTTTTTCATAGTTCCTAAGGCCTGTACTAAATTGAATCAAAGTCGGTTGACTATACCATATAGCTCCCATAGGACGAATTGTACCAAAAAAAAGTTTTTTATACAAATTTCTTTGTGTTTTGTTTGTTTGTAAAAACATTTGAACCAAATTCGGTATTCATCTATGTCTATGTCATATAGCTCCCATAGGAACAATCGGTTAAAAAAAAATGTTTGCTTAAAAATTCTTCTGTTTTTGGATTTTTATGAAGAACCGGGTTTTATTGCACGTCCGCTCCTGACTTTACGTACGCCATTTTTTTTTTTTAAATTATTTATGTCCTCCGATATTTTTCTTCTGTTAATCCTAAAACAGAAAATATTTTTTTTTTTCTGGATTTGTAACGCATGTTTAAGGCTTATTCGATTTTCCAGTTTGACTTTTTAAAAGCTAACGTTGCGTAACGAATTTACCCTTTATATTTTTGCTGCAATTTTGTTAGTTTAGTTGCAAATTCTTTACAACATGGCAAGTACATTTTGTATTACTATCAATAAAAATGTTTCTTAACTTTTACATTTTAATATACAAAGAAATCGTTCATTATGTTGATGCCTATGCTTGTGGGTTGCTCTGCATATAACATATGGCAATCTCGAAAGGTTGACTTAGATGCTGCTTCCGGACCGAATTGGCCCAATTGTAACGACGTTGTACATTGTTTGAGTCCACTTATGATCTCGGGCATTATTGGCGCAGTTAGTAAAAAGCTGCTACTCGTCTGTGGTGACGCTCATCTATCCAAATTGGACGAGTGGTCATCAGAGTTGCAACAAAAACTGCTACAAATGATGTCATTGTCCGATTCCATAGACTGGATGTACAGCCAAATACTTAAACAACAAACAAATATTTATACTACACCTACGCCCGGTGATGTTGAGTTGCCTGCTCGAAATGAGGACAATAATATGGGAAAGAAAGCTCCTGAAAAATGTCACGACTATAATCGGTATATTCGAATTGTGGATGAGGAGGGAGCAGATGATGATGATTGGTCCTAAGACAGCATGCAAACGGCTGCAAAGTCTAGAACTAGTCATACATAAATAAGCTCTAGTTATTGCATTAGTTACATCTTCATTAATCTGAACCGAAACTAAAAGCCTGGAAATTGCGATTTATTTGTTTCGAACTAGGTTAGCACAACTGCGCCAGTTTATTAAGGTAAAGTTGTCTCATAAGTTGAAAAAGTTTTAAAAATTGTATAAACATGGTAAGCATTCATTAAATGTGATTTTAATATCTTTTTAATCTTTGACTATTTGTCAGCGTTTCTTTGGCACTATATTTATTTTAATAATTTTGCGAGTTGGTCTGTCCTTGGAAACAATGTATTTTTATCAACACTGTACAGCAATTTTCGAACAGGAATACTTAAAAGCGCACATTGTTAAAGGTGTTTACGATGAAATTGTCGTGAGATTGGAAGAGATCTGTGGTGGACATGAGATAAACGAAAATGTGCCAATTATTGTAATAAGTTTGTATTGTGATGAAACTCTGAGCCATATGGTTGAAATGCTTTTAAATTTGCTACATCGAAATTCGAAGCGTTCATGCCGAAAAGTCGCAGGATTCAGAAAAGCTTGGATATTTACTGAGTAGTACGCGTAATTATAAAATAACCTCAAAAATTTGGTTTATTCAAAAGTTTTGTCCATTTTTAATTTAAATATGAATATGCATTGCAAAGTTATTATACTGTAATTTAATTATTTAAGCTTTCATTAGAGTACTGTTCCACGCTGTTTTTAAAGTTCTTTAGCAATTTAAGATCCCTTACAAGTCGCTCGCCAGTTGCCATATTACTGGGTAATATACTCTCTAGCAAAATCGGCACAATTTTCTCTCCAATTGTTTCGAAAAGTTCTGCGATTTTGATAATTGTTGCAGGATCTGGCAGACCTGGAATGCCAGCAAGACTTGTTGAGCCAGTAGCCATACTATCATCTATTGAACGACGTTCGCGTAAACTTGTTTCAATTGATTGTTCATTGCTTTCTTCGGATGAGGAGTTACCATTGTCTTCATCTTCATCGTTGGCTGGATTTTCTACGTTGCCCTAGAAGATGTACAAGTAAAATATTAACCAGGATCGATATGTTACTTAGTTAAACGCACCACTTGTGGCTTAGAATGCGTTTCATTTATTTTTATAGCCAAAAGTACCAAAGCAGCAAATAGAAGAAACCGCCTACGTTTTATGTAAAATACCATTGTCAATTTTCTAATGATTTCCGATAACGCACTACAGAGTTGGCTTGGTTTGAATTTCGATTTTATAGGCGTATTATGAGGCATTACTTTAATAACTTAAATGCATTGCATGTCTCTTAATGACAGACAAATTGTTCTAACATAAAAATTGATCAATTTTGAACTTGTAATTTGCTAAATTTTAATGAACTTCTGACGCATCTGTGTGGGTCAACTATAACATTAAGTTTAAGTTTAATTAAATGCCCAACAGAAAAAACTAAAATTTGGTCATGGAATGCATTCGACATGTGCAATTAGCCAGCTCGCAAGAATGCCGCTAAGGCCCAGCCCACATGAAGGAGAAACAGTTTCAGGTTGCACAGGTAGCAACAACGTACATATACATATATGTATAAATGTACATATGTCTGTATGTTTTCATATGTCCATAAATTGCAGGCTTCAGCAAATATAATTGGCAACCGGTGCGACGGCGACAAAGTCGGCAGAAATTGTTAGCATGGCAAGAAAAGCAACTTCAGTGTTAATAAAGGTGTCTTACTTGATCGTCAGTTGGCAGCTGTTGCTATTTCTTTGTCGCCACAACGATGGAGCACAACACAGGTAAGCAATTACAAACTTTATATATTTACCATAAATAAAATAAAATTAGCAACAAGCAAGCTTTATAAAATTCAAATATTTGCAATTATCAATCAATTTAAATATTAACGCATTCAAGTATTTCTTTAAATCTATATTAAAACTTTATACAGCTGTAAAATACTAAATTTGGTATATTTTAAAACGCATAGCATTTGCGCGCAATTATTTTTAATAACTGGTCACATTGATTTGGCTAAGAGGTTCAGTAAACTTGCTTGTTGCTGCTTGATCGAAAAATTAAAAAGTTTATTTCAATTTTAGCTTGCGTCGAACAGTCTACAAATACTGTAGCGAATAATTTAACAAACAACAGCACAAAGGCTAATCCAGGTATTAATTATGTATATCAAAATATAAAAGTAAAAAATGCAGCTGTCGCTTCGCATAAGCTGACGTAACAAAGCCAAGAAATTTTATCATGTGTGCGTGTGCGTATGTGCCACAATATATGTAGATTACATTTTGTGGGTGTGTATTACTTTGAAAACTAAGATAGAAGAATCAATTTAGCAACGACTCAAGCAATTATTGATTTTCTTGGACACTAAAAATCACATTGAGTGAGTTTTGGCTGCTTTGACGTCAGCATCTACACATGCTATCTGCAGCTGCATTCACAAAGTATTTATTTATATTTTGTGAAAGCTTGCTGGGTTTTTTGCAACGAGGTCAAGCTTTAGTTTATGATTAATAATTAACTTATACATAAGTTTCTGGTCAGCTTCTTTGAAGCTGCAAAACCTAACCTTAAAGCTGAGAAAAAAATCACCCTTGGCGTCTTTATTGAAGCGCCATGTGACAGGCGGTGTGCGAATATTAAATTAATTTTAATTTAAGTCAATTTAAGATTTCCGTTTAATATTTTTGTTTGGCATTAATAAACATCTTTTTTTATTCATTTAGCTTCACTTAACGATAATACAAACAACATGGTGCAGGAGCTAAATCCGGTAACCGATGGCGCCGACGAGCAGATGTTGGGCGCAGATGATAAATTGGGCGGTGATGTGAAATTTATCAAGGGAGATCAGCAGAATGGTGATGCCAAGATTGATATTGGCAATTTGAATGGCAAGGCGGTAAGTTATTGTTCACGTAGGCCCATTATATATTTATACGAACTTTCTGTTCGTACTTGTAACTCATGCAACTCATTTTGGAAAACGGCAACTACATTCTTAAACACTTTTCTCTCCCTTAGGCCTTTACCGGCATGACCAAGGAGGAGCTAATGAAATATGCAAATGATCCTTTCTGGGTTCGCTTGCGTTGGATTTTCTTCATTGCCTTCTGGGCTATCTGGTTGGCAATGCTAGTGGGTTCCATATTCATCATTATAGACGCACCCAAGTGTGCCGCTCCACCACCATTACCATGGTATAAGAGTCAACTTCATGCCAAATTCGGAAGCGTTGATGCTGCTGCGCCAATTGATTTAGAGGCTGCTGAAAAGCTACAAGCAGCTGGAGCCATTTATGAGCTACCAGCTGCTCTTACATATTCAGTAAAAGAACCCGAAGTAGAGAAGAAGATTAAGCAGCTGGTTGCGCAATTTAAAAGCAGTAATGTTCGGGTTATTTTGGATCTTACGCCCAATTATATTAGCAAGGAATCGCAGCTGTTTAAGGATGCTTTGGCCAATGAAGACAAGCGATCTGCTTTTGTCTGGGTGAGCGGTGCACCGTCTGATGTGCCCAATAATTGGCTTAAGGTAGGCGGCAATCGAAGTGCTTGGGAGAAGTTGGATGGTAGCTATGTACTATCTCAATTTGAGGAAGGCCACTATGACCTACAAATGAACCATACTTTGGTACGTCGCGAGTTTGGCAATGTACTGCAGCACTTGGTTGGATTGGGTGTGCAAGGTTTTCGACTTAAGAATACCAAATTCTTCGTCCTGTCAAACAATTTGGCTAACGAAGAGCCTCAACACTATCCAAAAGATCCTAACACTGACTTGGCAAACTATGGTTTCTACAATCATGCTCAGACTACGTTCCAAACGGGTCTAGGCGATGTTCTATATGACTACAGGGCCATAGTAAAGAATGCCTCAGCCGATGCTTTCCTATCCGTAGCAGAGGATATTGTACGCCCGGAGGCGTATGAGCTAAGCGCTGGTGGCGGCCTATTAGGCATAGATTTGCCTATGTATGGACGCTTTGTAAAGGCCGTTAGTTCCTCGAAACATGAAAAGAAACTACAGGAAGAACTACAGCAAACGTTGTTGCAAGCAGGCAACGACAGCTTCCTGCAGTGGAACTTTGCTGATGTGTACATAGACACACCAGTGAATCCCTCCGCATTGGCGTTGTTTATGTCGTTACTGCCTGGTGTTCCAGTGGTTCCAGTGGATTCCATTGAGTTTGTTAATGTTTCCGCAAAGACTTATGAAAATGTGGAGAAGCTGCGCATGTCACCGCTGTTTATGCATGGCGAGTTTAAGATCTACGACGCTGAGTCTGTAATTGCCTACTCGAGGTGAGTTTTTAAGTTTGCTTATTCTTTATTATTGCTTGTTAACTAAGAAATTTTACAATTTTAATGCTTGCACATAAGGCAAAGGTAAAACTCTTACAATACATATGTAGTTTAGTTTTAGTTTTTTAAATTTCAAAACTTTTCAATTTGAAAGTTAGTCTTAAGTCTTAATACGTTGAAATTTTTTAAAGCGACTTGGCTGAAATTGAGCCATTTGTTATTTAAGAAAATTGAAATGAACAAAATATTTTTATCTTTTAACAGAATCAAGTCTGGCAATCCTGGTTACTTTGTAATCTTCAATCCCACCGCTCAACTACAATCGGGCAATTTTACAAATGCTCATGATTTGCCCGATAAAATGACTGTCGTGCAAGTCAGTGAGAATTATTTGCAAAATAACTCGACTGATGTTGAAGTCAAGTAAGTCTCTGAATGCCAACAGATATAAATAGGTGTCTGACTTTTCGTTCTTTTTATGTTACAGCGCCAAGTTCAACATCAATGAATTGCGAGTGGAGCCTTACTCCACTGTCATTTTGTCTTATGTGCCGGTTAAGACCGAGTAAAAAAACTTTGCATTTGCTGTACTACGCACAGACAATACAAATTTATAAAAAAAATATGACTAAATACTAAATGTTTGTTCTGATGTTAAAAAATCGTAATAATCTATTATATAATACAGCATTAAAGCTGATATTTAAAGTCGCATGCTACAAATTTATAAAGAAAAGTTGACGCTATCATGTTATGCTGAAAAGCAGCTTGATAAGCGATCTATTGCTTAAATATACTCAAATTGCTTGAATTGAAATCGTTTGTTTTTCTATGTCAATATTAAACCTGTTTACGGATTTATTTTTGCCGTGTTAATAAGCTTTTAATTTTAAAACTTGAGTCAACTTTTTCAGTACGCTGAGACAAGGTAAATAAATTAAACAATAAGTTAAACCCATACAATACAGTATTTAAAAAAATATTTAATTTATTTTCCATATTTATACTTTAGTTCAAGTAAACGTAATTCATGTTCATTTTGCATTCTCTTTTCCTCCATCTTAAGCTTTCTTTCTTCCATCGCCATTTTTGTCATTTCAATTTTCTTCTCCCATTCAAATTTTTCCCTACTCGCCTCAAGTTTTTTCAACTCAAATTCCTTTGTCCATTTAAACTTTGCTGCCTCAAATTGCATCTGCTTCTTTCGAATTTCCATTTTTAGTGTATCTAGGCTTGATAATTTGTCCATTGTTACTTTGGTTGGTGTTGTTTTTATATCCTGCAAGATACTTGGCGCTTCACTAGATGCTCCAGATCTAGATGTGTCCGCCACGAATTCACCAAACTCGTTTTGATATGTTGACGTATCGCCATAGTTTGTATCAGCAAAATCTTCACCATTAAGTGGATCCATTGTTTGGGCGGGACTAACGTATGTAGAGTCGCCACCAAATATTTCATGCATTTGGGCGTAAAATCTCCATTTAGTGCCTTCTTGGCCTGTGGTGCGCGCTTTTTCCCTTATGCGGTCATATGTACCTTTAAGGTTACGAAACTTTCTGTCTACGGATTCACCATCGAATCCTTTGTGTCCGTATAAAGACATTTCATACGCTATATTACTATAAATACATTTTTTCTTACGCTTCGGATCTCGAAAATCATCTTTGTGTTCCAAATATTGCGTTAGCAGGCATTGTATAGCATTTGAGTTCCACTCGGCTAAAATTATGTTTGCACATTTAGCTATTGTTAAGTTAGTTGCTATATTGTAGAGCATGAACTACCTTCGTTTTCGGTGTTGTTGTTTTTTTCCATTTTTGCAAGGATCTTTTGTTGTTATCGCTGAAATGTAAATAATGTTTGTGGCTTGATGTCATTAGACAGCTGTTTGTTTGTGGCGGTGTTGCCAGACTTTACATTTTGTTTAGTATTGCAAGGCTAGTTTCAGTGCTGTAAAACTACAAACTTAGCTGAGACACAAACCAAGTACTAACTTTATGTTGCATTCAAATTCAAAAGTTTTGTATATTTTAAAGCTGTTGCTGAATAAACAACAGCAACTGGCATTGTTTTGCTTACCACAAAACGTTTGCCTTTGGAATACAACTTTAGAACGAATACCACAGATACACAAAACTAAACAAACTGCTAGCTGCGTATGTCCAACTTTGAGATACAAATAGTTTTGCGTAAAACTAAATTTCAAATGCAAAAAACCGACAGCAATACATACACACTGACACAAACACAAACACACGCACACACACATGCAAAAGTAAAACAATTGAACCAAATGAAATTTTACGCAGACCAAGCTAAAGCAGACAAATAATCAAAATCGACAAACTAAATGGTTCAAAGCCAGGCACAGTGGTCAAAATGTTAAACTTAGCAAGAATAAATTTTAATTTCTTTATTTTGATTTGCGCCAATATTTGTGCAAAGAATTGTTTTTTTTTCGCGACTTTTGGGTTAGGAAAACGAAAACTCTAACGAAAATTTTGCTCTTATGTTTTCAATATTATTATTAAGAAACTGTAGCTAAAAGTAGTATTGATAAGATTTTTAAATGATTGAAAACTTTTATGCTTATAAAATACAAAAAAAAGTATGATTAGATGAACCACTTTGCTCATACGTTCCCTTTTTCATAACCAAAAACAAGGCTTGCTTCCTCAAGGGGCGGAAATGAACGAAATGAATGATCAACCATGCCTTTGTCTAGTTTGAAAGCTAAGGAAACTTATTATTTAAGCTCAAAATAGATCAATAATAATAACAGCTATATATAGAAATATGCCTGTTGACTTCGTTCACTCCGATTTTGACTATCCAAAGTCAAAATCGAAATCCAGAACACGCAAGAAAGCTTTAAAAATTAACCAACTTTTGGTTGTTTCTCACATACCAACTTTCAATTCAGAAACAACTGCCATCAACTGTGTAAATCTGAAAAATATTATTAAATGGGAATTAAAAATTGATTACCAATAAATATACAACTAAACGCGGGAATAGGTTCCCAAAAAAAATGCCGCGTTGTAAGAAATCGTGTTGTAGGGGATATGAACTCCATACAAAAATCAGAGTTTGGTTCCAAACTAAAAAATTGTTTGATAAAAAATTGGATAATAATAAAATTTGATTGATAAGATTTCTTTTATTTAAACAAAATAAAATAAAATTTCAATTCTACGTAACATATTCAAGTTGAAATGACTTAAATTAAAGCCAAAATAGAAATTCTTAATCCTCCTTACCACTAAGGATGATTTGTCTCGAACCTTTTGTTCGTTCTAGTTCAAAATCTGAGCTTGATCCATTATCAGATTCGGGCATTCTTTCATCGATTACACTGTCCTACAGAATTGACAAAAATCAAAGAACTTTTCAAGTGACCTAGTGTACGTTGTAGGTCTTGACGAGTAGATCACGATAGTGTTTTCAAGTGTCTAACACCCCCAAAATCGGAAGTTATTGCTTAAAAACCGTTTTTCGGGTACTGCGATCACTCCCACTATCACAACGTCGCCATTTTTCAACCGATTTACGATTGCTTTACGGTTTTGAAAAGAAGAAGATTCAAGCTTTAAGATGATATACATTTGTTTATACTTTATACAAAGCAACTACGAGATTTTTAAAAGTTATCTAAGATTTACACTTTTTTTATTCGATTTTCACACTTTGAAGTCATTTTTATATAACATTTTGTTGAAACACCTTTACCTTTTTACATTTAATCTTAAAGAAATATTAATTCCGAGTAAGAAAAGTTATGGTTTATTAAAATCGGTCGATAAATGCTTAAGTTACGACGCTTATTGTAAACAAGAAAATTCAATTTTCATCGACAAAAAAAAAATGTTTTAGATGGATAATTCGTTTGTTCATGAAGATATCATAACCAAATTTGGTATAATGCTAAAGAACAATAAAAAACTTACAAGTGCCAAATTTGGTCGCAATATTTTAAAAAACAAACGAAATACAACAAATTTTGTTAAAAAATCGATTTTTTGACCGATAATTCCTATGGGAGCTATATGATATAGTCAACCGATTTGTTAAAATTTGGCGTTTTGAAATTTTTTAGAGCACTTAGGCAATGTGCCAAATTTCAACAAAATCGGTAGACTATATCATATAGCTCCCATAGGAAATATCGGTCAAAAAATCGATTTTTTAACAAAATTTGTTGTATTTCGTTTGTTTTTTAAAATATTGCGACCAAATTTGGCACTTGTAAGTTTGTTTTATTGTTCTTTAGCATTATACCAAATTTGGTTATGATATCTTCATGAACAAACGAATTATCCATCTAAAACATTTTTTTTTGTCGATGAAAATTGAATTTTCTTGTTTACAATAAGCGTCGTAACTTAAGCATTTATCGACCGATTTTAATAAACCATAACTTTTCTTACTCGGAATTAATATTTCTTTAAGATTAAATGTAAAAAGGTAAAGGTGTTTCAACAAAATGTTATATAAAAATGACTTCAAAGTGTGAAAATCGAATAAAAAAAGTGTAAATCTTAGATAACTTTTAAAAAATCTCGTAGTTGCTTTGTATAAAGTATAAACAAATGTATATCATCTTAAAGCTTGAATCTTCCTCTTTCCAAAACCGTAAAGCAATCGAAAAATCGGTTGAAAAATGGCGACGTTGTGATAGTGGGGTGATCGCAGTACCCGAAAAACGGTTTTTAAGCGATAACTTCCGATTTTGGGGGTGTTAGACAATATTGAAAAACGCTATCGTGATCTACTCGTCAAGACCTACAACGTACACTAGGTCACTTGAAAAGTTCTTTTTCACTGTTGGACAGTGTTATTGGTTTGAAAAAATATTCTAATGAAAATTGTTTGCTCTTATTTCGTAAGTATTTATAAATTTCTTGATAGAGAGTTAAGCTGTTTTGAAGATTTCGTTTAAATATTTTTGCTCTCTCGTTCTCCAAAATGTATTTTTCCAACTGCTTTGCCATATTTAAAACTTTCTCGATACTTTTTAGTGAAAAGTTTTTATTTTCTATATCGAAAAGATGGTCAGAGCTATCGCCAATCGATTCTTCATTTGTCATTGCCACTAAATCTGCTTCGTTTATTTCGTCGTCCGCAATTATTTCTTGAATATCATCCATTGTTATTTCATCAAATTCATTCCTTCTACTGCATGCGCCAATCTCACTATGTTTCTATATTAATTTTCTATTAGTGTAGCAACAATTTCCTGAACGTCTATTTCCGGTAATAGTGCTTTCCAACAAGCTTTTAGTGTTGAACGACAAATTTCTTTAAGTGACGTATCAACAATTTCAACGCAATTTAATATTGAGAATTGTTTCCAGACTTTACGCATTTTGGAAAACGCGTTATAGAAACCCGCGTTGTAGGAGGGTTACCTGCATACGAAGTGTGTTCAAAAAATAATGTGACTTTTCAAATTTCACGGACAACGTATTTTCGATTATCGATTTTTTTGTTTTCTTGTGTTGGTACACTCTTCCCGAAAATCTGTACCAAATTTCAAGTGAATGGCATTTTTTGTTTGGTTGTGAGAGGCGTAAAGGTTATAAGTGTTTTGCGTGCTCGGCGATTGTTTTTTTTTTCGGTCTTGGCTCTTCTGGCCGCTTCCGATTGGGCTTTGGTTTCGAAAGCATAACCATATACCCATGATTCGTCACCGGTTATGACCCTTTTGAGTAAATCTGGGTCGACGTTGACGTCATTCAACAACTCTTGAGCGATGCTTATGCGTCGGTTCTTTTGGTCAAAATTTAGCAATTTCGGAACAAACATCGCTGACACACGTCTCATGCGCAAAACGTTAGAAAAAATTTCATGGCACGAGCCAAACGATATACCGACATCCTCAGCAACTTCTCTGATAGTGATTCAACGATTTTCCAAAACAATTTTCTTCCCTGCTTGAACGTTTTCATCAGTTGTTGACGTGCTTGGGCGTCCAGAGCGAGGCTTCTTCCCGGCCATCTTGGAAGAGTTTGTACCACTTGTAAACATTTTTTTTACTCAGAACAGTTTCACCGTATGCTGCTGTCAACATTTCAAGTGTTACGGAGCACTTAATTTTATATTTTACACAAAATTTGATGCAAATCCGCATAGCATCTTTAAAAAAAGTTTTTGTATAACCCTCTAAACTATATATGTATATCCCTATATGTAAATGTCAACTTTTTTATATAATAGAGAGATATTAAGTTTAAGTGTTTTTTTTAGTCATTTTAAGAAATTCAGTATCACGTCATTTAGTTCAAAGTCCTAGCCAACAAATAAGCTTTAATAATTTTTAACATATGATGATAATGATAGTATTTTTTATAATAAGCTGTTTTTTTCACAAAAAATGTTTACTTTTTCAAATGTCATTTTTACTTCGATATTTATTCTCTAAAAAAAATTGTACTCCCAACTATTTCGAAAGCTTTTTATTCCAGCTAAAAAGCTAATTTTGACCACTGTGCCAAGGCGCGAGCACGCTCTGCAAAACAAAGCGCCAAAATGTTTTTAGTTTTGATACTGACAACTTTTAGTTTTCCTTATTGTCTTTATGTTTGTTGCTGTTGTTGTTGTTGTTGTTGCTGTCAATGGCAGTCTGGGGAGACTTCACTTCGGGCCAGGCCAAAAAGGATGCGCACGTGCTAATGTGATTAGGTACAAGATATACACGCATACATATGTACTACATATACATATGTACAAGTTGTAGAGAAAACCGCAACATGCAGTGCAGTTGATTGCGGCCAGCCAACAACAATAACAGCAACAGCAACAACAACCTCACAACTGAACGCCTTTTGTAGATAGTTTGAAGCCAAAGCTGAAGTATTGTATCTATGAGATGCAAACCATTGTTGCGCAGGTCAGCAAAAGCATTTTGTTTTTGGCAGCCAACTCTAGTTGGAAAACTTTTCGTGTGCTCGCTTTGTGGTAGCTACATACATATAAACATACATAGATACATATATATACATATCTATACATCTATGCATATCTGTAAGATACAACTTGCCTGCCTTGTGTGTGCAATTATTTTATATGTTGCAAAACTTTTTCATCAACAAGTCATCAAATGCAGCCAGTGTAACGCGCCACTTCAGTACAGAACCAACCAGATAACCACAGACACATTTACAGTAATTTAATTTGCCACATGCAACACGCAAAGTCCGAAGCGCCTAAAAGCTGCAACGACAAACTCAGCTAACTCAACTATGTGCTCATAATTAAATAGGGGGATTTTTTTTTTGCGATAATAAACATTTTGCATGTTTTAACAACTTGAATTTTTATTCAGCTTATCACTGACTCCTGTTTTTAGATGTTAAAAATAATAATTATTATTATTAGTTCCTTGAGTTTACAGAATTATACTATATCTATTAAAAAATTAAATTAAATAAGACTGTGCAGTCGCTCTTATTCTGAGCATTAGGAAGGAATGTTGCGTTGAGAGTAGACAATCAGCCCTTTATATTTTTTCTTAATTTATTCAACTCAGCAAGAAGCGTGAATACCCCAATTATTATCATTATTAGAGCCTTGGTGTAATTGCAATAAAATAAGGAATACATTATGTAAATACACCTCTCTTAGTAAGAGCATAAGGAAGGTACAAAATTTTTCCATAATTATCTGTCAAGACCTTTTTGCCGGATTTCGCCCCAGGAGCCAAACTGCCGATGTTTAGCGTGGATAGAGATAGATTTGCCGTGGTCGTCAACATAAAAAGGAGTCCTTTCCGACGCTTGTTTCTTGGGCTTCACTGAATAAGTGTTTTTTACGTGGCGGGCTCCAAGCCCTGCGTACAACCCAGATTTAATGTCCAGGGAATTGGACAGCGCCGCACACATTGGTTCACAGATTGGCGGGTGCTAATCTGGTATTCAGAAGGGGCCACGAGGGGCTGTGTGTCAACTTGGATAAAGCAAGGAACAAGGATCGGTCTGGCGGCTGCCGTGTTGACCACAATCAGAGACTTTGCCTTGTATGCGATAACCTTACCACCGACAACGATGTCAGCCTGGAGATCAATCGCAGAAATATCTTGCCAGCAGGTGCTATTTCGGGCTCAATAGGCAATTGAGTAGTAGAGACCTCTCTCGCGCGACAAAACTATCAATCTACAAGGCACTCATCCTTCCAGTGCTTCTTTACGGCGCGGAAGCCTGGACCATGTCGCTAACTGATGCAGCTGCCTTGGGAGTTTTCGAGAGGAAAGTACTGCGCAAGAGCTTTGGTCTTATTCGACTTGGCGATGATTACCGCATCCGCACCAACCAGGAGCTGTATGAGCTCTTCAACGACATGGACGTTGCTCAGCGTATCAACATCCAGCGGCTTCGCTGGCGCGGACATGTCGTTAGGATGGAGAGGACGACCGTGTTTGCGTTGGAAAGACCGTTCGTTTTAAGGCAGGCCGTAACCCGGTAATCGGGTTGTTATGGCCACATAAGAAGAAGAAGAAGAAGAGTGCAACCACGTGACTCGTGGACGGCCAGGCCTACGTGACCCTTTGGGATTTTCTCAATGCCGGTATTGTTTTTCCAGAGTGTGTGTCCCTCCCCATTACCTATTTTTTACATCGAGTTCTATTGGACATCTAAAATTTCTCGTGGCCAGAATATTTGGAGTATTCATCGAAGGCATTTATTAATAAATACTTGTAGTTTCTGTCAGATTCGTTTCGAAACCTTCCACGTTTTTGGGCCACAAAAATACCCTCAATTCTGTTTTTACACGGTTTTAAAATAAAGCATTCTAAAAATTTATTTTTTACTTTATTTAAAAAAAAAAACAGTTTGATATTTTAAAGAAACTTTTATTAACCTAATATTTATATTTATTTCACAATAAAATACATTTTATCAACGTTAATAACATAGTTTTTGAAGGATCTTCTAGATAAAGGCATGTTAAAATAGTAATGGCTTTAATCTCCGAAGTTCTCCGAATAAATAATAAAAAACATTTGCCTATTACATACTTTTCCACAAACTTACTATATACTTTATTAAATACCTAGTTTAGTAATAGGAATAATAATCAGGCCTGTTCTAGATTTCGACTCGTATTGAAAAGTCATAACGAGTGCACTCTGACAAATGGTGTTCTAGATTTCGACTGAGTTCGAATCGACTTCGAATAACCATTTGTCTAAAACAGCTGGACGGCTATCCATAAGTTCACTTGCAGAGTTACCACAAGTTTTCGAACATCAACTTTATTAATATATTTTTGCTTTCTGCCAACATCTTTCTGAGAGATAAATATTTTTAATTTATTTAAAAATTTTGCACAATCTATTTTATATACATACTAGTGGGCCCGTCAGACGTTTCCTGCCCAAACTTTTCAATACTCTTAAAGTGAATAAACATCGTAAGATTCTCTAGTTAGCTTATCTGGAAAAATATAAGATTTTTAGATTAGTTTGCTTTTTATACCCTGTACCGTATGGTACCAAGGGTATATTAAGTTTGTGCAAGCCGAAAATGTATGTAACATATAGAAGGAGACGTCGGAGACACCCCAAAGTTACCTAAAATATGATCAGGGTGAACAGAGAAGTCGATATACCCATGTCCGTCTGTCCGTCTGTCCGTCCGTCCGTGTGAACGCCTAGATCTAAGAGATGGTAAGAGCTAGAGTTACCAAACTTTCACATTAGATCCCATATTATTCCATAGGAGGCAAGTTTATTTTATTTTTTTGATATCGGGGATAAATTATATAGCTCCCATGGGGGTGTTTGAGACGCCCTCGACAAAAAAAAGCGTTTTAGATGAATAATTCGTTTGTTTATGAACCAAATTTGGTATTCGAAAGTTTTTTATAGTTCCCAATCACTGTACCAAATTTGATCTAAATCGGTTGACTATATCATATAGCTCCATAGGACCGATCGGCCAAAATAACTTTATTAAAGAAAAATTCGCTATATTTCGTTTTTTAATAAAGATATCGTAACCAGATTTGGCGTTTGAAAATTTTTAGACCACTTAAGCAATGTGCCAAATTTGAACAAAATCGGTTGACTATATCATATAGCTCCCATAGGTCCGATCTTCCAAAAAATCGATTTTTTAACAAAATTTGTTGTGTTTCATTTGTTTGTTAAGATATTGGGACCAAATTTGACATTCGTGAGTATTTTATAGTTCCTAAGTACTGTACTAAATTTAATCCAAATCGTTTGACTAGATCATATGGCTCCCATTGGACCAATCGGTCCAAAAAAACGTTTTTTGTACAAAATTCGATGTGTTTTGTTTGTTTGTAAAGATATTTGAAATAAATTTGGCATTCAGATCTTTTTTAAGGTATTTAAGCACTGTGTCAAATTTTATTGAAACCGGTTGACTATATCATATAGCTCCCATAGGAACGATCGGTCAAAAAAAAATTTTTGCTTAAAAATTTTTCTGTTTTTGGTTTTTTGTGAAGAAATCGGACTTTATTACAAGCTAGTGGTACAGGGTATCCTAAAGTCGTCCGCGCCCGACTTTACGTCCGCCATTTTTACCTAACTTTTGTTAAAATCTTTACTTTTAAATTTTGTATTTACAATCTGTCTTAAAACAATTAGCAAGCCTAATAATGAAAAGTAAAAAAATTTCACATACAGTCTGTTAAGTAAGAGCGTGTACGGCACAACTTATTAAAAAATTGATTTAAACAAAAGTTTCTTTACATAAATTTATTCTATATGTTCCGAAGCGTGACGCAATTATATCAATAACATGTCCAGTCACCACCAGCGTCAATAATCACCTGGCATATCCGCGGCATACTTTCCACCAAATTTTGCAGCATATTCGACAGGAAGCGCTCTCCAAATGCTTCGAACTTCTCGGGAAAGCTGTTTCAAAGTAAATGTGGGTCTTCCTCGAAGCTTTTGCTTGATGACGGCCCAGAAGTTTTTGATGGGATTTGCATTAGGGGACTGTGCAGCCCAATCAATATGATGATGCCTTTTTCGCGCTTGCAGTCGGTACAGAGACGACTGCGGAGTTTGGGGTCATTATATTCCTGCAGAATCCAATCTTCTTTTTTGTTGATAAATCGACTTTTGACAGTCGGTAATAAAGCTTTTCGATAAATTTCGGCCATCCTGGGAGCATTCAGGTTCTCTCTGAAGTAATGCAAAATGCCGAAACCCTTTTTTGAGAAGCATCCTCAATAATGAATTTTTATAGGGTGTTTAACGGTGCGCGGGACAAAATTACTTGAAGACAAAGACCCGGCCCGCGGTATGATAGAATAACCCCAAACAGAAGATTCGTCGGAGAAAAGTACGTTACTCCAATCGCGATCAATATTATCTGTTGCTCGAACCAGTCGTTTTCCAACGTGTTTTTCGGACAACAGAGGTTTCTTCAATGTGCTTCGCCGTTTCAAATTATTTGTTTGCAAATAGTTTTGAATCGTTATATGCGATATATCTATACTCTTTTTTTTTTAATTTTGCTTGCTCTACACGTAAACTTAAGCCAGGATTCCGCGAAAACAAACTCACGATCATTTTTTCATCCTTCTTGGTCACGCTACCTGTTGAGCCACGATCGGCAAGGTCATCGACCTTTTTCGACTCCTTGTAGCGTTGCACTCACTTCTGAACAAAAGTCTTCGACTTTTTAAAATATTTTGCCGCCGCTGCATAGGACATTTTTGATCCTTTTGGATGGATGCAGACAAAAACTCCCTCGAAGCGTTCTGCATATGCAGTACTCATTCTGCTTAACGTACTTTTCTGACTAAGTTTTGACTTCCAATCGAACTTTTTTACTAGTGCGTCAAAGACAAAGGTTATGTCTACTCGTAAACGAATTTTTAGAGATCTACTGCTTACCGACTGCGGATAATGCCGTACATGCTCTTACTTAACAGACTGTATGTATTTTCGTCAAAAAAAGTGTTATCATGATTTAATGGAATTTTATTCAAAACCGCCAACTTAGAACTTTATTCTCATATAGACGATATATTATAATACTAGGAAAAATCTTAAAAAAGTTAAAAAACGAGCGGTTATTATTAGCTACTTATTTAAGTAAGTGATGAACTATAGACTGGACATAACCTTACAGGCAGGAAAGAGTATTTACTATTTACTTTATGAAAAGAATGTAAGCTCATTTTTTGTCATACGCCTTGGACTAACTGTCAATAGATACGTCAACAGCGTCAGCAACAAAAAGACCCACAACAACAAAACCAACAACAACAAGTATAAAATGCAGAGAAAGAAACGTATGCGACAGAGCAACAACAACGACAACAACAGCAACAAGAACCGGCTAATTTGTATTGATTTTGTGCTTTTCATCTCTCTTTTTTTTATCTTTGCCGCGTTGTTTGTTTTGATTTTTCCCATGCATAAATTTTGCATATTAATTGAGTGTCACTCTGAACAACACACACATATGTATCGTACACACACATAGACACAGTACAGACACTCACACTCACAGTCAATTACACTCTTGCACTCGTTCTCTCTCTTATACACTCTTTGACAACTAGATGAGGGAGGCGGTGAGGTGGGTTGATTTGGCGCTCATTAGTTGACCTAAACTGCGCCCAAAAGCCATCAAGCTTTGATTAACATTTTGCTCACAAATACTCAAACACTAAATGAGTTGCATCTAATTGAGTGACAAACAACAACAACAACAACAACAACAACAACGACGAGGAGAGACAACAATGCACATGACAACAACAGCAACACCTAATAAACTGTGCCAATTTGTTTTAAAATGCATCAACCTGGCGCTCCATCCAAAAAATTCCAACACCTCCATCCAATTGTTACAGCTTGCACATGGACTGACTCGACTCGACTCTATGGTCTGTTGGTCATTTACGATCTGGGTTGGGTTCCTCAACTCTGTTCTCTGTTCGTTGAATTTTTGGAACCCGACTGTTTTTCAATTTGCATGCAAGCGTAAATTACTTGCACAATCCGTTCAACATTTTGATTCACCACCTCCCCCCCAACCTACCCCTGCTGTGTACCACACACTCCACTTAAGTAAAGTTAAAAGGTTTTGTCCTGTGCTGTGTTATGTATGCAGATTACCTTAGTTTTCGTCACTTCCTCTACACTCGGCACAAGGAGTATATTAACTTTGTGCAAATTAAATTATCTGTGCAATGTATTGCGTAATAAATTGCTAAGCTGGACAAAAGAAATTTACTTGGATAAGACTGTGGGATAAGATGGGATATGTCAATTATAAAATTCAGCAAAATACGAAAAGGTATTCTGTATTT
Source organism: Chymomyza amoena (assembly GCA_037043745.1). Lineage (NCBI taxonomy): Eukaryota > Metazoa > Arthropoda > Insecta > Diptera > Drosophilidae > Chymomyza > Chymomyza amoena. The sequence goes on along the minus strand of JBAMAX010004710.1, from coordinate 154,986 downwards.
GATTATTAAAATTTTGTGTGTAGGAATAATTGGATATTTTTATTATTTCGAATTTTTTGAATATATTTAAAGTCAAACATCGTTTCCATTCGTAGGAGCATAGTTTTACTGAAAACAAAAATGATGTTGTAATTTTTAGATAAAAACTTTAGATAATATCATGGTAGCATTTTTATAAGTTTTGAGATTTTGTTTAGATCTGCCAGATAATTGTTACTCTGCTAATCATTTGGTTTGATTGAATAGATTTAAACTCGAGATCTAAAATTGGGATATACAGGGTGGTCCATATAAAAACTGGAATCTAATTTTGCTATAAAAACAAAACGGCTAAATATTTTTAAATGTTCAAAGTTTTATTTGAAAGGTTGGTTCATGACATTTATTTATCAAAAATAATTTTGGTCAAATGATCACTACGGCTGGCTTGGCAGTATGCCACTCGATCGGTCCAATTTTTGAGCACATTTTCGATTGTTTCGGGCCTTATCCTGGCAATAGCGGCTCCAATCTCGTCCTTCAGCTCATCTATTATTTGAGGATTGTTGGCATAGCAAACATCTTTCACCGCACCCCAAAGATAATAGTCCAAACGCGTCAGATCGCAGCTTCTTGGTGGCCAATTCACAACGCCATTTCGGCTGATTATGCGATTTCTGAAGATTGTGCGCAGAAGATCGATTGTGGCGTTCGCCGTGTGGCACGGGCGCCGTCTTGTTGAATCCAAATATCGTCCAAAGCTTCATCTTCCATTTGTTCGAAGTGCCAGTCGGTCAACATTGCGCGGTAGCCCACGCCATTGATGGTTTCGGCGGCTCCTTCTTCATTTTCGAAGAAAAACCGGCGGATGACGCCGCCAGACCAAATTCCGCGCCAAACAGTCACTCGTTGTGGGTGCATTGGCTTCTCGTGTAACGCTTGCCCCAGATGCGACAATTTTACTTATTAACATAACCATCGAGGTGGAAATGAGCTTCGTCCGAAAAGATGATTTTTCGATAAAATTCACCATCTTCGGCCAAACTCAAGACTCACCACTTTGGAAATAAGTTTTTAATATTTCCCAATTTTCTTCAAGCGTATAGCGTCCCATTTCGTAAATGTCAATGTTTTTACTAAATAGTTACCAATATATGAATGATATTTGACGCCTTAAGAGTCAAATAATCGGTAGTTCAAATTCTAAACACTATATGGACCACCCTGTACAAATAAGGAGTCATGTCAGTTGATAGAAAGCTAAGAGTCATTTTCATACTTATTTTCTACGTAGAATCCAAATCCGTTGTCAGAATTTGCCCATCTTGTCAGGATTTTGAGATTATGAACCCGAAAAACTCAGTTTTTTTCTACTTTTGGATTATGTACAGGGTGCAACAAATTTTTGTGGTTTGTCTCTTCAGTTACATCAATTAGTTAAGCTCTTACCCTTTTTTTGCAAAGTGCTGACCTATATTATGAAAGCCACCATATTTAAAGTTTATAAAAAAAAAGTATTCATTTATATTTTAAATTTATTCAAAAAAAGTGTCCAACCTTCATTTTTGTCCTTTTAAGGGTCATCGCGTGAACCTTTGTAAAAAAGTGCACTTTATGTTAATTTTGGGTCGATAAACACGAGAAATCATTGGTATACGGTAGATCTGGGCTTGATTTTCAATTTTCGAGAATCGATCTTTTCACTTAAAAATCGATTTGATCGATTAATCGGACTAAAAAGGTAGGCACTAACAATACAAAAAAATAACGAAAACATAAATTCAAAACTTGATATAAGAAAACAAAAAATACAACACAACATAAAAATGTAAGTCATTTAATTAATTTTTTTGATGATTTTTGTAAAATTTAAAAAAAAAACACTCAAAATCGCCTACTCAATATGAATCGATTCTTCGATAAAAACCCCCAAATACACATTAGGCTAGAGGAAAAATATTGTTTTTGTCCTTGTAAATGAAAGATTTAAGACGACTTATTTTAAAAAAATGAGCGACTCGAAATTCATTTTGGACCCATAACTTAAAATATTAAAATCCCTGAGAGCCCCAAACCGTTTTTCTACTTCATTAAATTGATCTGCAATAATGTACATTAAAAATCGATGCTCAATACGCAAGAATCAATTTTATTGTCAGAAAAAAAGGATCGATTAAATCGATTTTAAATCGAATCGACGCCCAGTTCTAGTATATGGTTTAATAGCATCTACAATTTTTATCCGGTTTTAAAGATCTTAGAATCGAATTGTTCGTAAAAGGAATCTCTTTTAGCTCGAAGCTTAACATATTTTTCGAACAAATTTTTTTCGTTAATAAAATCAGGCTAAAAATTTAAAATTTTGAAAAATACAGGGTGCGCCATTTGAATGTGGTCGATGGAAATATTGAAGCAGACACCGGCCCAAACAGTCACTTTCTGATCATATAGTGGAGTTTGATGGATAGTATGAGGATTTTCTTTCCCCCAAATGCGACAGTTTTGATTTTTACAGTGCCAGATAGCGTGAAATGGGCCTCATCAGTCATTAAAATTCGCTCCCAAAAATCGGGCAATTACATTTAATGAACATTGTCACTATTTCCGCGCGTTCTTTGGGCGTGAATCGATTCATGGTTAAAATTGTAATGCAATAATCTTTCCAAAATGTGTTCGACGACGTCAATCGGTTGAAATCTGTCAAAGTTATTCAATATTTTCATCGACCACATTCAAATGGCGCACCCTGTAGTTGAAAATTACACTTTTTTCGAGTTTGGTTGGTTTAACCTCAATAATTTTTACTTAATCTGTACATATCATGCATATATAAAGACCACATCAATACCTTTCGATCTAATCGTCTTTCGTATTCATAAATTTTCTTCTCGAGATATTAACGAAAAATTGAAACAAACCCAAAAACATGTTTTTCGAAAAAATCTTGAAAATGGTGCTCAAGAAAAAAAAGGTTGTAATTTTTGTGTTTGTCGACCCTAAATTGCTCTAAAAACTTTTTATAAAAGTTCATTTTTCGTGCAAATTAGTGTTATATAAAAAATATAATAATATTATTATATTATGTATCTCTTTATTTTTAAATAAAAATTAATTTTTTACTATTATACATACATATATTTTTTTTAATTATATTTTTATTGGTATCAGCCAGAGCAAATCAACTTTTAGTTAAGAATCACAAATTAGTTATTTTTTGAATTTTTGTAAGTGTTAGTAGATTTTATTTTGCAAATTGAAAATAAAATTTTATTACGTTAGCTTCTTCTTCTGTGGGATGCTCAATATCAATTCTAATATGGATAACTTAAATAAAATCATTGTAATGCATACAAAATTTTTTTTTAATCCCTTCATCCCGGACAACGATGAAATTGCAGTATATGGAAGCTATATGATATAGTCAACCGATTCTGATCAAATTTGGCACAGCGCTTGGGTACTCTAAAAAACTTATAAATTTAAAATTTATTTAATCTATTTAAAAACAAACGAAACACAGCGCATTTGTTCAAAAATCGTTTTTTTTGTCGATCGGTTCTATTGGAGATATAAAATATATTAAAAATAAATATAATATAGTTAAAAATAAAATAAAATTTTTCATAAAATTTGTTACAGTGTTTAAGTGTTAGAAAAAAGGGAAATATTTGTAAATTTTCGTAACATTTTTTTAATCTAAAAAAAAGCAAAAATGCACTGGAGCGCCCTCTGGCGGTGCTCAAAATTAAAAATAAATGTAAAAAATGGGTTCATCGGCCCCAAAAACCGCTGATTACACATTTGGCTATAGAAAGAATTTCGTTTTTTGACCATTTCCATGCAATGTCTAAGTCGATTTTAGAATATTTTGAAAAAAACCTATTTTGAAAAAGCGGCAGACTCAAAATTTATAGTTACCCATAGTTCCTTGGGTAAAGTTGCTTAGAATGACTCAAAGAATCAAAATTGCCGTGAGCCCCAGAACGTGTTTTTGGCTCCATACAAATTGAGCCGCCCTCATGTACATATATAAAAATAATACCAATATATATTTAGATTTAGAATATATTTATAAAGTTTTTAATTTGTTAGCTTTCTTTAACGCCTTTTGGGGTGTTTGGGATCGCTATTGCGATCTGAAGCTACCAGGTAAAGGAAAACTGCTTTTCTGCTGTTCTAAGTCGAGTTCTCTTTCAAGATCAGCAGCTAAAGTTTAGATCATTCGAAGGTTTGTAAGGCATAACTCCTATGGAATTGTATTACGTATTTCCAGATTGGTGTATTTATTCTGGAAATAACTTTGAATGCAGAGAATCCGGTGTAATCTGCGCAGCCTGGCTCGACAAACAGCCACCTTGGCTTTTATGTGGCCTTTAATATTGGATCTTTTGTCCAGAGTGTTCCTTAATGAGCTTCTCGATTCATGAACTTTTTTTTATAAACCAACCGTCAACACGCTTGCCCAGACCTTTTTTACGAATATGCTCACACCTTCATGGAATCGATACGCAGTATACTCTATATCAATGCCTGGCACCCTCCCGACTATGTCACTCTCCAAATCCATTTTTCTACATAACAAACGCGCTGTTCTTTTGACCAAGTTCGAAGCTCATCCCAAACTGCTGACAAAGAGTATAATAAAGTCGGTAGGAACTTTTTATTTGCCAATTTTGTCGTTGCCTTACACTCCAGCTTGGTCACACCTTTTTGCTTTGCTTTGGTCCTGCGTTTGGTTGAGCCGAATTTGCTGTCTCTGACCGCTCCAAATCTTTTGTTTTAAATTACTTGCGTATCTGGGTTGTGAAACACGTTTTTTGGCACTCCATTTGTCATTAACCACGATTAGTTCGGCTTGAAAACTTCTCATATTTCTTTTTTCTTATATGTAGTATTATTCTTTCCTTTCTGTTGGTTCTCTGCAACTAAGGCAACTCTTTTATTGCCTTTCAGACATTGAATTATCAATAAGAATTCAAAGGTTCACCAAAATACCAAAATTGTTGGGCATTTACATAATTTGTGCTACGTTTTACGATCAGATAAGTGAAATATCGGTCATTTCTTTTTTCGTTCTTTTTTTCTCAAATCAAACCGACAAAATAATATAATGTTGGGTGCAGTCTTCGACCTCTGATACATACTTATTTTAAATTTTATGTTTTTATGATTGAATTATTTGCGTGCCATAGCAGTGGTATACAAATTACTATAAGTCGGAGCAAGATGAGACTAGTGTTAAAAAGGGAGTGCTTTATCCCCCAGGTGTGCGTTAACCAACCAACTTGTTTGCTTGGATGTAAGATTAATCATAGTTTTCTGCTACATTATGACTAGCAGAAGAAGGCAATATCCTCGCTAGCTTCAACAGGTTCTTAAGTACATACTCGATATGTAATGAAGCAAAAGAAATCAAGTGAACGAATGTGTTTTAGAGTGCAGAAGTTTGTATACTCTGCTTTTGAAAAAGATTACGATGCGTCGAAACGACGAACCCTATTGTTTACGTCTTTAAAGCAGGCTGTTACTGGAAATATCGGTATTTTGTAATTAAAGCACGTTCATTAATTAATTTTTTATGCCTTAATTCAAATTATGCTCTAGGATGCAATTCAAGTATAATTAATAATGAATTCAAATATACTTTACAAAAACTTACAAAGATATTTCAGTCTTCCTTCGAGAATTGCATAAATAATTCTCAAGCCGAAAATAAAAAAATGTTTTTTTTCAAATACTATTTTATCTACAAGAGTTTCTAAGTAAAATTTTTATATTGCGATCATTATTGAAGAATTACATATTATTAAATCTGTCCATTTCATTATGTCGATTGACGCTGTTCCTATAATCTTTATTATTCCATTCAGGTAAGGCACTCGGAATATTATGCAGCAAAGCTTTCGATGGAATTGTAACTAAGATGCTTCAGTCGAACATGTTCACATCATCGTCAAGAGATTCAAATTCGAATCCTTTTTGCCGATCTCTGCTTTACACTCATCGCATAAAAATCCAAAAAGTCACATAAAACATAACGATACGTCCCTGCGACGTACTCTTTGTGTCGTTGAAAGTGAGAGACAGAAGAACAAAAGGAACTGCGAGAGAGAGTAAAAATATTTAAACGTCTACAGCTGCATTTCGAGGACCCCATCAAACACTCGAAAGCAAACCATCAAACATGCACAAAAATGTTTAAGGTAAGATACTTACCATATTTAATTTAATTATATTCATTAACATTTTATTTAAATCAGATGAGTTAAGTTCCTCTATATATTTCAAAAGTTATTATGAAAATTTTAAAGTATAAACGGGTAATAAATAGTTACGCATAAAAAAATACTCTTTTTGGGATATTTTTTTGCTTCTATTTTATTAGTATTTGAAATTAATCAAGATGTATTTATTGAAAATATTTCATTTCGCGTCTCCTTTGAGGTTTGCTCCATTATCTAACGTAAACAGTAAAATACTCTTAATCTTACCTTTAATACTTAAAATCCAGATTTACCTTTAGTGCCGCCCTGGGCATCATGAAAAATGCCGCCCTTTTACACACTTACTTTTTGGCACACAGCCACTTTTTTATTTTACGTTAAAAAATTTGTGCCCCCCCAATTTTGCCGCTCTGGGCCTGGGCCCCGAGGGCCCCTAGTATACACCCAACACTGCTTAAAATGAATATCGAAATTCTCTTAATTAAGCTTTAATCTTTCATTGAGAGTATTTTTTCATTAAATTTTACTAAGCACTAATTTTTCTTTTATATCAATATTGGGTTATAACCTTTTAAATTTATCAGTTGATTGTCAATAAAATAAATATTCGAAAACAAAAACTAAACATTGTCAAATTAATAAATCGTTATAAGTGGGCCACTTTTTAGAACGACCTCTTCCATTTTAATTATTACTATTAGTCAGTAGCAACCACTCAAATTTGTTTTGTAAAATTTCGATTATTTATCGAGTTATCGATAACTGACTATTGGATTTGCCTTTTTCGAAACTAATCGAATATATTCAAACATACAATTTGTTTTTAATTAGATTGTGATACACTGTACATTTTTTCTCGCAAATATATATATAAAAAAAAAATATTTTATACATAACACAGGTCTACAAATACCGAGGCCATGTCAGTTTTTGGAAAGCTAAGGGTAACTTTGGCAGCAATTTCCTGCGTAGAATCCGAGTTGACCCATCACGTCAGGATTTAGAATAATTTAAGGTTATTACTCGAAAAATGTCTCTTTTTTCTACTTTTGAGGTTATGGACATGCTAAAAATCTTTGTCGTCTGCCGTCTGTCATAGTTAAATCATACATATAGTACCACTCTGACCCTTTAATTTAAGAGTTCAAAATATCAATTCCGTTTTTCGGGTACATAGTCCTCAAATATCTCAAAATCCTGACGTGACCCCGGATTTGAATTCCACGCATCAAATTACTTCGAAAATTATCCTTAGCTTTGCAACAACTAAACCATGTTGGACTTAGTAATCCTTCTAAGAACTTTGCAATGGAAATTTTTTTTCGGTGGACAAATTTTTATTTGTCCACTAAAAATTATTGGATGTAAATTGCTTGCTTCTTCGACTTAAAAATTACTTTTATTGCTTTTTAAATAAATCATTATGAATGATAAAGTTCGTTAATTTAGCATAAATCTGAGACTTTTCCAATTTGCGTCATTGTTGCGTATACGTCACCTTCCCTAGTGAGGGCAAATTATAAAATTTTGCAAATAAGCTATTTAATGCGAATGTCACGCCTCTATATTGATTTTTTCCCAAACAATTTTTTTGTTGCGAAAGCAATAAAAATGAGATACTTTGCAAATGTTCATAGATTAGAAAGAAATTATTTAAAGTGTATGGGGAAAGTTTCAAGTAAATCGATTTCGTGGGATATGTAGAGGCCCTGTGGCCGTAGAGAGACTATCCGGGCCCCAGGCGCAATCTCCGATCCGAACCCCTAGCAATTTTTCTTAATTCATGAAAATTCGTAAAATTGTTGGAAAGTGTGAATGACTCTCGAGTCCGGGCCCCTCCGAGAGCTCCGGGCCCGGGGGAAAAAGTCCCCGATCCCTAACCATGCAAAACCAAAACGAGTGGAATGAAAGTTAGGTGTTCTGAATTTAGACAAATCAAAACTTCGAAAAGTTATGTGTTGTCGTGTTGGACAAGTAAATTTGAAGATAATTTTATTAATGGTTGGCTTAAAATATGTATATAAAATAAATTGTACAAAATTTGTAAATAAATTCAAAATATTTGTCTCTCAGAAAGATGTTGGCAGAAAGAAGAAATAAATTAATAAAGTTGATGTTCGAAAACTTGTGGTAACTCTATAAGTGAACTTATCGATAGCTGGCAAGCTGTTCCATACAAATGGTTATCGATAGCACTCGAAATGAAAACCATTCGAAAATGATTCAAACTCAGTCGAATTCCAGAACACCATTTGTCGGAATGTACTCGTTATGACTTTTCAAAACAAGTCTAAATCTAGAACAGGTAAAAATGGTGTGAATAAAGGGACAGGCCAAAAATGTAATGCATATTGAAAATTAGTAGAGCAGAAGTAAATTAATTTCATTCCAGTTCCTTTGGTTTTTACAAAAACAGGCGCCTCGTGTAATGGACGAACAAGCAGACAGAGGGATATGGCTTAATCAATTTCTTGTATTTTTTTTCCATCAACTTAATATAACCCTTACCTTCTCAGTTCAGGGTATAATGACATGCACCACAAAGTAAAATCGATTTAGCTATGTACGTTTGTTTATGCCTCCATTTGTCTTGTTTCTTGGAAAGGAGCTACATTAGTTCTTATTCCAAGAGTATATAAATCTATTTCAGTATTGCTAAAAATCTAAAAATAATCTTCAACAGGTACAAAAAAATATAACAATACTAGGTGTGCTTGAACTACCAAAGAAAAATTATATTCAAAGATTATTCAAAGTCCAAAATTTAGATTGTAGAATTTTTCATAGCTTATTTTAAGCTGGAAGTTTTTTAAAGCGGGCATGCAGTTCCAAATTTGACAATCGTACAAAAACTGCAGATAAATGACTGCATTAAAGAAGAGTGTGTATATAAATGCAAAATGGTATTTATACCCTGTACCGTCTGGTACAAAGGGTATATTAAGTTAAGGAGTAATTAAGGAGTCGTTGGCGACACTCCTAAAATATGATAAGGGTGACTAGAGAAGTCGATATACCCATTTCCGTCTGTCCGTTTGAACGCCTAGATCTCAGAGATAGCAAGAGCTAGAGTAACCAAAATTTCACATTAAACAAGTTTATTTTATTTGTTGATGATATCGGGGTTAAATTATATAGCTCCCATAGGGGTATTTCAGACGACCTCGACAAAAAAAAAGTTTTAGATGGATAATTCGTTTCTTTATAAAGATATCGTAACCAACTTTGGCATTTTTTATTAACCCCCGACGCAAAAAGAGGGGTGTTATAAGTTTGACGTGTCTGTCTGTCTATGGCATCGTAGCTCCCGAACGCATGCAGTGATTTCAATTTAGTTTTTTTGTATTAAAGGTGAATTATGTGCGAGTGTTGTTAGACATGTTTGATGAAAATCGGTTGAGCCGTTTAAAAGTTGTGGGGAGTAAAAGTGGGGAGAAAAACATCAACTTTGTCCGATTGGCTTAAAATTTGGTCCTATTGAAGCTGACGACGCCACTGATTCTAATCTGAGGTTATTTTTCTCTATCTCTTCTCGTTTAGAAGTTATGGCCATTTGAAGTTGAAAACATAAACTTTTTCCGATTGGCTTAAAATTTGGTCCTATTGAAGCTGACGACGCCACTGATTCCAATCTGAGGTTATTTTTTCTCTATCTCTTCTCGTTTAGAAGTTATGGCCATTTGAAGTTGAAAACATAAACTTTGTCCGATTGGCTTAAAATTTGTCTGTCTGTCTGTCTGTCTGTGGCATCATAACTTCCGAACGCATGCAGTGATTTCAATTTAGTTTGTAGGTTATGTGCGAGTGTTCCTAGACATGTTTGATGAAAATCGGTTGAGCTGTTTAAAAGTTGTGGGGAGTGAAAGTGGGGAGAATGCGTAAAAAAAAGCAATCGAGCTTGACCTTGAATGTAATCTATACCTTAACAAGAATCTAAATTATAGTAAGTATATTATAATATACTAAAGTCTAACTTAACCTAACCTACCTATAAAAAGTATGAAATAAAAATTAAATTAAAAATTTAAAAAACCCCCGATACAAGAACTTAAGTAATTTTCATTTAAAAAGTAAAAAATAATAAAAGAAACTTAATGTTAAAGTACCTAAGAATCTATTAATAATTCTAAAAAAAATACGTCGCGTTGGGGGACCGCTCCTAAACTAACAATTTAAATACAAATTGTCTAATTAAGCAACAAAGATGAACTTAAAAACAAAATTAAGAAAATACTTCAAAAACTTTCATAGAATTACTTCAAAAAATTTGCATGTAAGATACGACCGTCAACGACATCTGCCCTCGCGTGTCCCCCAACGCGACGTATTTTTTTAGAATTATTAATAGATTCTTAGGTACTTTAACATTAAGTTTCTTTTATTATTTTTTCCTTTTTAAATGAAAATTACTTAAGTTCTTGTATCGGGGGTTTTTTAAATTTTTAATTTAATTTTTTTAGTTCCCAAGCACTGTACCAAATTTGATCAAAATCGGTTGACTATTTCATAGAGCTCCAAAATAACTTTTTTTATGCAACATTCGCTATATTTCGTTTTTATACACTGTACCGTATGGTACAAAGGATATATTAAGTTTGTCCAAGCCGAAAATGTATGTAACAAATAGAAGGAGTCGTCGGAGACACCCCAAGTTACCTTAAATACGTTCAGGGTGAATAGAGAAGTCGATATACCCATGTCCGTCCGTCCGTCTGTCCGTTTGATCTCAGAGATGGTAAGAGCTAGAGTAACCAAACTTTTACATTAGATCCCATATTATTCCATAGGAGACAAGTTTATTTTATTTTTTTGATATCGGTGATAAATTATATCGCTCCCATATGGGTGTTTGAGACGACTTCGACAAAAGCAAAGGGTTTTAGATGGATAATTCGTTTGTTCATGAAGATATCATAACCAAATTTGATATTTAAAAGTTTTTATGGTTCCCAAGTACTGTAACAAATTTCATCAAAATCGGTTGACTATATCATATAACGCCCATAGGACCGATCGGCTAAAATTACTTTTTTAAAGCAAAATTCGCTATATTTTGTTTTTTAATAAAGATATCGTAACTAGATTTGGCGTTTGGAAATTTCTTAGAGCACTTAAGCAATGTGCCAAATTTGAACAAAATCGGTTGTCTATTCATATAGCTCCCATAGGTCCGATCTTCCAAAAAATCGATTTTTTAACAAAATTTGTTGTGTTCCGTTTGTTTGTTGAGATATTGGGACCAAATTTGTTATTTGTGAGTTTTTTATAATTCCTAAGCACTGTACTAAATTTAATCCAAATCGGTTGACTATATCATATAGCTCCAATAGGACTAATCGGTTCAAAAAAACGTTTTTTATACAAAATTCGATGTGTTTGGATTGTTTGTAAAGATATTTGAACTAAATTCAGTATTCAGATCTTTTTTAAGGTGTTTAATCACTGTGTCAAATTTTATTGAAATCGGTTGACTATGTCATATAGCTGCCATAGGAACGATTGGTCAAAAAAAAATTTTTTTCTAAAAATACTTCTGATTTTGGTTTTTTTTGAAAGAACCGGATTTTATTGTAGGCTAGTGGGGTATCCCAAAATCGTCCTCGCCAGACTTTACGTACGTCATTTTTTTTGTAATCAGTTTAAAAACATAAGATTTAAATACAAACTATTTGTTTGGCAAACTATGCAAATTTTTATATGTCTGGATTTAATAATTTGTTTGGATTGTAAGAGCGTCCCTTGCTACCTAAACAGCTCAGAGCAAATACTAATTGGTAGGTAAATAGCTATACACAAAATTCTTCGACCGTAATAACATGCTTTCTCGTTGTGGCGGCAAGACAAGACACTGGCGCCATCTAGTGATTTTTGGTGGCGCCATCTTACGTAAAGTATCGCTTAAGCGCTGACAACGCTTTTTGCTTATTTATATAATTGAGTTTTTTATTTTCTTATTGTAAAATCAGACTTTTTTTAAGTGTATAAATTCTAAGAACAATTAAATTTAAAGAACTTCTTTTTTGTTTTTAAACAAAATTAATTTCCTTTATTTGTTACAGAAAGCAATGAAGAGTTTAGTTTAGAGTCATTGTAAAATTAAAATTACGAAGTGAAAATTTTTGATTTAGTGAAAATGGTTTGTTTTAAGATTTTTTAAAATAGTAAAAAAATTAAGTAGGCTTCCACCAATAACGATTTAGCCTGAATAGCAAATTTATATTCCAAATATTTGAATTTACAACAAAAATGATATATTGTCTGGGACATTAAGATGAGCCAAAAAACTGCCAGACCGTCAAGTCTCGTCATTTTGTCAACAATATGTCTATATAATATATAAAAAGCGGCACTTTCAACCGCACTAAAAATAGTTCACCAGACTAACCGCTAAATTAATCAACCGAAGGTTAGACATAAGGATTTTCATATATCATTAGTACTAAAAGCGGCCGGCAGATGACGCGTTTGTGAGTTCGGCAAACTTCGTCTATCCTCATAAAAGAATTACTTGAAGCTTTCCTTTTTTTATAAATTTTCGCAACCTCGAAAACAAAAGATGGGCAACTGGGCAACAACAATGTGATTGTGTACCGCCCGGCCATGCATCAAAATCGACTGCATTAAAAAATATCCCTGGTTCGCAGCTCGTGCTCTGGTACTTGAAAATATTATAAGGGGCGGATCGCTACTGACCACAATAAATGGTTTAATGCCTGAAGCATTGAAGCCAAACCGGCTTTGGTACTAAGAAAAAAAAATTATTATTGAGTGCTCCTTCGATATAGCGAACGAATGATAACATTCGACTATATTTTATAATAATTGATTATAAGTACTTGGATTGAATATTGAAATGTGGACTGCAAATCTTGGGTAAGGTCGATGCACGTAACGATTCACCAAAAGTAGTGCAAGCTGAATTCTGGGAGTGTGTTAGTCGTATAAATGTTATATAGTGTTGGTAAACATTTATTTAGACCGGGTAAATGACTCATTGTGTATCCTAAAAGTAAATTCATGTAAGAATTTATTGGGATACCACAGTGTCGCTCAATTGCGAAAAATAAATTAAAATGTTAAAAATTAAGACAAAAAGCAATAATATAATAATTCAATAAAGTTTCGAAAATCTTGTCTATCCCAATCACTGGGCATAATTTTCGACCCAAGATACCCTGTACTCAGGGCCGTAGAGAGAATATCTGGGCACGGGGGGAAATCTCGGATCCAGGCCCATATAAATTTTTCTTAATTCATGAAAATACGTATAATTGCTGATCCCCCCTCCTCGTCTTGGTGGGCCTGCCTGAACTCCACCATAAATTTAGATACACAGACTTTTTCAGCTCAGTTTAGAATTGCATAAAAACATAACTTGAAATAAATTTAAAAAAAACAAGCGGGTTTCGCGTCCTGCGTGCTTTGCATACCAACCTCCATTAGGTCCTTTGTATTAATTTCGAGACTTGAAGACAAGACTATTTCTGAATTTTCCTTAATTTTTATTTTATAATACCCTGTATAAACGTAGTTGGTAGTATCAAGCGAATTGCTTGAAATTTGATAACTTTTGACTATAAGTACCAAATGTTATAGTCATTTCATAACTTTTCTTTTGGATCTCTCGCTGACTTGTATAAGTTTGAGTAATTTCATTGATATTGAGTTCATGGGGTTATAGTTTGCGAGATTTCATACTAAAGTACTCTATATATATAAAAGATACTTATGTTTTAAGTGTTACGGGTGTTCTCATGAACGTGTCGATGAATTTCAAATCTGATTTTTGTTTGTGTTAGAGGTTGTCAATACGAAGGTTTTAAGTATATTGCGATGTGTTTATGTATATTGGTTCGTGAGTTATGCGAACTTTTGTGAATATCATGAATATAGCTTAGTATAAAATTGTTCAACACCGGGTATTATTATTATTAAGTGCAGACAGAAGCGTAGTCGCAAAGGGGTTGAAATGTAGTTTCTGTGGGTCATAAATTTATTAGAGATGCGAGCTCTCTTAAGAATACTTAAGTTCGTCCATACGGCTTTTTAGAGAGTCATGAAAGTCAACTAATCAAAAATCTTATGATTGTCTAGATAAGCTAACTACAGAAACTTACGATGTTTATACACTTTAAGACTATTTAAAAAGTTTGGGCAAGACAACGTCTGCCGGCCCACTATTTGATTATAAGACTGAGTTTGAGAGCGTCAAGAATTTATAACTTGGAAACATAAAATTTTACCCAAAAAGGAATCTCTCTTACCCATTTTAACAATAACATCAACAATCTATATAATTTTAGGAGTATAATTCCTTTTGAAAAGTTATTAACTCAAAATTTCCTATATATAAGGATGCTTTGTTTCAAAAAGATATGAGTTCCTTTTTTTTTTGCTTCCGAAAAGTTTTTCAAGGTGCTACAAAATACTCAAATGGGAGCTTTATACATAATTTATATCCGATATCCAAGTGGTAGCTCTTGCTACAAATATCTATCTGAATTTTGTAAGGCATCAGAAAGCATTGTAGAACCCATACAATTTTTATGTTCATGATCCGGATGAAATTCCGAGTGCATAGAACCATTTGTCCGTCTGCTAGTCCGCTTGAACAAAAGGATCTCAGAGACTAGAAGATCTATTTAACTGAAATTTATAAAGAAGTTTCTCATTATTTGTACGCAGATCAAGTTCTTCGATTTAGGTTGATATCCTGATATAGTTTGTGGGTATGTATACCAATCATTTATAAAAAGCAATTCATAACTTTCCCCATACCTTTGCTGTTTTATTTTCCATCCAGGTTTTATCCACTGGCAAGTTATAGCCAAAAATAAACAAATTTAAACGATTTCTGCCTAGAATATCTTTTAAAAACTGTCGGTATACCTATAGGCATTGCATTATTATACTCAAATTCTTACAAATTAAGGGGGTGATTTTATATTACAGAAGGGCTTCTGTGGATTAGCGTGAGAAGCACTCAGGTCGTGAAGCTCCATAGTTTTCCGATTATTATTGAAAACAAGTTTTAGAGCATTATGGCTTAACTTTGGCCCAGGTTTCGGATACAGGGGTAGAAGTCTGACAAAATATGGATCGCTAAAACAACTGCTTGAAAAAAAAGTATGGAAAATTTAGAGCAACTATACAAAATCAAATTGTTTGAATCCCTCGAGTAATTTTTGATCAGCATTTTAGAGCGAAATATTGAACTTCTGTGCAGCCGCAAAAACGGATTTAGGATAATAAAAGAAACCGGGGCACTATGATGAGGACGTACCATAAACCCTGTCATAATTGCAGTGTTGCCAATTCGCTTTATAATCCATTAGCAAACAGCAAATATTCACAATCCTACCCCTACCCCGGCGATAAGCGTAATCTAACCAAGAGCCTCTCCGCTGCGACAACTCTGCAGACTTTAATCGGGCACTACAGACTATACAATTTGCTTTAAAATCTAAACATTCGTTGGCATACCCATAACGACTTTAGCACATTAAATTTAATTGTTATCTTAATTTTTATAATTTTCTTATTAAACAATACTTTCTCCGACAAATCTAATAAATATATTACATAGCTGGCAGCTTAGCGTGAAGTTTGCCAAGTTGTCCCGCTCGCGACCCTCTATCAACCGATACTTGTCAGGCCAACCCACCACCAAGAAACCCACCAACTATAACAAATTAATACACACGAACGTTGTCTGCGGTTAGCTACTTGAATTACTTGAAAAGCGTGCAAGTTTTTATATATAAAAAATTTTTTTTTGCACTGGTTCGTCATTGGAGGTGACAGAGATGTCGTCGGACGATGTCTAAACGTCAATTTGTATAAATGTTTGCAATTGCCACCGCTTGTGGCTACAGTGACAGACAAATGTTAAATGTTATAAATAAAACCAAATATTAAATACACCCTCCTGCCCCCCGAACAATATGGTTTGGGAACAAGTAGCTTTAACCAACACGAGGCAACACAACAACAACAACAACATAAGCCCCCGTTGTTGGATGTTTGCCAAAAAGATTCCCGCCAAAGAGCTACAAACGGCAAAAATCATTAATAAAGACATGGCATGTATGTGTGTAAGTGTGCGTATGTGTGTGTGTGTAAACAGCTGGCAAACAGGGAAAAAATGAAAAACGAGTTCTCCATTGGTGACAATGTATAAAAGATATCAGATTCTTTAGATGCCTTAAAATTCTTACCATACTTGAGCAAATAGCGCTACTTTTTTGACAATCTTAAGGATTATAGCTCCAAAAATGCATGGACTTTAACTCAGTACGTGACTTATTTAAATAATTAGAGTAATAGTACGTACAGTAAGATGGGAAATGAATCGGACTCTTTACAATTTTTGACAGATGTCAAGGACAAATGTCAGTGACAGATGTGGGAATTGTAGAAAAAAGAAGGGATATCAAATCGGCTGACTGATAGCGCCACATAGCAATGATTTCGGTAAGTTTCTGATCAAGGTAGTATATCCCTTTTGATGATTTATTTTTCTGTTTAAGGTTAATATAGAACCTGCTATAAAATCCATAGAAAACTTCAATAACCTGAATTATGTACAAAACAAAAATAGTCAAAATTTCCTAACAAATTCTTATACTATGTCTTGGAACACCATTTTACACCACCAGACTCACTCGATTTCACAAAAATTTTTACCTAAAAATCCAAAAATATTCATAAAAATTTACCCGGCTCTGACTGAATCGCATCAACTGAACACCTCACCCAATAGCTGCGCTCAGGGCAGTAGAGAGAATATCCGGGGGAAATCAATCCGGGCCCCTATCAATTTTTCTTAATTCATGAAAATACGTTTAATTGTTGAAAAGTGTGAGATCAACTTAAAAAAAGTATATAAAGGATTTCTGAGAGAATTGATGATTAGATAAAATCATAATAATGCATTTCATAAAGCTCCAATGCAATGACTCTCGAGTCCAGGACCCGGGGGAAAAAGTCCCCAATCATGTAAATGTCCAAACCTATTACTATGGTTCAAAATCTCCACTCTAGATCCTAAAAGAAAACTATATAATAAGCGCAACGTTATTCCAATATAGTTTGAAACAAGGAAAAGGAAACCAAATATCCAAAGCTCTACTTAAGCTAAATTACTCCACTCTTCTCTAGGCCACCCTAGAATTACACACTGTATTAAAGGCACAATAAGCATGTACAAATGTTTGTAAGTAGAGGCGGGGCAGATCCCATGAGGTATATAAACAGTCAATATATCGTTTATCCCTATGAAAAAAAAATACACAGTCTATAAGATCTATAGAGCCGTGTCTAATCATCCGTCTATAAAATGACCTCAGAGTCCCTAGCATTTAGAGAGCAGTGAACAAGAGGATCCCAGAGGTCCCTAGACCACGCAACATTTGACAAAATTGTGATCTTTCCTAGATACCAGTTAGTCTTTGCAGCGATTCCGAGCGATGTGGGTAGAGGGTCGAAATAGAGTTGAATTAGCAAGACCAAGGTCGTAGCGTTAAAATCCGTAGCCGGGGGTAGGGGGAAATGTACCAGCTCCAATATTACACCTTTAGCTTGAACCACAACAGTACAACAGTAATTAACATCCACCGGGTTCCTGAGAACACTCCCGTTCCGTCCTCCCTCTTGTCGGGCCAAGGCACATCTGTAGCATTCTCAATCCGATAAACGCTGCGGAAATTGGAAAATAAGCAATTATATGTAGGAGGGAGGGGGAACTGTACCAGTTCCTATATTACACCTATAGCTTGTATCCCGATCGTACGAAAGTAATTAACGTACACCACGTCCCTGAGAAAACTCGAGAGAAATCTTCCGTTTTCTCCGTCTTAGGGCACGACTGTAGAATTCTCAATCCAATAAACACTGCGGAAATTGAATAATGAGCAAGGAAGTCAGAAACTCTTAATATTAATATAAAAAGTCGTATGGCTTAGAAGGTTGCAGGAGGCGGAGTCTAGTAAAAATAAAAACAAATTAATAAACTTAAGAGCACTAATTTGTAAACAGCTTTTCATTTTGAGCGCCATATTTTCTAATTCTACTTTAATTGGTCTTGAAGGAACAGTCAATAGCCAGATATGACATCGTCGATTTCTGTTGTCTTTTTATAGTATTATAAAAATATATAAAAGAAACTTATGCTTTACATGTTACGGGTGTTCTCATAAATGCGTCGATGAATTTTAAATCTGATTTTTGTGGGTGTTAAAGGTTGTCAATACGGAGATTTTAAGCCTACAATGATGTGTTAGTGTGTTTTGGTTCGTGAGAAGCGTAGTCGCAAAGGGGTTGCAATTTAGTTTCTGTAAGGCATGAATTTATTAGAGATGCGAGGTCTCTTAAGAATACTTAAGTTCGTCCGTTTAGAAAGTCATGAAAGTCAACTAATCATAAAATGTTATGATTGTCTAGATAAGCTAACTAGAGAATCTTACGATGTTTATACACTTTAAGAGTATTCAAAAGGTTTGGGCAGGACGACGTCTGTTGGGCTCACTAGTTATCTATAAAGAGTCTTTTGCCGGATTTCGCTCCATAAGTCAGACTGCCGATGATAAGAGTGGATAGAGCGCAACCACTTGACTCCCACTCAAAGCCATTTTCGCAATGTCGGTATTGTCTTCCGGAGTGTGTGTCAAATGCAAACCCATTACTTACTTTTTACCTTGAGCTCTATTGAAATATTTCTGGATATGGTGAAATTTGAAATTTGGTAAAAGAATTCGGTTAAGACAGCGCGACATTCGACTAATAATGTTGCAAGTTTGAATTGAGCTGCAAACTAATCTAAAAATCTTATATTTTTCCATATAAGCTCACTAGAGAATCTTACGATGTTTATACACTTTAAGAGTATTCAAAAAGTTTGGGCAGGACAACGTCTGCCGGGCTCACTAGTAGTATTATAAAAAGATTGTGGTGTCTCATTTGTTTACCAAGAGTACATACAGCGCATAAAACGAGATTAAATGTTTTTAAGATTTGGTGGGCCCCTTTTAGCTCATTAAAAATTATATTTTTGATTTTTACGCTTTTTCACCCAATTGGTGAATCTCCTCTCCACTACGCATTCTCGGCGTTTTCTTCAATAACATAGCAACAAAGTCAAAATCTGAAGACGGATAAGTTTTCGTTTCTTTTATATATTTCGCTAATAACGGTATCCACTATAAAGATAAAAGAAGAATTTTCCAAGTAAAAAAAAAATAGTTATGTACGCCCCTTTGCATAAACTTATTTTCATTAATGTAGCTACTTAATGTAATGCATTAATATAATTGCATGCATTGCTGGCGGCCATACAATGCCATGTTTGTGCATCATAAAGAGAGTTTTTGCATACTTAACGATAACACAATTCTCTTAATTGCAAATCAATGCAAATTCGCGCAAATAACGTTAAATGAGAGTTTTGACAGCATTTCCTCTGGGCATACTTCTTACAGTTGAAGGCCCAGTCGCCACCGCCACCGCCACCACGACCTACAAAAATCGACAAACTTATCGCTACGGTTCTGCTCTCCAATGACCGAGTCCAGAGATGAGAGCGATGCCCAGCAACGTCAATGCACTGCAACAAAGTTGCTTCACTTGCAGAGAGTGTGAACAACTGAGAGCTTCCAGAGAGCGAGAGAGATGTTGTTCGCGTTCTCTCTCATTATGCAGTTTTGTGCTCTTTGCGGAATCGCATCCATCGTCTATGTCTTTTCAAGTGGTGGGGTCGTTAATACACTTGAAGCGGTTTGGCATACAAAATTTATTTTTGGGATTTAGTACTATTGCAATTTGTTAGGGTATTTAATTATAAAAAGGTATAAAACAAGTTTTTGGAACACTGTCCGGTTGAGGTATGCCATCGTTGGCTATAAAAAAACGCATTTAAAAGGAAGGTTGTTGTGTACATGTAAAGATTTGGAGTCGTCCAGCCTAAATTTTGGTGGTTTGTACTTTTTTTTATACAACCAGTGAAAAATCGTAATTATTGTTTGTGTAACTAGGGGGTTCCGCCACCTACTCGCTGCGTTCGCCAACCCCAGCTACTCCATACGATCGCTTCGAGATCCGAACTATATAAGGTTGTCAAAAAAGTCTTGCGGTATTTCCGCAAGCTTGTCTTTGCAAGCGCGTAGTTCTAGTTGTATTCGTCGCATCGGTTCACGCTAGAGCTTTTTGGAAAGCTCTTTTCACGTGCTAACACGTGTTTGATTAATTGTTGTTTGCTTTTAGTCGTTCGTGAGTTATAGCGTCGCAAACATGGAGCAAAATAAAGAGAAAATACGGCATATTTTACAGTACTACTACGATAAAGGCAAAAATGCATCTCATGCTGCCATACAATTTCCATTTCCACCGCACAACGATGGTTTCAACGTTTTCGTTCTGGTGCAGAGGTGATTGAAGATGCGCCACGGTCCGGAAGGCCTGTTGCCGAAAATTGCGATAAAATCGCTGAATTGATCGAAAGAGACCGGCATAGTAGCAGCCGTAGCATCGGCCAAGAGCTGGGCATGAGTCATCAAACCGTTATAAACCATTTGAAGAAGCTTGGATTGAAAAAGAAGCTCGATGTATGGGTGCCACACGACTTGACGCAAAAAAACATTTTTCACCGTATGGATGCATGCGAATCGCTTCTGAATCGCAACAAAATCGACCCGTTTTTGAAGCGGATGGTGACTGGCGATGAAAAGTGGGTCACTTACGACAACGTGAAGCGTAAACGGTCGTGGTCGAAAAGCGGGGAAGCTGCCCAGACGGTGGCCAAGCCTGGATTGGCGGCCAGGAAGGTTCTTCTGTGTGTTTGGTGGGATTGGCAGGGAATCATCCACTATGAGCTGCTCCCCTATGGCCAAACGCTCAATTCGGACCTGTACTGCCAACAACTGGACCGCTTGAATGCAGCACTCATGCAGAAGAGGCCATCTTTGATCAACAGAGGCCGAATTGTCTTCCATCAGGACAACGCCAGGCCACACACATCTTTGGTGACGCGCCAGAAGCTCCGGGAGCTCGGATGGGAGGTTCTTTTGCATCCACCGTATAGTCCGGATCTCGCACCAAGTGATTACCACCTATTTCTGTCCATGACGAACGCGCTTGGTAATCGGAAGTTGTCCACAAGAGAGTCCTGTGAAAATTGGCTCTACGAGTTTTTTGACAATAGGGAAGCGAGCTTCAATAAGAGGGGCATTATGAAGTTGGCATCTCGTTGGGAACTCGTCATCGAACAAAACGGCGCATATTTGACTTAAATCGCATTATTATAACCAATTTTATGAACAATTGAAAATTCAATAAAAGTACCGTAAGACTTTTTTGACAACCTAATATATTCTTATATATACATGCCAACAGCGAAAATTTTTTGTATATAAGGAATGAAGGAATGGATTTATGGGTTTGCTGAAATAGTTCGAAGTCTTATGCAACAGAAATATAATTCACTTACGGGTATGGTATGAGATTTATTCTCTATCTAAATGCTTTCAGGGTCATCATGCATAAAGTAGGGTGACTGTCGATAAGGTCTAAACGCATTAATTTTGATTTTGCAAGTTCAACAACATACTTATATAATGAATTTTGCGATAAGAAATAATAATAACAGATAATCTGTAGTTTGATGATGAAAAATAAAACAATTTTGCAACTATCTAAAATGAAACAAATCCTTTTTAATTTAGGAAAAAAACCAGTACGCAGCAGCTCAAATCTTGTCCAAACAAGAATTCGCATAAAAACATATGGGACCGAGATACCACAAACAAAAAAAGAAAAATACTAGAAAAATACCAAGTTTTGTTAATAAGTACACACAATTTGTTCACAAGCATTAAACAAATTGCAAGAATTTTTAAAATTTTCACACTTCCTACAAGAAATCGAAACGACAATATTTTTTTTATAGGTTTGCCGCCTTAACTACAGCAAACAATTTTATCTTCTAGACAAAACATTGTAAGATGGAAACTTTGTTGCCTAATAACTATAGTAATTGATTGATATAATCCTACAAAAAAAAAAGATTTAGGTAATATTTATCAATAACATTGCACTATTGTAAAACTAAGTAATTAAACTTCATTTAGCAAATTTACACTTGCTCTTCTTTTTGCAAACATATTTTCTGCCCATTTAATTAAGATAAGTCTTCAAGTAAAATCTTATTTTAGAAATCTGAGAACCATATAAAAAGCTTTTGGCCTCTTCCGCATTTTATAAAGAGCTTTCAAGCCATTAAGTAAAAAGTATTTTGACGTTTAAGTAAAATTTCAGCGCATTTAATATTCTATAAAATCCCAACAGATTCTCTCGTATTGAATATCTTTTTGTTATCTTTTTGTGGTTCCGTAATGCAAAACTAAAAGATAAGGTGAGTAAAGCTCAGCACCGAAGCTTAGATGCACTTGTTTTTTCGTTTTTCAGCTGACCCTTTTAATTTATTTTAAATCCATTTTAATTCCTAGAAGGAACATAGGGCTGACCCTCTTAACTTATTTAATAACTGAGAAATTTGCAAACTAAGTGCTGAAAATCCATTTCGAACCTTGGATAGTTATTTTTTTTGAGTTTAAAAGTACTGCGGACTGAAAATTCTCCCTGTTCATCTGGCCCTAAACTTTTAACCATGATCTGCAATTTTTCTGCATAATAAACTTGAACATTTTTCTTGATTTATTGAAGCCGATTTCGGTATAAAATTGGCTATATGGCTTGTTACAAATTTTTTTATTTATTTATTAAGGGGCTCTGCTCCATGCGTTTTTTGCAAGCCAATGATGTGCTGAAATCTTTTGTTGCTTTGCTCTGAAGTCATTTAACATTGTCTTATAATTCATTGAGCGTTTCGGGGCAAAGACAAATTAAACAAATTGCAAATCGTATAAATCGGACAAGCTGTCCTTGAGTTATGATTTTTTTTTTATATAGGGGTATTTCTAAGATCACGATCACGACATTCTCATGCCTTTAAAAAGAGAAAAGGTAAAAATTAGGGTGTTCACTTTGTCATAAAGGCAAGAACACTCGAGTAACGACTTGAGAAACCCTAAGATATCAGGCATAAACGTGCAATAGAGGCCAAAAGTATTTTGACAAAAACTGTGCGAAATGTATTACTGCTTATAACTAAAAACTGAAAGAAGTTACGAAATCCATTTTACTTTTAAGAGAGAGAATGCATTATTAGCTTTAGGTGCGTTATTGCGCTAATAACGATTTACATTTTTTTAATATTTTATTTTTAATATGAGATGATAATTTTTTAGGTGTTCAAAAGTATTTTGTCTTTGCGATTAATTGCAATTTCTTTAATTCCCGCAAGGTAAAAATAAGTTGTGGCAACTTTGAAGTTTTTTTTTTTTTTTTTTAAAGATAGTAACCAGTTTTCCATTCATTTGGATTTTTTATAATCGGCGAAAAGCCCGAATTCGGTCATTTTGTTCGAAATAAAATAGTCGCAAATTATAATGGCGGTTTTCGGCGGAATACTATATAAGATTTTGCAAAATGCTTATATAAACCATTTACTAACAAATTATAAGGCAAAATAAAACTTATTTTATAAATAATACAGCCAGTTCGGGCAGAACACGCAAAACGACACGGTACAGCACGGCATTAAACTCAGAAAATTTGAGAAAGATGCCTTTATATGTCGAAATACTTTGGGAATCTATTGTATTATACATTTGATTATACATGCTTGATTGAATTTTCGGACCCCAACAATTTTCAAATTTAAAGCGCAAACTAATCAAAGAATATCAAAGTATATTTAAAAAATTATTTTATTATAAAATGGGTGCGATTTGAAACTTATTTTGCCAATTCGTTTTAATTCCTCTTGCCAAAACCTTCGGCCGATTATTCCGTTTTTTAATAAAATATAGCGTTATAAGCTTTTTTTTCTTATATTCTTGCCAATTCTGTGGAAATGTCTCCCTGAAGTTTAAAGATTATCTGGTTAACAAATTATAAAAAACTTTGATTTTTATGCTTTGCAGCAATTGCTTTCAGCTTTTGAGGAGATAATACTCAGGCAACTTCTAAATTTCGATTCTTACAAAAACTATCGGAATCGAAATGAAAGGTGTTCTAGATTTCGATTCCGACAAGAGTCGACTCGTTTTGAAAAGTTTGTATCGCAGCTGTCGAAATGAAAAGTTTACTTAAATACGTTTAGCATTAATGCTACTAAAATTAATTTTGTATTATTTTTTAATGCTTTAAAAAAATTAATATGTGCTCACTTGAACGAATTAGGGCTAATTTTCATTATCTATTTTTATTACAAAAAATGTCTATTGAAACCAAAACGAGTGGAATGAATGTAAGGAGTTCTGGATTTAGACAAAACAGAACTTCGAGAAGTTATGTATGTCTCGTTGCACAAGTAAATTCGAAGATAATTTTATGAATGGATTGTTTAAAATATAAACATAAAATAAATTCAACAAAATTTGTAAATAAATTAAAAGTTCTTGTCTCTCAGAAAGATGTTGGCATCACAAGTTCGAAAACTTGTGGTAACTCTACAAGTGAACTTATCGATAGCTGGCTAGCTGTTCTGGTTACACTAGTCGACAAATTTCACACTTTTTTTTTCTTCAGAGATGAGACTAGTATTTTATGTTAGAGCGATGTTTCAGCATTCAAAATCCGTTTTTTTTAATATCCTCTTATAGCTCGTTTTTTTTCTAGTACTATTTTAGTGAAAAAGGACCTTTTTTAAAAATGGGTTGCACATATAATGTCATAAAATCTGTACTAATTCGAATTTTTTCATTTAATTTTTCATTTCCTTAAAAGTAAAATAGAGTACCTTTCCATAATGCCCTATAACATATAAATCGGTAAACTGAAGAAAAAACCACAGCCTAAAATGTGTGCCCGAAAGCCCAAAAACCACAACAGTTTGGTAACTTTTTCTACAAATATCGCTATTTCTTTCCGAAAAAGTCTGAGGCACTTAAAAAGTTTGCTATTTTATATTATTGGTCGTGATGTGTAGCTGCGATTTCCGTTTAGTTTTATCTTTTATGATAAAAATTGACTGATTTATTGAAATTTTAGTAAAAATCGACCAAAAAACTATTTATATACAAAATACGATGTGTCTCGTTTGTTTGTGAAGATATTCAAACGAAATTAGGCGCTCAAAAGTTTTTTTTACAAAACTCAAGCACTGAACCAAATTTTATCGAAATCGGTTGACTATATCATATAGCTCCCATATGATCAATCATTCAAACAAACGTTTTTTTGAACCAAATTCGTTCTGTTTCGTTTGTTTGCAAAGATATTTGAACCAAATTTGGCTTTCAGAAGTTTTTTAAAGTACTGAAACAGTTTCATCGTCGATCGTGTTATCGCTAGACCTCGAAATGAAAATGATTCGAAGTCAATTCGAATTCAGTCGAAATCTACAACACCTTTTGTCGGAATGCACTCGTTATGACTTTTCAAAACGAGTCGAAATCCAAAACAGGCCGGACTAATTTAATAGCTTAGCCAAATTTTAAAAATAAAATAATGTTTTTTATTTCTTTGTATCAATAATATTGGTGCAAATACTAAGCAACTTTTCCACCTGATAATCATCGCCAAGCTTCAAAAGCTTGACATTCCCAATGCATAGACACGATTAAAGTACGCTTTGTAAGAGTATTAAACAAATTGCCAAGGCAGTTGGACAACCCGGCCGGTCCATAGTCGCATTGAACTGAGCGAGAGCAGTTGTCGATGATGGGTCTCCCCACTGAAACAACAACAACAAATGTTTAGCGCTCTGACTCTTTAACCGCCGAGCGTCGTCTGGGAGTCTCGTGCTCAAAGCTATTACGATCTGCAACGAGCAACCAGTTTGCTTGCAACGATCGTCCTTTGCGCTCGTGCACGCGCAACAACGTGTCGTTGTCATATTCTCGTAGCGAACCTATTCAAACCGTACCGAACCGAACCGTGCCGAACCAAGCTCGAACTCGATCTCTTTTAGTCTCGATCTTTTCTAGTGTTGTTAAATATGTGAGAAAAAAACAAAAATTGCACGTGTGTGTGGCGCTGTGTATTTTTAGTAACAAAGTGCAAATGTTAATGATGCTTCCAGCTGGCAAGTTACAACTGCCGATGTGACAGGCGGGAATGGAGCGCTTACGCAAACCGCTTTTTCGAATCTAGTTTTTTTTGCATTGTTTATACAATCGGACACGATAGCACGATTTATTTTTGCATACATACATACATATGTTGTCGTTTGCGATATGCAAGAATGCGATTAATCTCCAAAACTGATTCTTATGAGCCAAGCCAAGCCAAGAGTTAATGCAATTTTATGGCGTCTTATCTAATTAAACTCAAAAGATTTATGTGGGGCCGGTGATGCAGCTACAACAACAACAACAACAACTAGGGAATTCGATGCCGCTAAAAAAGACGACAATTCGAGAGCAACTAAACAAAATGACTGAGACATTTGCCGGCATTGTGGACGCTTTAGTTGGGGCTGCTGCTGCTGCTGCTCTTCTGGCGTGCTCCGTTGCGCTCTGACGCATGTATAATTAGCACAGCGTGTGAGCAAATCCGCTCTCCTACTACTACAACTCCTTCACACACACACTAAAAACACTCAATATATTCGTGTGTGTATGTGTGCGCTTTTACACTTCTTCCTTTTGTATGTTCGTGTTCGTCTCGATCTGCCCGCTGGTTATGCAAGCAAAGCGCGCCTCAGATAAACATCCAGAAACAAACTTTATAATAAATGGGCAGTTCCAGCTCCAGTTCCAGTCCGCAGTATCACACAGCAAAGCAACACTGTACGTACCATATTTAGTATTTTTTTCGCATTTTCTTTTCGGTAAGTAAACACTGAATTGTGTTAAGTTTAGCATACATTGTTGTACTAGGTAGTAGTAGTAGTAGATCTAGTACCAGGTATTACTGCTTAAGAACTTGGCGTGCTTTAACATATTAAGGCTATGGCCATTGGGCGTTGCAGGCGGTAATTGACTGTGCATTTATACCGGGTTTGGCGACAGCTATCGTTAGTGTTATTTATAGATATGCATCTACCATTTAGAAACGCTGAAATTTTCTTTTACTGTCTCTTTAGTGCGATTTATTTGCATCATAAATGGTCTGAAGCAGTTGCTTAGAAATGCTCTATGGCCAAAACCAGTGGCGGCTGCGCGGGTAGGTTTTCGGTACCGGGCCGGCATGTGTTAGCTCACGTTGGTATTTGGGTATACTTGCCTTTATGCATTTGTGCCCAATTTTGTTTTAAAATTCAAATTTGTACCAAATAAGCCCTATGCTTAAAAGAACGCTAATTTTAATTGAAAACTTTAATTTTGTTCGAACTTTCCAGGGAAAAGTTTGCTTCTTAACAGCGGAACATTGAGCTGAAAAAATATTATAAAAAATGTAAAGTTTTTTATACAACCCGATTTTGGATTTTTCATTAAAAAATTTTTTTGTTGAGCAATGCTAAAAATTTTAACAAAAGGAATCCATTTTGTTTTCATCACAAAATCAAGAAGAATGCCTTCCAATAAATATTATAAAAATTTTCTATAATTTTTGCCATCTTTTAACGAAAAAAAACTGTTTCTCATACATTTAAACATACATTAAAAAGAATTAAAAATTTTTGCGCATTATTTTTTAACATTGTTCCACAAAATCGAATTGTTCCAGCAAATGAAAAGATAGGAACATAATTAAACAAAATAAGAAAAATTTTTTTTTTCAATAAAATGAATAAAATAAGACATTTAATATATTTTTTTAAACAGCCCTAGTGCTAACTTATATTAGTCGCAATTAAATACTAAAACTTTATGGAAAATTTAAATTTCCATCTATTTAACATTTTTTTTTAATTTTGTAAAAAAATTGTTTGAGTAAGAATTACAAAAAAAAAAAAAATGGGCTGCATAGAGTATACAAACAATTCTAATCCAATTAGGATATTTTCATGATTAAATTGCATGTGAGTAAAAAATCCAGAGGTTGTAATGTAAAAATATTTAAATATTCACGCGTTGTACCAAATACTTACTACGAATTCTGGAAGTTTAAGTAACTTGTCTTGGTTACATTCATCGTGAAATTAGCACTTCCAAATCCTCTGTGCTGGCTGCCGTAGCAGAGTGATTGACCAATAATTTGGGTACCCCTTGGAGTTTGTACCATGTTACTTTGACATCTTTTTTGAGAATCAATGAGTGATGGGTTCAAAGATTCCTTAGTTAGAAGCCGCCCCTGATATGGGTAAACAGACGTTTACCTGATGGCTATTTGGCTGCCAAAAAGGCATCAGGGTTTGTTGTGGACTGCTTTTAGCTTCAGGACTCTTCCTCGACCTTACCGGTATGGGTGGCCCCCTCACAGAAAGAAATACATGGAGTATACGATTTTGTGCAAATGTTTATAGCACTTGGAAGAAAATATCGGAGACTTCCAAAGTTATTTGCAAAAATAAGGACAAGATGACAAAAAATATTGTATAAGATCCTAGAACTTTCTATTTTGAATAATTTCAAAGCGCTTAATTTTAAAAAATTTTATAGGTTAAAAAAAAATATATACGCTTGATTGTAAAAAGCTTTAATAAAGTTCTACTTATGTCTGACCAATATTGTGCCTAGCTGAGCCGAGTTGGCATAACTAACTAACAAGTATATTGATTTCTAAGTTCCAATGGTTTTTAAGTTATTCTGTATAAGTTTTCGGTATACTTAAATATAATAGAAAAATATAAAATTTAAACTTATTTGTATGCTCTGCGCAATTGAAAATTATATTAAAAAGTGCATTTTTTAAATTAATATTATCTTTATTATAAAAGAAGTAAAATGGCCATTTTGCACGTGTTCTCTAGCACTTCGTAGAAACGAAAAGGATGCTCCCTTTGTTGGGCAGAAATGCAGAACTGCCCGACTTTCTACGCGAGCAACCCTAACAACGACGAAGAAGGGTCAAACTAGCAAAGTGGGAAGGAAGAATCAGCTCTATACAAGTGGTATATGACATTTTTCGTTTTTGTTATGAAAAGCTTTTTCAGAAAAATTATATTGGCTAATACCACTGTAAAAGAAATAACGATTTTTATTATTTAAAAAATGCAAACTGCTTTGTGGTTTTTTCTTGACACATTACAAGCACTAAACAATACCAAAAATAAATTGTGTGTACACACTGGTAGATTTTGGAGCTTTCAACAAAGTTTTGGGCAGAAGTATAGTAAAAGGTCAATGTAAGTGGCTGCCAAATAGAGTTGGGCTCGATGCTCAATTTTCAAAAATCGATTTTATCGATTAATCGCATTAAAACGGTAGGCGATAGCTAGATAAAACCATAAACTATATTTAAATATAAATATAAATAATATATAATAAATATATTTAAATTAATTCGAAATAACGAAAACAAGAATTCGAAACTTGATAAAAAAAAAATAAATAGGTCAATGATTCAAAATTTATGAAGAGAAAAAATAAAGATGAAGTAACAATTTATTTGATATTTTTGAAATTAAAAAAATACTGAATATCCACAGGAAATAATATCTATATACAAAAAAAATATATTTATACAAAATTTACTTAAATTAATTTAATTCGAAATAACGAAAACAAAAAAAACAAAAACTCAAAACTTGATAAAAAAAAATTTGATAAATTAAAAAATTAACGTAAAAATGGATTCCTCGACCCCAAATACATATTTGGCTAGCAAAAAAGTTTTCGGGCCTTGAAAATGTAGATTTTTAAATATTTTGAAAAAAAAATCTATTTTGAAAAAGTCGACGACTTGAAATTCATTTTAGAGTCTAAAATTTAGACCCATAGTTTCTTGGGCAGAAATGCTTAAAGTGACCCAAAGAATCAAAATCGTTTTAAGCCCCAAAACTATACGTACATATGTCTCAAAAAGATCGATTCTCAATAAACAAATACTGATTTTACTGTCAGGAAAAAAAAGATTAAAACGATTTAAAATCGAATCGATGCCAAGGCCAACTATCAAACGCTTTTCTATTTCTAAGCGACAAACAGAAAAACTTAAATATTTTCTTCGATAAAGTTTATACTAGCTGGTTAATATGATTTAATTGACTTATATGCTACTAAAGCCCCTTAGTTTGTACCCAAACTTCGCGAATGGTCCGAAGAAATTTGTTAAACTTATGCATTTCTAAAGAATTTTTTCCTATTTAGAAGTTGGCCAAATTATTCATAAAAACAACAAAGTTTGTATGCGCATAATTTTACACAAACATGAACTCACTTTGAGTATATACGAGTATATCATGATACTACATCATTAAATAGAAGTAAAAATTTCTGTTATGCGGCACTTGCATTTTAGCACTTGTTTGCATAGTTTTGAGATCCCCCAGCGAGGCACCATCTCTCTTTTCACAAACTCTATTTTTGTATTCTAGCAACCAGTTTTGTAGTGCCATCGACTTACGACATTCCCCACTTAGTCCCAAGTCCATGAATGCAATGAATGTGGCTTTAAGTATTCGTAAATTACTCAATCACAAGTGTTTAAGCCCGGCTAGGATGTATTATAAGAGACAAGCTAAGTAAATCCAGATCCCATTGCCATTGATTCATCATAGCACACATCGTAGCCCATATCAAATTATAGGCCATGCTCTACCGCTCGCTCGCTTTAGCTGATGAGCATGTTCGGAGCAAACCCATAATTAGCAAAATAGGAATGCCATTCGGTACTTGTACTTGTTGTACTTGTTGCTGTACCCCAAACAAATACAAATTAAATGCGACATGGAAGATAAGCAATCTTGTGCAATTTTTGAACACGGAGCACTGAGCACACACTGAAAGTTAGCCTCGGAACGGAGGGGTAAGAGAGCGAAAGCTTGATCGAGTGCTCTTAAATCTTGTAAAAGCCGTACTTTTAGCTCTTAATTAAAATTGTAATATGTCATTTTTTTTTCTTTGTGATTATCACAACTATTGTAAATGTTGTGCTAATTTTGTGAGAGGGTGGTGAAAATACGGGAGTTAATCACCACCGCCAAGTAGATCAGGCGAAGAAATGCTCTGCATCAGATTTTCAAAAAAAAGTAAATATTTGCGCCAAATTTTGCATTAATACGTGGAAGATTGTAGGCATCTTCTAGGCAAATTTCTTATAGAAAAATGGCGTACGTAAAGTCGGACGAGGACGACTTTGGGATACCCTCTTTAGAAAAAACCAAAAACAGAAGAATTTTTAAGCAAACATTTTTTTTTGACCGATCGTTCTTATGGAAGCTAGAGAACTATCGATAGTCGGCGCCATCGATAGTCGACGATAGTAATTTCACAACCATCGATACCCACAATAATATACATATTTGGTTTTAAATTTAAAGTTTGATTCATTTTTAAACAAGAAAATTCATATACGATATTTATGTTTTTTGATCCAAAAGTTTTGGTTCAAGAATTAAAGAATGTTCACATTTTCTTTTTTGAGCCTGGTTCGCCTCTCCGAAACAATCAGGCGAAGCTACAGAATGCATCGACGATCTACAACTGCCGCTTGTCGATGCGATATTGTCACTATCCGTCGAAATACCAGCAGCTGGAGTGCTGGAATCTGGGACATGATTTTCCAAGTCAGGGTGGAATCTTTTCAGATGATCGTGCAAATTTGAAATATTGCCGCTGGTTTTGTACTCCTTTCCGCAGTTCACGCACTTTGCCAAATTTTTGTCATCTGACGTTTTATAGTATTTCCATACTTATGAGATTTTCTTTTCTTTTTTGGTGTTTGCTCTCTCGGTCGCTAAATCTTTCTCCGAGTCCGTGCTGCTGCAATCGCATGCCTGCCTTTCAGCCTCGACACACTGGTGTGAGGGAGTCCCAACGTTTACCTTAAATTGACACATAGTCAAAATACTTCATAACTACAGTATGAACTCGGTAATCGCAACCTCGATACACGCAATTCCTCGATTTTTGAAACACTAAGCATTGTAACCTTTTTTCCTATTTCTGAAACAGTTTCATGAGACGAGTTATATATTTTTCCTCGGTTGTTGGAACCTCCTCAATAAGAGAAATTACCTAGATTTCTATTAGTTGCGGTTACCGAGTTCATACTGTACTTTAAAAGTAAGCATTATACCTCTTTGAAGAAAGCGATCCATTTCTTTTTATTGAGGTTTCACTGTTTTAATCAATTTTTTCACAAATATTTTTTAGCAGACGCCACAAATAAACGCGCAAATTGTACTTTTTGGTGATGTGAAAACTAGAACTATCGATAGCACTATCGGCACTATCGTAATAGGCTTTTTACACTCGGGCGCATTTGGCATTTCGCATCTGCCGCCTCAGATGCTACGTATGAATCTGCCGTTCCGCAAATTTCAAAATCATTCCTGCATCTTGTGCAAATGTTCCTACCTTATTGCGATTTCGATCAATTTTGACACAGTGTCTTAGAAAAAGAAAAGAAAAAAAGATCTGAATGCCGAATTTAGTTCAAATATCTTTATAATCAAACGAAACAACGAATTTTGTATAAAAAACGTTTTTTTGAACCGATTCCTCCTATGGGAGCTAAACCGATTTTTTTTTAAATTTAGTACACTACTTAGGAATTATAAAAAACTTACGAATACCAAATTTGATTTCAATATCTTCACAAACAAACGAAACACAACAAATTTTGTTCAAAAATCGATTTTATTCAAATTTGGTACAATGCTTGGGCACTGTCGGTCCGTTCGTCTATCCATTTGGCGTCTTCTAGGCAAATTTGTTATGGGAAAGGGAAGACTTGGGCAAGGGGTTAATGTTAACTTTTCGTTATTGATATGGTCTATATACCAAATTTATTGTATTTATTATCCAATCCCTTATCAATCATTTACCAACACTAGTAAGTTAGCTTATATAACATAGTATAAGATCTCAGTATAGAATAGCCGCTTCGCTGCTGATCGCTTGACGTCAGTGGTGGGCAAACCTCATAATAACAAACATTTCTTTGTGTGAGTAAGCAGCGCAGTAAGAAAAAACGCTCAAGAGAGCAACAACCACAATAAAAGAAAAAACGAGAGAGGAATTTCACACACTTGAACCGTGCATGAGCTGGCTGCGCTGCGGCAGATTTTGGTGCCCTATCATCGGAAGTTATGTAAATTGAGAGACTGCCCAAACACTGTTTTACATCATGTGTATACAATATACTGAAATATTAATTATTATATTTATTGTAGAAGGCATAATTTTACTTAGAACGATTACGGTTACCTTCACCACCAACGAAGAGGGAAGTCCATCTTCTTACTGAAGCGTCACACCCCACATAATTATATATTACGAGGGTTATGTTTCAATTTACCTAGTCTCGCAGGTGTAAGAGTCGGCAGTGCGATTCGGCAGAGCGTTTTCAGAACTCTTCAACCATACCATATTCCAAATTGATAGAGTATGGTATAGATAAGTCTTAGAAGTTTCTAGCTAAAGGGCCTAGCTGGACAAGGTACTGGAAACTGAACCCAGCGATTTTTGAAAAGTAATAATGGCAAAAAAAATTTTAAGTTGAAAGCATGGAGAATGAATTAATTCCACAGTTGCAGTAGCGAAATCACAAGATTATTCCGATTATTGGAGGAAAACTTATGCCAATAAGTTACGGGAATGGAAAATAACTGATAAAATATGTATATATGAATGCTATGTAAGAGATTGTACAACAGTATCAAGAATGTTAAATCATATATGGGTCGTCTATACTAAGTAGGGGGTTTTATGATATTCGAGATAAGCTGGGACGATTGTATAGATTAGGACATTAGTTACAAGACAAAGTCATTAGTTTGTCTAGTACGAATAAATGCAGCGTAGAGCTTGTCGTCGCAAATTAAATACAAATGAGTATATACTATAAGTATGTATGTATATGTCTGTAAGTGCGAGGGCAGGCTGAAAGTTATTGGCCTAGACAAGAAACTACGTAAATGCGAAATAATTTGTAAGCCAGTCTGGGATTTGTTTGATAGTTATATAGAGTAAAATAAAATTGTGATTGATTTCTTTCTGAGTCGCTGAGAAAATTACTTTTCAGCAAAAAAGTAACGTCAGTTTTTTTTGATCCATATATAATATGGTAATGGCTCCAACCTGGAGATACGCCATCCAGATCTGGGGTATGGCGGATCACTCGAATCGCTCACGTATTTAGACACTTTAGACAGGGTCTTACGCCTTATTAAAGGGTGTGATTGGTATGTAGGGAATTCGACCTTGCACCATGACCTCAGACTGGAGACGGTCGACCTCCAGATAAATAAACACACAAGCCGCTAAAACGAAAGCCGGAACAGACCGTAATAGGCTGGCAAAAGGTCTACCAAATGAAAATTCTATAAAAAGGCTTAAAAAAATAAGTTTATCGGGGACTATGACTCGAGAGTTATTCGACTTTGATGATATTATAAATGCTTTCGCCTCAGCTAAGGCACGGAAGGCGAAATTCTTAATATCTTGACGGTTATTGTAAAACATATGTAAGTTAATAAAAAATTCAAACTCTTTTGAGTTGCGTTTTTTTTAGATCTGCATTGAAGTTTTATGAAATGCATTATTATGATTCTATCAAATTATCAATTCTCTCAGAAAGCCCTTCAGAATTTTTTATTTAGATCTAACACTTTTCAACAATTATACGTATTTGATTGAATTAAGAAAAATTGATATGGCCCCGGATCCGAGATTTCCCCAGGATCCCGGTTTTTCTCTCGACGGCCCTGCCAACGGGTGAGAGACAATAATTAGTTTTTTACTAGAAATATATCTTCCTAAGGTACGAATCAATTCACGATGTATTTCAAATTGTTGTACATTTTAAAATTTATTTAATTCCTCTATAATATTGTTAATAAAAAAAAGCTATTTTGTTCCTTACAATTTTTTTCAGTTACTCCTTCTTCAGAAAAATTGTAAAACTGTTTGTTCTATGCTTATGTCTTCCCTTAGGATATAGAACTATACCAAATGTTTTACTAAAAAAAACAGTTAATGTTGCCAAACTTAGGATGATAAATCTTTTTATTTCCAAAAAAAGCCAATTAAATACTGTTCTTCCGAGTACATTACTGATTTCTTATTACAAAAACAATATTTATTTCAAGAAAACATCAAGTCCTTTTGATGTAGTTATTTTAATGCGCTTCGTGTAGCCGTATGGGTTCCATAAATGGCAAGCAACTCTCTTGCTCTTGCTTAATTCCCAACGCTTTCAGACTTCATCCGAAAGGCACTAATCTTTACAGAGCAAAGCTTTTAAATATTATTAATATCTGTATATAAAAAGTAAGAGGATACAAATTATATTGCGCCACTTTCACTGCATTTTAACCTAAATGAAGTTAAATCGCTAAGATTTCAACGAATTGGGAGACACTGATTGATTATCTTAAACAACCGAAAGAGATTTTTGAAATTTGTGGAACGATGATCTGGCAAATCATAAATTTGATCAACTTTATAACCTGCGCTCGTAGACAAAATGTCTCGCATACGACCCATGGTACGGCACAAAAGCAAATGCAAAAAGAAAAGAAAAGAAAACTGAACCAAGTCAAACGAACAAATAATCAAAATAAACGCGTCAAGAGCGCGGCACTCACAAACACAAATACAAACACAAGAAAGTGAGTGACACAGCAGAAGAAGCAAAAAATAAATAAAACACAAGCAAGCATGTGCAAAAAGCAAAACGCAAAAGCAAAGTAAACAGTGAATGAAATATGATAAAAGGAATGCCACGACTACAGAATACACTGCATAATAAGTTACTTATTATTGAAATAATCTAATTTTATTGTTCAAATCGAATTCAAATTAATTTTAGGATTGTCACGTGATAAGGAATTGGTATTAACAGTAACATAAGAGGTGTGGATCTTTAAAAAATTAGTTGAATTTTTAAATTTCAGAATATAGGTAACTGTTGAAGTTCTTAAAATGTTGTATAACATTTTTACTTATAAGTAGATAGCTAATACTAAAAATTCTGACTTTGTCCATTTTCAGCTTGGTATATGGAAACTTTTGGGGATAATTTGTTGCAGGAGTTGTGGTTATGATGTTCCCGAAAAGTAAGAAACTATTTAAGTTCGAGTCGCCAATCTGGTATTGATGGCTTTAAATTTATCCAAATTCGTTTAAGTGGAATAATCAGTCCAATCCGACCGACTTGCTAGTTTTTGCCATTTACTTACAAAGTCCCAAAGGAATACAAAGTTGCACCAAGATATAGGCAATGAAAAAGCTTCGTATTAAACTTGCTTGTTAAAACTAGAAAAACGAGGGATTTACCAATAGATGAACAAATACTTTATAAAGCTTAAGGGGGAGACTGGTTTAGGAGGCCGCGATTTTGATGTTTTTCGTGTATTTTTTACATAGTGAATGAATAAAAGGATTTTTTTTTTAAATTTGAGAGTATTTTATTCATGTTTTGAAGTAGACTTAAATATTTTTTCAAGTCCATGTCTATGGGCGATTGCCATCGGAGTAATTTGCTGGTGGGCATTTCTGTGGTTCCAATTTTTATCTGTAATCATCACAATTTTATCGTTACCAACACATTTCCTAAGAATATGAGCCTAATTTTTTTACCTTTTTGCATAATAAAACATATTTTTAATAAACATACATATAATCCCATAGTTAGGTTCATCTAGATTTGAATTAAATAAAGATGTTCACACCAAATTTTAAAAAGATTGGTCAATAACTTTTCAAGATAGAATGCCCACAAGTTGAAAAAAAGTCGTTTCGGGAAAAACGCTCCGTTCTAAGTCTTCATAGCATAGTGAACAATGCGAATTTTACTTTACTTACTCTCAAATTTTGACCACATATTCTTGACTAGTTATACTAACAATTTAGGCAATAAAAAAAAGTATACTTTTTGATCGGTCTTAACAGGTTCCTCCCCCTTAAGCCGCTAAATTTCTCTAAAAAAATTGTATATTATGGCTCAAACGTACAATTTTGTCTTTAAAATTATATTATTACTGGCACTATAGGGTCTTACTTGTCTCATCTTAGCTCTGGCACTCAATATACTCTCTCTCACCCTTTGACATAAGGGTATATAAAGAAAAAAAAAAACAAACATGCCGGCTACAAATATAGCGCACAAATCATAAAAAACCGGTAAATGCAAATCGAACTCAAACATGTTGCAAATGCAAGTTCGCTGCACGAACGCTAATACACACAAATAGCCTTGGACGAGCGCAGCTAGTATATGTCAAACAACGTGTATGACGTACGACCTAGCTAAAGTGCAGCAGCGAAGGCTAAAGCAGCGCAGCAGTGGCTGCTGCAACAACAACAACAACAACAGCGAGCCAGTCAGCCAGCCAATGTGTGTGAGGCAGCCTATATACAATTGAATACTAAGTATGCTCGTGTGTGTGAGTATGTGTTTACATTTGTGTGCAGCCCCAACAAAATATTTCTCCAAATGCAAGCGCTCTCTCATGTCTCTGCTGCTGCTGCTGACGTCGCTGCTTTTTGGTCACTTATTGTTCCGTTTCGTTTGCATTGCAGCAGCGCACATTTCTATCGGAACGCAGCCAAACAAACACACACAAACATTGCGCTCACAAGCACACACACACAAACATATAGAAGCACGCGGAAATCGTGCACTCGACGGCGCTTGAGTTCTTTGCATCCGCGTCTTGCGACCCAATGTGAGTTGCCTTGCGCACGCCAAAGATTTCAGATCGAAAGCTCAGCTCGCTACGCGTTTCGCGGTAAAAAATTTAAAACGCCGATCTTTATACGCTTGGTTTATTTTTGTGTAATCCATAAAAGGTGGTTCTTCATATTTAGAACCATTAATTGTGTTTTTGGTTTTTTTTTTTGCTTTTTGTAGCAGATTGAAGAATACATTTGTTAATAAGATAACGCGCTTTTTTTTTGCCGGCGGCTTTTCAAAACTTACGCGATCGCAGCCAGAAAGCAGCAAAACAAGTGCAAAAGTTTAACAAACAACTAAACAACAACAAAAAAAGTTGCTATAAACAGTGACAAAGTTGCAATAAGTGTTAAATAAACTATAACGTACAGTGTTTGAACAAATAAATAAATAATATAACTTAAAATATCTAAAATTTATCAAAAATGAAATATATATAAAATTCTATAGCATTATTAGTATGAAATATCAATCAAAGTAAACATAATTTTTGCGCATATTCATCTAAATATAGAAAACTATAATTATTACATATAAAGTTATTTATCAAATAATATGCATAATATAAATATTAAACGTTGCGGTATTTAACTAATTCTTACCAAAGGTAATTTAAGAATACTACAAATAAATACATAGTTGGGAATATATTCAAGAACTGCCGATGAAATATACTTAAGTACTTCTATGGCATACATTTTTCAATGCGAATCGGTACAAAGTTCTACGATATATCTGATCATATGCAAAAATTTTTACGAAAGTTGACTTTTGTTGCTGAACTGACCTACAGTTCATAATTCATTGCCTGATGAGTATGCACGTGCGAAAAGTATTGAACGAATGAATGAATATTCGGAATGCAAAATTTATTTTTTGTAATTGATATAATTTCACGTTACGAATTCGATATATTTTAAATGGGTATTGAAAAATGTTTGATCAATTTGGCTAGCTTAGTGATGCTATTGGCGGCTGTTTTCAAAGCAGAAGTATTGCTATAGTGATTATTCTATTCTTTTTTGGAATAACCTTTCCGATGTAACTCTTAAAAAGCAGTTTTCTAAGCGGCATTTTGCTGAAGACTCATTTTTTAAGTCTACTTGATCTATAAGCCTTGATATTCTATTAGGCTTTGAAATGACCAGAATATTTCAAGGAAAGAAATAAGTCAGTCTAACAAAAGCGAGGGACTTTTTCTCCCGGGCGCGGAGCTATCGGAGATGCCGTGACTCGAGAGTCTTTCGGGAAGTTTTTTGCTTAAAAAAATATAGTAAATTATTATTCCACCAGAGCTCCGTAACATACTTTTTAGTTGAACCTTATCGAATGTTATTAATATGATTCGAATGATAGATAAAGTGTATCTTATGGAGCTCCAATTAAGATATTTCATATAGAGCTGATTGATTAGGGGAGAGATTTTATGAAATCATCAATTCGCTCAGAAATCCTTTCTATTAGGGGTGCCACAGAAAACCAATTCGATTCAATTTCGATACAATTCCAATTCTTGGAGCCACAGACATGGCTAACAACGGTTTTAAAACCGCTCATAGTCATGTATGTGGCACCAAGAATTGGAATTGTATCGAAATAGAATCGAATTGGTTTTTTTAAAACCCTTGTTAGCCATGTCTGTGGCTCCAAGAATTAGAATTGTATCGAAATTGGATTGGATTTGTTTTTTTTAAAACCCTTGTTAGCCATGTCTGTGGCACCAAGAATTGGAATTGAAATCTAATTGGTTTCCTGTGGCACCCCTGTATACTTTTTTTATGTTGATCTCACATTTTTCAAGAATTATACGAATATTAATGAATTTAGAAAAATTTATAGGGTCCCAGATCCGAGATTTCCCCCGGGGCCCAGATATTCTCTATAAGGCCCAGGTTACAGCGTTCGCAGCTATAAAATTTCTATGAGAATTTGTTCTTTAGGATCTCAGGAATCAGCTTACCAAAATTGGTGATTCTAGGTAATTTTTTAACATAATTACGTAGAGTCAAACATTCATATAGTTTATCGGCAAAGAGGGGTGTAATTAGTAATTCTTGACTATTTTGAATTTGTTCGATTTTCTAAATTTTTGACACACAGAGTTTGCTAGTAGTAGTTTAGCTTTGTTTTAAATAAAAATATGAATTTCATTTGAAAAATTATTAATTTAAAATATATATGTATGTAGAACGGAACTTTTAAGTAAAAACGCCCAATTTTTTTCCATTCTGAGAAATTTATTGATAGCAGAACTGAACTCTGAACTTTAAATTTCGCCTTGAAATTGTTTTTAAGCATTTATCAACACTAATAATGCTATATCGACTTTTTTTGCGACGGTCCTTGCAGATTATCGTCACAAGCACAATTTTCTGAAAAATACGAAAGAAACTAATATATACAGGACTATTTCGACTCGTTTTAAAAGGAAATTATTCACTATAAACCGTTCCCAAGTTGGACCTACATATATTGACAAGTGATCGGCCAGAAATGGGCAGAATTGGACAATAAGAAGGGTGATGCGTTCCATTAAGATAATGCCAGGCCGAACACATTGTTAATCATAAAAAAAAAACCCGGGAGCTTGGATGGGATGCTCTATTAAAACCACCATGTAGTCCAGATTTGGCACCAGATATAGCACCAAGTTCTCCTGATGGGAAAGAAATAAAATTAAGAGAGGCTTCTAAAAATGAGTTGGACAGCTTTTTTACATGTAGGAACGAAAACTTCTCCAAAAAGTTATCGAATAAACTTGTTACAAGTAATCAGGCCTGTTCTAGATTTCGACTCGTTTTGAATAGTCATGACGGGTGCATTCCGACAAATGGTGTTCGAGATTTCGGCTGAGTTCGAATCGTTTTCATTTCGATAACCATTTGTATAGAATAGCTGACCAGCTATCGAAAGGTTTCCGGAATAAATAAAACGCAAAATAGTTAATCTTCTTTAATATTTATTTTGTCTCCTACCAAAATATGTCTCTTCTGAAGCAATACGCTTCTTCCAATCTTCGAAACATTTTTTATAGGCGTTGGCCGGGATGGCGTTCAGCTCTCTCGTCGCATTCTGTTTTGTGGTCGGTATGGAGTCAAAACGGTTTGCCCGGAGTGACAATTTTAGTTTTGGAAAGAGTAAAACGTCACACGGGACCAGATCTGGACTGTACGGTGCCTGGTCGATGGTATTTATCGAGTGTTTTGCTTAAAATGCGTTCACAATCGTGGCAAAATCCTCGAATTGTCTGCCCACAAATCCGGCCGAATACGACGGACCCGTTCGCGCAAACCCCTCAAAACAGTCATATAATACTTCTTATTGACCGTTTGTCCCTCTGGAACGTATTCATGAAGCACCACACCACGATTATCGAAGAAAGAAGAATTCTAGAAATTTTTGTCACAATGTGTAGTGTTAAATCGTATGATCTTGGATCTTTAAACATCTATTGTTCTATTTAAAAAAATTATACCAAATATAAATGGAATTTTATTCAAATTTAAATATTTAGCTTGTTAACAAAATCTAGTCAACTGAAATGATTCTCTTCGAACCAACGACTTGTCACACCGAATTGTCTATAGGTTTCGATGATAGTCAATAGATATTAATTTTTATAAGCAATATGAAAACCTTTAAGCTTAACTAGCTATTAGAGAACATTAAAGATAATACTGACTTACTGACAGATTAATTGACAGTTTGAATTTGATTAAAAACAATATTTGTCATACGATAAAATCCGGTTGTATTAGATTTCTGTACAAACCAACCGAATACATCTTATAAGAACGTTTAGCGGATGATAAAAAATACACGTGTTGCACTTAAATGTAAAATCTTTTATTTATACAAATTATCCATACGCGTGCTGTACTTTGTAAGACTTAGACTTAACCTGTTAAAACCGATTTATCTTTATTAAACCCAGGGCTGTGCTTTTTTTATGATCTCTAATTAGTCAGCAGCAACTATTGAATACACGATTCTATAGCTGTTTAAAATGTAAATAATATTTAATTTTTAAACATAAACTTTTAACGATGAAGAAAACAAAGTTCAAAATACTTGCATAAGCAAATTGACTATCTGAGAATTTAGGTCGTAAAGTTGCATCCCTCTGTTATATACAAAATCCCATCTAAAATCTAAATCTTTTATCTTAACAATGTATCTGCCCAACTCCGCCTTTAATAAGTAATTAATATATTCGACGAACACCCGAACAATTTGTGGGCGTAAAAAAAAACACCAACTTGTAGACTATATAACAATTATTTTGAATAACTATGTAAATGCTTTTCACCGTATAATTGGTTGCAAGCATGCAATTTTAAGCAGCTTGTTAACTTAAATGTACAAGCCATAAAATTATAAATTTTTCGAAAAAAAGTTTAAAAAATATTGTGTTGTATGCGTGGACAGCCGCGAAAGTCGATCGAGCGTGGAAAAACTAGCCGAAAAAAATTATTACCAAGAAAATGCGCATATTTGTGAAAATTGTTTTTTTTTTAATATTTAAAAATTTACTACAGAATTTATTTGTTATTACATCAGCTCTTGTGAGCTGCCAGTGAATTTTCTTGAAATTAGAAAATTATTATTAGGCAAGTGAGAAATGACATTCTTAAGCTTAAATATCGGAATATTATTGTTTTATAAGTGACTCAGAATTACAAGACATATATAAGACTCGTTTTGGGACTTCAACGTTTTTTGAAGAAATCGAAAACTATCATAATTTGAATCAAAAATCCTTTGACAACACTCATTTTAAAAATCGTTCTCAAGTTAAGAAGTTCAAATAAGAATTTTAAACTCTATATTAGAAAAATGGCTCACGTCAAATCTGGCGTGGATGATACTCTACATTGCTATAAAATTTATTTCTCAGTTACTTCGAATCAATTTTGAATTCGGCTACGAAACAAACAAATTATACATATGGAACTTTTGGTTCTTTCGAGGTGCACTAAAATACCTCTATGGGAGCTTTATAATATATAAATACTAGCTGACCCGAGAAACATTGTTTTGTCATATTAATTATTTCTAGGTAATTTCTAGTGTTGAAAAAAAACGAACTTATTATAAGGATGTGGTATATGAGTGAAGGAGGTATGGAGCGCTGTGAATGATGAATATAAAAATAAGAAAACACCAAACATTAATTTTTA
Source organism: Chymomyza amoena (assembly GCA_037043745.1). Lineage (NCBI taxonomy): Eukaryota > Metazoa > Arthropoda > Insecta > Diptera > Drosophilidae > Chymomyza > Chymomyza amoena. The sequence goes on along the minus strand of JBAMAX010004710.1, from coordinate 111,818 downwards.
TAATTTGTACACTAAAGAAAATTTGTCCAAAACTTAAAAAAAAATGTTAGTTAAGGAGAACCCTTATCACTTAGGGCTTCGAAAAATATATGTTGGCCGATTCTCAGAACTACCCAATAGGCATACAAAATTTCATGAAAATTGATCCAGCCGTTTCGGAGGAGTACTTGATACTTCGAATAAATATTGATTGGTAAATTCGGCTACGAAACAATCGAATTATACAGGTAGAACTTTGGATTTTTCAAAGTGCTCTAAAATACCTCTATGGGACTATAATATATAAATAGATTATATAAAGATATATAGATATATATAGATATATATATAGATGATATAAAAAGGGACCCAATCTGAAATTTTGTTGCTCTATCTCTTACCATCTCTGAGGTCTGGACTAGCAGACGGACATGTCTAAGTCAGTTACTCTAGTACCTCTGATCTTAGTCGAAGTAGGTGGGGATTGTTCCCGACTTTTTGTTCTCTATGGTGTACACTTAGTAGTTCATTAAAGCAGCCTCTAAACTAAAAAAAAATATGAATTTTCCGTTGAATTTGCTCAAAAAAAGTTTGTTTTAAACTAGAATTTAATGGAATAAATTAGAAAGAAAATACTCTAAATGTCAGCTTTAAGACTTAACATTCTATCTTGGAAGCTTTTATAGAAGATCATTCTAACGTTAGGTTAGGTTAGGGCGGCAGTTGGAACATACGTCCCAACTCACTTAACCCAAGGATAGGCCCGTTGCGATACCGCTACAGTGAGCTATTCCACCACTCTTTCCCACTTTCCCTATAAGAGGTGAGGAAGCCATCCATTTTGGACTCTGTTCAGAGGACTAAGATAAATCGTCAAGAAAGCGTGACTTAAGGAATCTAAATCTTATACTGCCCAGCCCAGGGCAATGACAGAAAAAGTGTTCCACCGTCTCCAGCTCCTCCTCATCGCCACAGCTTCTACAGAAGGTTTGATGGGGAGCATTCAACCTGGATGCGTGGTTTCCCACCAGCCAGTGTCCCGTGATAGCAAGGATAGCAGATGAGCACTGGGCTCTATTCAGACAGCAAAGTTCTTCGGTTCTTTTACTGCAGTATGTCGATGTTCGATTTCACGTTTTATTTATACAGAGAGCGAAAAAATTTCGAATTCTCAGTTTACAGCTGGCCATGGGTATACCCAGCGACTCCTTGTCTTGAAGGAGGTTGCTGGTAGTTCCTTGTCTAGACAGTTCATCCGCAACACAGTTGCCTTCGAAGTCCCTATGTCCTGGGGCCCATATGAGGTGTATTGAAACTGGTCAGCCATCTCCCCTAGAGACAAGCGGGAGTTATTATTACTTCTACATGAAGTCATCGTAACTGGGGTCTTAGTAGCCGCTTGTAGGTTTCTTATTGTTATTAAAGCCTCCTGGATTGCAGTAACCTCTGCCTGAAAGACATCGCATTGGTCCGGGAGTCGGAAAGCAGTTCTAAAGTTGAAATCCTCAAAATAGAAACAACATAGTTCCAGCTTGGAACCGCCCGTGTATATCTTTATCTAGTCCGCTAGGCCTGGTAGAACTGTATTCCACTCCTCCCTGGTTGGAATATAGGCTCTGAATTCTAACGTTCTCCAATTAACAGTTTTTGTCTACAAAAATCAAACTTGAAATAAGAGTTTACTCTCAAAGAAAAAAATGCCTATTGGCATATTTTTGACAGTGTAAATACTTATTTAAAAAAAAATGATGTAGATTATTTATATTAATTAAAAAATAATTTCATTTTTTAATACGTTAAACAAATTTCAATTTCTTTATGTAAAAACGTGAATAATATACATTTCTTAAAAACAATCTTTTCGGTTCATACTTTTTCGAGTTCGCAAAATTTTAGTGAATTTGGTTTTAAAAGTAAAAAATTTGCTTTGTAAAGTAGGTGGAAGGGTTCAAGCCGTTTATGGAATGTAGGTTAAAAATAAATACCCCAGAATGTTTGTGTTTCAAGACTTGAAAGCTTGACATAAAAATAAATCACTTTTTTAATGAACCAAGATCTAGCTCAGCAGTACACTCAAACGTCTCTTTGAACCTTCACCCCGGATACTTGCGATAATTTGTTAGCATTTAAGATCTGATTAGATCTAGGCGTAGCTTGCTTGTTAATAATTAAACTAATTTAAAAATCTTTTCTTTACAGCGCATACAATTTAATTGCTTCAAATATTTACATAAAATAAATATAAAAAATAACACTAAATATATAAATAAATTAATTCATACAAAACGCGAAACAAAATCAAGTGAAATTTTATTCCGAAAGTTTAATAATAATAATCAGTGTTTGAATCGCTTAAAACTTTTGGCCAGTAAAATAATATGCAAAATCAAATTAAAAATACAAATTATTAGAATCACTTTAAAATCTCTCGGAAATCGCTCGCTGTAATGTTCCAAGTTGTTCAACAATAAGAACTCCACAAATCTAAGACACATCGACTACTTTATAAAAACATTATCTCTTGTTGTGTACGCGCACTTGAATCCATTTGAATGGTTTCTGAGGACAATTGGAATAGCGATACCATGTCCGATTCGGACATGATAGACTCCAAGAACGATGTTTGCGGCGGCGCCTCTAGCTCCAGCGGTAGCTCCATATCACCACGCACGCCGCCCAATTGTGCGCGCTGCCGCAATCATGGTCTCAAGATCACGCTCAAGGGTCACAAGCGTTACTGCAAGTACCGCTTTTGCAACTGTGAAAAGTGTCGCCTAACGGCAGATCGTCAGCGCGTCATGGCGCTCCAAACCGCGCTGAGACGCGCCCAGGCGCAGGACGAACAGCGCGCTTTGCATTTTCACGAGGTGCCGCCGGCGTCTACCAATGCGCTGCTGGGCTCCACACATCATCACCAGCATCATGGTCATGGTCATCATCATATTTTACACCAGCAAGGGCCACCACCGCCGCTACAACAACAGTCGCAGCATCTGGCTGCCGTCGGCGCTAGTCACAATGGGCGTGCCACGGTCGTTGCCGCTGGCGTCAACTTGCCCAATTTGCATGTACATGGACATGGCCACGTGCAACACACAACGTTGCATGGACATACACCGCATTCGCATGCCGCTGCTGTGGCTGCAGCCGCTGCAGTGCAGCAACATCATCAACAGCAGCAGCAGCACCAGCCACAGCATCAGCACTTGGCTTTGCGTTCACCACCGCACAGTGAGCATGGTGGCAGCGTTGGTGCCTCCAGCAGCACTGCAGGTGGAGTTATATCCAGCACAGCTGTGGCCAGTGCTTCGAGCAGCGGTGGCGTCATAACCAGCACAGATCATCATATGTCAACAGTGCCAACGCCTGCACAATCGTTGGAGGGATCATGCGACTCACCGTCGCCATCGCCATCGTCTCCATCTGGCGCCACATTGCCGATCTCAGGGCCCGTCAATCGCAAGAATGGTGCAAATGCACCAATGGGTAAGTGCTTGGCTATAAGAATAATTAACTAAGGTGTCTCTCTACCCAAAACCCTTATGTGGTTTCATGTGGTGCAAAGGAGAATGATTAATAATACTACAATTTTTATGAGCTTGGGAGCTTGGTACACTTTTTAAGGATCTTTTGCGGTTAGTTAAACATGTTTTCTTCTGGTTTTAAGGCAAAAGCGAAATTGGCTCAATGGGACTTAGTTCAATCCCAATATAGTAACTCTTTTTCGCCAAATTTTTAGCTTTACCGGTCATTGAATACATTTTAGTTGGTTTCAGTAGGTGACGTCAAAAATTATATTTTTTCCAAATGATGCCCGCCCCTTGTCATATAACTTATAATCAAAATTTGAACTTTCAAATGGTTCATAACAGATGTATAATTTTCATAATTTGTATTAATTAAAAAAAATTATAGTGAGGAAGATTGAAAGTGTATGTTTAAAAACTTTTAAAAATAAGAAACTCTTAAAATAAGTTCAGCTAGTGACGTCATAAACAAGCGTATTCAAAGGAGAGCTCTCGAAAGTCTGAAGCTCCTTTGACTTGAACATAAAATTCCTGACATTAAATGAACCAGATTGTAAGAATTTCACAAATCACAAATTTTTCAGGTATCTAAAATTAAATTATATCTAGTCAGTACCAAGTACCACTTTAGAGGTATTGGACTAAATGATATATGTATATATGTTATGTAAAGCATTTATTTCCCAATAACTATCCATATACAAAACTTATTGTTAGTTTAGGCTCGTCTTTCAAAGCGTTTTTTTAAATTTTCTATTTCTAAAATATCGAAATTTCAAATATTCGTAATAACTACCTTCGACAGCCCCCAAAAAACGTTTATCTGCATGCTTGATCTATCTCTTCTATTGTAAATCCAAAAAATATGAATTTCGAATATGACTGAAAATGGGCGTGTCTCATCGATCATAAACGAAGTGTCCTATATGAGAACATTGAACTGGGTTTATTAAAAAATGTTAAGTATTGTGTGTACAAATAGAAAACCGCCGTTTTTTCTCATGAGTTGAGGCTTTATTGTAAAAAACTCGTAAAATACTCATTCTTCAAAATAAATTCCATTGCCAACCACAAGACCACAAGTTTTCCCATCTTTTTGGCAGCTTCTAAATTCCTCGTCGGAAAAATTGTTATTGTTTTGACGCGATCCACTAATCGATCCAATTTTTGGCTTCTTCAAAAGAACGAAAGTGCTGTTCGACCAGGTCATACGTCCTCAATCGGAATAAGTAAAAATCAGAAGGGGCGATGGTAGGAGAGTACGGCGGGTGGGGTAGGATGTCCCATTTCAAAGTTTCAGGTATGTTTTCACTACTTTGGTAACACGTGGCCCAGCGTTGTCATGCAGAAGTACCTTATCGTGTCTTTCCAAGTATTACGGGCGTTTTATCCTTCAACGCTCGACTCAGGCGTATTAGTTACGTCCAATACAGGGCTCATGTAATGGTTTCGCCTGGATAAAGTCTCTAATTCTGTATCCTTTAACTTTTTCACGGGTCCGAGACGATCCTTGTCTTGCACTTGAAATCATTCCCGACACGTTCTTTCACTAATACAACTTTCACCATAATCATTCGACGCGCTTGAGCTGCATTTTTTTTCGAATGAAATGCAAAAAGCAACACTTCCCTCAAATGACCCTTGTTCAGCTGGCAATGTATCGATTCTGTTCGTACTTATCGACCGATTTGCAATGTTGGCGCCACCTATGGGAAAACGGCGGTTTTCTATTTGTAAACCCAATATAAATGAGCTCACTAAAAATATTGTGAAAATATATGAAAGTAAAATCTGGAACAGCATTTATATATAGAGTTTATTTTTTTTGTTTTAACTTCTCAACTTTAAGCACATCCTGAAGAAGCAATTTTTAAGTTTTTATGCCACTCCCAACAAACTGAGCGTAGTAATTCAAAAATACTTTTAGTTGAATACTCGTACGGAATACACTCGTATAAAAAAAAAACGATTTAAAGCTATGATAGATTTGACTTCTGATAAAAATATATTCAATTACTTGCCATTGTTTAAATTGCCCAGCCAAGTCCGTGCCAGCAACATTAGTCCTTTGCTTTGATAAATTGCGGCTTCATCTAGCCTTAGGGCACTTTAGTTCAAAAGAAGAAAAATCCCATTCCAATAAGTTTCTGTAAAGTCGTTTAACTTAATAATAGCTTCCAAGTGAACTTACTTTGTTGCCATGAACTTGCCTCTGCACTTTTTGTACTTTTTTTTCGATCAACTTTTGATCTTTAATGATAAGATATGGCTAAAAAATTGCCATGCTGTCAAATTATAATGCTATGTGTTGAAAAGCTTCTCAAGGTGGCCTATCGAGGCAACTATAGGCTAGAACTATGTATTATTGGTGATCAAAGTTGAATGTCTTTTGAGCGTTTCAACTCGTCTGCAACAAAGATAAGTTAATTTTATTTGGTGAGATTTTTGTAGCTTCATTAGCTTGTCACGTTTTGGTTCGAACTTAAATTAGTTAATTTACAGAAAAGAAATGCCAGGAACAGGAAGGAAGTGGGGTATAGTGGAGCAGGTGCTCAATAGGGGTGTATTAGAAAAAATATACTTATATAATTAGGCTATAATTTTAAAATTTAAAAACAAATATGGGTGAGGTGAATTCGGAAAATTTGTTCGTACTTTTTTTTTTTTCAAAATTAATAGTTGAGTCGTTTTGGGGTAACCTACATTGTGTCATAATTTCAGATCAATACGAAGATTTTATATCAAGTAGATTGATCTCCAAGCAATAAGCTACATTGTGCCAAAATTTCAGATTGGTACAAAGAAATTTTGCGATTTTCGATTTCTTTGAGGTCATTCATTATGTTGTGCCATTACAAGCCGTTCCCGGGTTACGGCCGACCTCAACAGCTCTCGCCAGGCGCCTCTGCTTTGCGCGCGCCTTCTCCAATTAGAAATACCAAGGGAGCATAGGTTCTCCCCACTTGATCTTTCCATCAAAGTCGTCGTCGTTCCCTTCGTCTTCCTTCGTCGGCTTTCGCTTATCCATAGGTACAACATGCCCGAACCAGCGCAGACATTGTATTGTGATGCGCTGGACAACATCTATGTCATCGTAGAGCTCGTACAGTTCGTGGTTCATTTGTATGCGATAGTCGTCTTCAAAACGAACTGTACCGAAGATTTTACGAAGAATTTTTCTCTCAAACAACCCAAGATCAGATGCATCTGTCCGAGACACAGCCCATGCTTCCGCACCGTATAAGATCTTTGAGGTGACACTTCCCAAAAATTATAAAAATCGCTATCAACACAAACTTTTTTTCGATTATTTTTAATAACGCATTAAAATTAAAAAATGTGTTAAAAAAAATAGTTTTTGCCTAGTAAATGTCCTGAAAAAAATTTTTTTTTTAAAAACATGGAAATCGCTTATCGGGATTACTCGATTTTATCCTAAATTGTCGCAATTCTCTCATCTGAAACTCAAAGAAAAGCTGACACATTTATGGTGGAATGGCCGGTCACATGTGGCGCACATCGGCATTTTGACATTTGAAATCTGTGCTGAAATTATATTCAAAATAACACAGGTCTACAATAAATATCTCAAAATCGTGACGTGATGGGCCAGTTCTGATGCCGGATTCGGATTCTACGCACCAAATTAATTCGGAAATGTTTCTTAACTTTCCAACAACTGAACCATGTTGACCTGTGTAATTATTTGGTTCATAAATACTTTCCTAATCGACTTTTCGAAACAATAATATAAGAAATAATAGTATAATATAGAAATACTTGCATTTGTTCTTAGTTAAGAAAATTATGAAATTTAAGTGACACAAAATCTTAAAATAATATTTTTAAGGTAGCAATATTTTTTTTTGAAAAATTATATTGTATTATTCTATTAGAAAAACACAGGTTGCAGTATTACCAAAAACCACCGACGGTCATAACAATTATTTGAAAATTGGTGTCATAGTTAGATGTCAGCTCAGATACTCCAGGATGCATTTACGAGTTCACCCTATTTCCGAATTCATCCCAATTGCCTCTATATTTAATAGTTGTTTAAGCAATTTTTATACCCTGTACTTAAAAGTACAAAGGGTATACTAGATTTGTGCAAAGTATGTAACGGACAGAAGGAGGATCATAACCTCGGGTATAGATTGGGCCATGTCCGTCTGTCCGTCCATCCGAATGAACGTCTAGATCTCGGAGAATAGAAGAGCTAGAAACACCAAACTTTACCAGCTTGTGCAGCACATTTCCTCAGAAGATGAAGTTTGTTGAATCATGGGTATATCTTAACCCATTCCCCACAGTAGTTTTTCGCGGTTTTTAGCAACACCGTTCAATATTTTTTTCTGAAATTTAACTAAGTGGTGCGTTAAGGTTTCGCGCATCTGTGTGCCAAAATGGAACAAAATCGGAGAAATACAGGAAAAGCTAGCATATAGGTCAAAAATATACAAACTGCGTCAATATTTGACTCTACCTAATTATGGTTACAAGTGACCTCGAATCACAATTTTTGGTAAACTGATTCATGTGGCTCTAATGAACAAATCCATATCCAAGTTTTGTCGATGTGGAACTCCCACCCCCCGCAATCGATTTACCGTGTTTTCTGTCACAACCCTCAACATATCAAATTGCCCCATATACATAAAATAGCTTCTTTGACGTATCTTTCGAGTTTCATCACAATCGGTAAAAATTTTCGGAACTTATAGGATTTTTTAAATATCGAATTTCACAAAAAAGAAAAAAAAAAATTAATTACAATTGGAAAGTTCTTAGTCGGAATAGGCAGAACAAATTTTTTCGAGAGAAAAAGTTCAGGGTATTCCACTGTTGGAATTTATGAGAAATGGCTTTTCTAAGTTTATTACAAATATGTAAAAATCATCAAAATCAAAGGGATCGAATTAACAAGTGGTTACCTTATTTTCTCCGTATTACTGCTTATATATACGACAAGTGATTGAATCTACGAGTGATTTTCGAGCTCCAAAAACGTTAAAAAATGGGTGGAAAGTCCTTTGCGATCTCTGATTTATACATAAATACACTTCGAAGTGAAGAACACCCCCAATACAAAATCTTAGAGATCCGCAACTGATTTACGAGTATACCCAATTTACGACAAAAAATAAACGGTTTTTTCTAAAAACTTTAAAAAGTATAAGTTTTTATATCCATACATTGTAGATTGTTTTCCAAGACAATATTAATAAATTGTAAATTTTGATGCCGTTTATAGGTGAGGGCTTGTAATGAGTAAATTTTGTACTACAATTTTTGTTGCATGTACTTATCTGATTTTTGGTTCATGATCGACGAATAAACTGAGTTATAATAAAAATATAGCGTGTGTTGAAGTCGGGTGGGAACGACTTTGAGATACCCTACAACATTACATTGAAATCAGCATCAAAAAGCTATTGAATGCCAAATTGAATTTTATAAAAAAAACTTATTATGCTCTGAAAACTTTTTTTTTAATCAATTTTGATCCTATGGAGGCAAAAAGATATAGTCAATTGATGTTAATTAAATTCAATACTCTGTGGGAGTTGGAAAATTTATACAAAAAAAAAAAAATATAACTAACAAACTATGTCACCCGTGACATAATAAGGGTTGGTTGCTTCTAGTTCTTACTATCTCTATCATTTCTGAGATTTAGGCTTTCTTACAAACGCACAATAGTCGTTTTGGCCTATGTAGTAGAAGAAAATTAATTTTTATCTCTTTAAGATAATACAATTTTATCGATATTTAATAATTAGAAGAAATTAATTTTTTTCTACTAGATAGGCTAAATCGACTAGCTTTGCGTTTGTAGGAACGAACGCTTAAATCACAGAGATGGTAAGAGCTAGATAATCCAATGCAACCAAAATTGGCGCGCTACCACATTTGGCAATTTAGGGTGTCTTCCGATAGATAAGTCACAGACGATCCATGGTTACATCGAATTCTTTACTCACCCTGATAATATTTTAGAGAGCTTTATAAGGTCTTCGACTATTCCGTTTGTATGTTACATACAGGGAAAAGTAAAACCAGGTGGCTCGGCTCCAACCAGTTCGGCGTGATAAATTCGTTTCAAAACCACAAAGAATGCCTCTGAAATTGGCTTAGGCAGAGTCAAGTTGGTATCCAGGTGAAACCATAAATAGGCGAGTAAATTGCGGAATGTCGACTTAATAAGATACGCTTAGAAACGTTGATGTAGGTGGCATCCATAAAAAGTAAAAAGAGTTTTGCATACCATAATGTAGTTATGGTTACAAAAAGTTGCTGCTGGGGTACAGAGAAGCATATGCTGCAGGTACAGTTCGCCAAACTCCATTTAAAGAGAGTTACGACGCATATTTTTTCAACTTTTTTTAATTTTCAACAAAAACAAGTTTTGAATCCGTAACTACCTTAACAATAACAGAAATAACAAATGAGCTCAGCACGAGGATTAATGGGAGGGTGGAGAATCGTCACGATTGAATTGTTTTAGCGCATCCTTCTTTTTAAGGCCGGCCAAAAGGCCTAGCGGGTTGTTGACTATTTTTGCTGAATGGATAGCTTAGTTCTTGTGAACTTCGACGTTTAGATTTCCTCCTTACTCCATGGGCAAATGTTTAGCTTAGTTATAATAAGAGTAAAACCAAATCGAAATTATCAAAGCTCTGCCAAGAATAATTTCCTCTTCTAATTTAAAGCATATAAATCAATTAGTAATTTTATAGACAGTAATTAGTTAAGTGCCACGCAGAAATTAAAGTCACGTGTAATTGTTTCAGTGGGGGGGTTATCTAAAATTAGAGAGCGCTCAAAAATAGCGCAACAAAAAAGAAAAAAAATGGGTGGAAAAACTAGTCAGCCCACATATAAGCAACAAGCACACGCGCGAACACGATTCTCAGCACACCTTGGACAACCTTCTTGCTTGGGAAACTGCCGCCAGAGTCGACGGACAGGTCTGGTCTATAAGTGGGCTCTACGTCATAAGTAGTAGCAGCCGTTGTAGTGACCGGCCCAGTATTAAGCTTACATAGTAGTCGTTGGGGGTTTTGAGTTTTTTGTTGCGCTCTTTGAGCAGTTTTAGTCGAACAAAATGCTGCTCTGTGCCGCCAAGCTCAGTCAAGTGTAGGGTAACAAATTGCCAAGCGTTGAAATTCTGCAACTTAGTTGCAATCAAACAGCCTCGCCAGCCAGACGGGCCATGTAGATGGCCGCTAAACCGAGCAAACAACTGTCTGCTAGACTGACTAACTGGCTGGCTGGTTGCAACAACTGCAACTACAACAAACTGCACTGATCATGAGCTGGCTGGATTTGTGGCCGATAATGTTGGCCAAAGCAGACGCACACACTGACAGAAACACACACACAGAGACACAGTGGGCGCTAGCTACCGTTGTTGGGTCATCGTGCGAGGGCTGTTTCAGATAAGTGGAGCAGAGTTTTGTGAAGACAAAAAAAGCGAATCTGTGCTTGTTTCAAAATTTTTCAATTTGTTTTTATGAAGCAAATTAATCGGGTGTGAATTCACGAACTAAAGTATATCCTAGGATTATTTTTGAGGTAAAATTTTTTAGGCGGCATTGTGATTTTTGAGTGGAGTAACTTTAAGATTTTGTAAAGACGAAAAATTATAGTTTCGATCTTCTAGTAGGTATCCACCTAGGATTTTTTGCCTTATGCGGCATAGCGCCTCACAATTTGTGATCAGGTGTTCCATTGAATCTTCCCCATCACAGCAGAATCTGCATGTGTTCGAATCCGATATACCTATTCTGTGTAGGTGTTTGCAGCAGGCGAAGTAGCCTGTTATTGCTCCGTAGAGTGTCTTTGGACTTTTCCTGTTTAGGGTTAGCGTAATGTGCACTCTTTTAGGCGCTAAAGATTATAGGAATTTTTTGGAGTGGCTGAGGCAGTCAAGGCCATTCCAATATTCAGTGACTTTTTGTCGAGTCCATTTTTTGTGTCATGTTTTATATGGTTTTTGTTGAAGCCAAAACAGGGAGATGGGCCTATAAATAGCTTTTCCGCCCCTTTTTGTTCCGAGCGGACAGGGTTTGGAGGTGGTTATGGCATTCTTTAACCATCCGGGAGGTGATGATTCAGGATGATAATGCCCTAATAGCAGTTTGGCTATCTGAATAGATGCATATGTTTGCTCCCCTAGTTTCCTTGAGAAGGATACTAAGGGCGTAGATCTCTATGGCATGAATCTCCGCTTGAAAGACGCTGGGCCAGATGCCCATTGCGGTAGAGATTCTGGTGTTGGGTCCAACGATGCCAACTCCTAAACCCCGCTCAGTTTTGGATCCATTGTTGCCCCCGGGGGTTTCCACAGGGCTGCCATCAGGCCAAGTCTCCCGACTTGGGAGTAGAGATCTAAATTTCTTGTTTGTTTTCGTTACCTTCATGTCCTTCATGCCCGGGCACCCATATCAAGGAGACTTAGTTTTGGGTGGCCAGTTGGTTGAGCGCATTGCTACATTCTATAAGGACTTTGGAAGTAAATGTGTAGCTCTTTAGTGCTTTGAGGACTGAGAGTATTTTAATCTTAACTCTTTTGCGTCCTCTTTTACATATAAGCTCCACTGTTTCCATTATTGCGTACAGTTCCGCTTGGCAAATTGTGGTGTCATTGCTTCAGGTGATTGATTTATGTGCTCTGGGGCCCACTATTGCTGCTCCTATCGCTTGGAGCGTTTTTGATCCATTTGTGTACATTTCTGTGAGTCGTCATGTAACCAGATTGTGTTAGCATTCCATTCCTCTCTTGAAGGAAAAATGAATTTGTAGTTTGACAGTTTGTTAGCTTGATCGATATTACCACAGTTGGAATTAAAAATTCACAAAAACAAATATTCCAAAGCTCTTGGACATTGTAAAAGTTTTTCCCAAGAACATTGAAATAAGCGACTGTCTAAGTAACGTTCACTTTATTGAATCCAAATCTCTTACAAACTAATGTATGTTTCAGGGTTGGAAACTGGATATATGCTGGATATGGTACCAGCTCGTAGCCCCATTTACGCATTTTGGCAAGTGAGATTACAATTATTTTCAAATGATTTTTGATTTTAATCAAAATCAAATCTCTGGACCCTTTCTAATGTTCTAGCTCCTTGTGTATATAAACAGACCACTGCTTGGGAATTTTTTGGGTTACTATGAATAATATTGGATGGGTGTAATTTCAACGGTTATAAAACGTGGTAAAAAAGCATTTAGAGTACGGTTGAACAAATCCAAAAAATTCTTTGAAATGTTCAGAGTTCACGCTATACCGTTTGACAAGCATCCGTTTCATATTTTCTTTAACTCCAAATGTTCATTAAAATAGTGATGTACCCACCGATGAGAGAATTCTGTGACATAGTCATCTTAAGCACTTTTATTCTTCGATTATCCAATAAACATCTCTAGTGCTGGTACAACAGAGTTCAGTAAGCCTCTGCCTTCCATATATCTATATATAAGTACCTCTGGCGCCGGGTGGAGCGTAGAATTAAAACAAAGAATTGAAGTCAGATCGATTTATTGCCAGTTGTTTGACACTATTCCAGTTTGTATGGGAGTCCCGAAGGTCAGCATTCACCATCCGACGCCAAGAGGTTGCTGGTCTTCTACGGCTTCTTGAGCCTTGCAAGTTCCATGAAAGCAGCAGCTCTACAGATTTCGCAGATGTCCTTGCGAAGGGTGTGCCCGAATCCTTCCATAGTATTTATAAAAAATTTTCTTGGTTTCGCAATAAATATTCGTCACAAAATAAATGTTTGATGAGCACCTAAGATTCACTCCATTTCACTTTTAATGCAATTCATAAGTTCGGCTCCGCTTTGAAGTTCTTTTGACTTATTAGGCTACCCTCGTAGCACTTATATTCTTGGATCTAAGTCTCTCCTCCAAGTCCAACTTTTGTTTTGCATTTGCGTTTTGATAGGTAAACATCACATTACTGAATTCTACAATTGAATAGAGAGACGTGTAGACAATGATAATAGTGTCTATATCGACGTCTATGTCTGTGACCATGACTTCGTCATCAAAATTGCGCCTTCTACCTGGTTCTTGATCACTGATTGCTTGTCTGCAGGTTTCGTGCATGATATAATATGCAAAAATAATAGGTCCATGTACTGAAATGTGCTGTGAACACGCCTCTGATGTATTGTTATGTGTCCCTGGCTCAAGAGCTCTCAAGGAGCTAGCCACTTCTGCAGACTTGGACTTAGACAAACAACTATAGATCTATGTTTAAGCTGCATTCGTATGCGAGTTGGGTTTGGCTGCAATTAAGAGATATTACATGTCTTTATAACTATATCCTGATATAAATTGTGGTATTAGCTATAAAAAATTAAATAAATTAAACGTGCTTTTTTCCTAGTCACTCAGCTTAGTTAAGAAGCTCTAGAAGAAAGAATATTAATTATGACTAAGTTAGTAAGTTAGATAAGCGAAAATTCGATACAGGAAGCGAAAAAAGTAAAAACATAAAAATACAGATTGATTCAACAGGAACACAATGAGATCAAAAATGTAGGTATAATCAATGATCAAATATCTTGTACGCACCTGTCAAAAACTCCTTCACACAAGACGAATATCTTGTACGCAGACAACGTAGCAAAACAGTGTTGCCCCAAATTTTTTGGGTAAAAACATGAATATGCGCAGCAACTTATTTTGGAAGCGAAATTTATGGCGGGTGTCCTAAGGCAATGGCCGCCTACTGTGAGATACTCATTAATGACGGCTTGCCTGCAGACTGCTTGGGAGCGAGCAGGCAGTGCAAGCAGTCTAAGAAGCTGTTTGCTATGAATATTAGCAATAAATCGTAAATAGTATGAAATTTTAATGTTATTAGAGATCTATTTGCAAAGGCGTTTATTATTTAATTTAATTCAATTGTTTTCACTAATTCTTAGGCATTACATGTGACATTTAATTTCCTTACATGGCAGAGTTCAGGCTTAATTAATTTCCTTTTCTACCGTGATATTAAATTATAATGAAAAAATGATAAGAGACGGAAAAAAAATTACAAAAAACCTATTGAATAGGCTTTATAATAACCTGTGATAAGTCTTGAGAGTGGAAGGGAAGGACGCTCAAGCAAAGGATACAGCATGGACAGAAGATGCAAGTAATTGTTGCTTATTGGACTAATATCGGAATAGATATTGTGGTATGAGAAGATACAGAAGCTGTAAGTAGTTTTAATTATGGTAGACTGACATCAGGATAGAAGTTGGGAAAAGAAGTTACAGAATGTAGTCAGACGTTGTCCTGCTTTTTTCTAGGCCTAAATATTGTATTTTGTCATAAGGAATCAGTAATGTACTTGGAAGAACAATATTTAAGCGGGTTTTTTTGGAAATAAAAAGATTTATCATCCTAAGTTAAACTATTATACTAGCTATTTTTTTAGTAGAACATTTGGTATAGTTCTATATCCCAAAGGATAACATCATCATAGAACAAACAGTTTCACCATTTTTCGGAAGAGGGAGTAGTTTTAAGGGACAAAATCACTTTTTTGTAATAATCATATATGTTAGAGAGAATAATTCAATTTTAAACGATTTGGCATACATCGATAATTGATTCGTACTTTAGGAAGATATATTTCTAGTAAAGAACTAATTACTGTCTCTCACCCGTTGGAAATTTTAACTAGGATATGAGATTGATCTCTTGTATACTGGTGACAAAAATATACATTGTACTAGTGAGCCCGGCAGACGTCGTCCAGCCCAAATTTTTTGAATACTCCTAAAGTGTATAAGCATCGTAAGATTCTCTAGTAAGCTTATCTAGACAATCATAAGATTTGTGGATTGACTTTCATGACTCTCTAAAAAGCCGTATGGACGAACTTAAGTATTCTTAAGAGGAGCTCGCATCTCTAATAAATTCATGCCCCACAGAAACTACAGTTTCAACCCCTTTGCGACTACGACTTCCGTCTGCACTTAATGTCCCATACCCGGAATTGAACAAATTTCTACTATGCTATATTCACGATATTCACAAAAATGCGCATATCTCACGAACCAATATACACAAACCACATCGCAATAGTCTTAAAACCTCCGTATTGACAACCTCTAACACACGCAAAATCAGATTTGAAATTCATTGACTCGTTCATAAGAACACCCATAGCACGTAAAACATTAGTTTCTTCTTATATAATATATAAAATTCTCGTGTCACAATGTTAGTTACCATACTCCTCCGAAACGGCTGGACCGATTCTTATGAAATTTTGTGTGCCTAAATAAAATAAAATTTATATCGTTTATAATTTTTATGTGCTTCAATTCGACAAAAACAATTAACTAAGAAATATAATCAGACAATATACACAATGCCAACCCAAATTTAAAAAAAAATCTTAGAGGTGGCAACCCTTATCACTTAGCGGTATGAAAAATAGCTGATTACTTATTCTCAGACCTACCCAATAGGCCCACAAAATTTCATGAGAATCGGTCCAGCCGTTTCGCAGGAGTATGTTCACTAACATTGTGACTCGGATATTTTATATTCGTATAAGAAGATATTATATATAATAAAAATTCTTAGAAAAAAATATAGGATAAAGTCATAAGAATTATTCGTTAAATGAAAATATTTGCTTCGGTAGCAAATGTTTGCAATAACTTACTCTATAATTCTTGATGCTGTGCCAAAATTTTTCCTGGTAGTACCTCACAGTCTTTCGACAACGAGATAGTTTCCCGTGCAACTCAATTTAATATACTCATTTGGCTAATTAACATAAGAAAATAAGGACTGTTTGCTAAACATTGTTTGTTAAGCTAACAATACGTTAAAAAAGATATTATTTATAATAATCAACTCGATTTTCCTAGTTCTTCAGTTTATTATATTAATAAGCCAAAAAATTTAATGAGCCGTTTATTAGACCCACTTGAAGATAAATGCATATTTCTATTTTAATCAGAAATTGTGCTCGTGCCAGGTTTTTCTATACCATTCCAAGTTATGTTAAATTAACAATAAGAAATGTAACGCAATGAAGCGGGCTTGGTTTATGAATAACTCGGGACTGAATAAAACCATTATGAGAAATAATTTTAAAAAAACATATTATTTAAGAAATACCTTTTCAAAACTCCTCAAAATTTTTAGATGAAAGCAAACCTGCTATAGTTCTCAAACATATGACAATGTTTTTCTGGACTTTTTTTTAAATTTCCCCGATTTTAGTTTAGATTCGTTAATTAATGAATTTATTTTTCCGCTTCAAAAAATAGGCTTAAAAGCAAAGTTAATTATAAGGTACCCTCTTGTAAGGTTTATTGGTTTATTTTATTGAGAACTTTTATACATTAATTCATCGTATGCTTTAAGTCCTCGCAAATCCCAAGCTCAAGTACTTAAGCACGACCTGTAATTATGAAAATAGTTAAGCTGCTCCTGGTATTTGAGCAGTCATAAAAGTTTAAGATCCTTGCTCGTATTTCACGGACAACTCGTTAAGAGCTGGTTTTGCAAACAACTGAAGAGCTTTAAGCCAATCGATAGACTGTTCTGTAGTTAATTAATTTAATGCGGTTGCGCTAATTCCGAGGGCTTTAGACACAGCCAGTCACTCCACTGACTGCGAACGACTCGGGACTGGGGACTGTCCCACAGTTCGTTCTTCTGGGGATGCGTGTGCATCTACTGCTCTTTGCTGTTGTTAAAAAGTGCCCAAGTTGAGAAAAAATAAAAAAAATAAAAGTATCCCAAACAACTTTGGCACGCTCGTAAAAATAAAGTTGTAAAATGTTATTTTGTTTTTATTTTTAATTTTTGTGCCCTGCTCAGTTTCGATTTCGTTTCAAATGCCAAGAACCAGTCAAGAAACACAACAAACTCAGCATAGTTTGGATTTTTATTGTTGTATTTCATTTCACATTTGAAATGAGCAGAACTCGTACAAGTTGGCAGGTCATTTGGTTTCATAATTTATAGTATTTCTTGCTAATATGGCAGCATTATTTTTCGCACGACTTCAGTCCCAGGCCCGTTTCGGGCACTCTTTGTGGCGAACTATTTTTTTCAGCCAGGATTATGCGACTAATTATAATGCCAGGCAACAGCGAAGCAAAAACACAATTTTAGCTTGAACTATAAAATTGCTTCTTTTTTTTTATTTTTGCAATAAAATTTTTTTATTTTGGCGGCAAAATTTTTACGAGCAACAAATAAGTCTAGGCAGTTGGTCAATTGGTTCAATTCGTTCGTACAGCTGCTTCAACAGACCCAAAATGAAAATATTTACAAGGGTTAAATTTCGCTAATGTCCAGAAAACAGAGGCGCCAATAGTGCGTGTTACCAAATGTAGCGCAGCAAAAGCTATTTCCAACAGGTGCAACAGCTGCTCCACTTAGATTCTGGAAAAAAAAGTCGATGCAGTTGATCGGAACAGAATTAAAATAATCGCACAGAAATGCGTAATGCGAATTAATTTTAGAAGGTGCTGCCGAGCAGTGCCCGAAAAAAAACTGGTCTAATTCTGCTATGGTAGCTCAGTGATGATAGTGAACCATTTTTGAACAAACTTTCAAACAAAAAACAACTGATTTAAATTTGGTTACAATATTTGAAAAAAAAAAAAATAAATTTGTTCCGCTTATGATTTAATATATTTGATGTTGGTCTAGTACAGTTCTTCAATTTTTGAGAATCGATCTTTTCGACCGATTCTTAGAAAAAAAAAATCAATTTAATCGGATTAATACGGTAGGCACTAACAAGTTAAAACCACTGAAATTTGAAGAAGAAAAAATCTATATACAAAGATGTATATTTATATATAATTAATTTAAATTTATTTGACATGATTCAAAATAACGAAAACTATAAAATTTAAGAACTTAGTCTATATATAGAAAATTATTCCAATCATTTTATCTCTAATTTCGCACTATTAGCTCGAAGTTCGGCTAGAGGCCGAGATTTTGTTCGTCTCTCTCCTGAATTGACCTTCGCCATAGTGCTTTTCGGACGTCCGCGGATTTTCTTCTTGACCCCGGAGTATATTATTAATGTTTCGAAGCACACTTAAGAATTTTGTCAAGTAATTTATGACGGAAATAGTTTCATTAAATCATGCTGTCCATGGACGGTTGCCATCGGAGTATTTTGCTGGTGGACAATCCTATAACAAAAATTCAAAACTGTGATCAAAAGAAAATTAATTATTCATTAACAAAACGCATTTCCTAAGAATGATGAATCCCAATTGTGTAAGAAAACATTGAAAATTGAATTTTTTGAACCATTTGAAAACTATGTTAATGTTTTTATACGATATTTTGTCAACTTTCTAAAACAATGAATTAAAACATATTTAAAAACAAAATTTTAACACTCATATAAGCCCTCCGGCAGCATTAGTTTTATGCCAAAAATGGATCCCTCGACCTCAAAGAACTCCAAATACCACATTTCAGAAGCTAGAGTGCCCAGAAATTGAACGTTTTTGTATCCTTGATACATACGTTTGAAACTGTCGTAAGCTTCGATTTTTGAATATTTGGGCGATCACCCTAAGTACTCACTAGCATTGTAATAAAATCCGGTATATTGCTTAAAAACATCAAAGACATATTCTTGATTGCCAAATTTAATTCCATTCATACAAAAACCAAAAACAAAAACATTTTTAAGCAGTCTAAATTTGTTTTTGACCTATCGTTCCTATGGAAGCTATCAGGATGCAGGCAACCGATTTTGATCAAATTTGGTACAGTGCTTGGGAACAATAAGAATCTTTTGATTGCCAAATTTGGTTTTGAGATATCTTCATAAACAAACGACATAATTGATCTAAAACTTTTGTTTTTTTCGAGGTCGTCTGAAATCGGTAGGACGGACAGACGGACATGTGGCATATCGACTTCTATACTCACCCTGACGTTTGTTGTGTTTTACGACTGACTGCCTAGTCTATATGTAAGATACAATTTCGTCATAGCACAAACTTAATATACCCTTTGCACCATACGGTACAGGGTACATAAAATGACTCAAAGAATCAAAATCGCTGGGTGCACTCACCGTTTTTCTGCCTTATACAAATCGATCAGGCATTGTGTACATAAAAGATCGATGCTCCATAAACAAAAATTCGATATTATTGTCAGAAATAAATTATCGATTAAACCGATTTTAAATCAAATCTATTTTATTGTTAGCAAAAAATAATCGATATACAATCGATATTAAACCGAATCGATGCCCAGCTTAATCCAAAATTTTACACAGCTACAATAAAAAAATTTGAGCCTGTGCTTTCTATTCTAAGAAAGACATGTAGTATTGCTGTAACCTACTAATTGCTTCATTCCATAATTTCTATAGTAGTTAGTAATTTGTGTTGATTAGTTTATCCGCTAGATGACGCAAGCATGCTATTGTCGTCAGATGGCGCAAGCTGGTTGTTGCACATTTGTGTTGCCAAGAATATAAATGTCATTTAAACATAAATTTAATATTTTATTTACCTAAGTGTCAACCTTATTAGCTATGGTTGTCCTCCTCGTTGTAACTTGATGTTTGAACTTTGAGCCTACAGTGTAAAAATAAATATATAATTAACTAAACAAAATGTCTGTCTTAGTAGCTATGGCTGCCCCCTCGTTTTTAATGTTTAAAATACTGCGTAAAAATAAATAAATAAATATTTAACAAAATTTAAAAAAAAAAAAGAATTGGGTGTTGGTGTCAAAGGGAGCATAGGGAAAACCTTTTAGGAACTATAAAATTATGCAATAATACATTTAACACATTAGCGCAAATAATATTACAAAATCGAAAACACTTCTTTATAAAAGTATACAAATTATATGCTATTGAACTAGGACATACCAAAATACCAATTGAAAAATTCTCCATTTAAAAATTCGACCTGATGCTATACTATAAAAGAAAATTTATAGTATAAATAAAATAGTTTTCAAAATCAGTTTTAATCTAAAGGGGCGAATCTGCTGAGATTTTCCTTCAGTGGTGTGCTCTTGGTACTTAAGAAAGATTGTAAATCTTGAAAAGTTGCGAGTATAAACAGAAAACTAAATTAGGGCAAAGTATTTAACTTTTAGTAGATCTGCAACAAATATTTTTATAATTAATATTAAATTACGCTTAAATAAAAAAGCACATAACACAAAAATTGAAATCGTTATTCATTTGTGTAGTTATTGTTTAGTGTGACCAAATGATCAGAATGAAGACATCGATTAACCCTCTTTTGCCCATTTTGATAACAATTTTTAAACAATGGTCGAGCAATTTTTTCTTAGGTACTTTTCGGCTAGTAAATTCATAAATGACTTTTAAAATTATGTAGGATTGTTCGTTTACTTGTATGGTGAGAAAGTCTGAAATAGACTTGGATTTTATTTATGTAATTATTTATGAACAGCTTTTATAGTGTTAAAACATTCTGATTTTATTTCTTAAATAGTTCAAAACAGTTTTGTCTAACAATTCGCAACTGCACAAAAAACACGAAAAAAGCCCCTGTGCTGTGGTATCCAAAAAAAATAATTTTAAAAATCGTTGAAGAGCTTTCAAAAATATTATGATTATGCTTATTAGGAACTGCCAAACAAAATTCGAATGATGTAATAGTTTGTACTTTTTTAATTATTTTTAAAAAGAACCTTGGGCATTAGAGAGTTAAGACCATTCTGCCTGCATTGACTGTTTGTCGAAGACCAAAATAGCTATGAATATGAAATTATACCGCAGTGTTAGTCCTTTGATCTTCTATATATCTTAAACTTTATTTCATTGCTCTATATAATTTTTAAACATTTCCATAAGTTGCTTCGAAAATTGAAACAAAGCTGTAGTTTATATTACACTAATTTACACGAAAAATGTAGGGTAATTTTATATCGTTGAACCGTTTTCGAGATTTTTTCGAAAAACATGCTTTTGGGCACTTGTTTCAGTTTTTCGTTAATAAAATTTATATCGACATGAAAGATGATTAGATCGAAATAATATTATTATTATGCTCTTTATAGTAATATATAATATGGAATATGGTTAGTAAAAAATTATAGAAGTTATATGCAACCAAAGTCTAAAAAAGTGTAATTTTCGATGAATTTACAAAATAACAAATTTTCTGAATGCTTTTTATCAACGAAAATTTTTTTTATCTAAAAAAAATTATTTTTACCAAAGATTCGAAAATTTTTTTTGCTTTTGTTATTTAGGAATACTTGAAAAAAATGTCAACCAAAAATATATCAAAAATTGCTTATAAAAGATTGTATTTTGCATGTTCCTCGACCCAAAATTACTCTAAAAAAACATCTTTATACTCGATGACTCTGAAATTTGTAAAGTTATGTTATAATGGATATGCCAAGACCATTTGTTTAAGCGCAGCACCTAAAAAAAATGTCGTTTCTCTTGACCAGGTACCAAACAGCTGTTGTTTATTTACTTCGCACTCAGCCTAAAGTAAATGAAAATGCGCATAAAATACGATTACATATGTATATTAAAAAGTAATTCCAAAGTTGTACTCTGATAATTGCTGCGTTATACTCCGTGGTAACGAAGAAGAAGTGCACTACTAGACTTGTATAACCAGTCTTGAACACGGCATTGCAGATTGCTTCCCAGTAAACCGATGAGCTTACTCATCCTCCGCCCAGGTGATAAACTCGACCGGGCGCCACATGAACGTGGATCCAATACCGTTATGCATCCTGCAATTAAAGATAGCAGGCCGGACTAGCGTCAGCGGTCTCCGTTAACCAAGTAAAGGTTTTGAGCTTTTTGGTCACGATACAAAACTCTTCACAGATAATTAATTTGTTGGTGAAAAATAATCAGAAATAAGCTTTTCGGGCGCCGCAGCTTGAACAATTTAGGGTGCTCACTGTGTGGGGCAGAATATGCAGCAGCGCCCAACTAATGCAGTGAGCAACACTGACAAGAATGCAGATATAACGATGTGCCAGATTTTTTTTTTTCCGTAAGAGTTACTAAACACCTAACCTAACCTGACCTAAGATGGAAGGGACTAATCCATTTCTTTTCCATGTGAAAGGATCTGTTCAATACCAGCGTTGGGCAGTCTCAGAGAATAAGTCTGGTGGTTTCATCATCTTCGAGACAGAGTCTGCACTGTGAAGAGTCCGATAGGCCAATTTTTTGTAGATAGTATCTAAGAGTGTGGTTTCCAGATAGGCATGCTACCAGTAGTTTTAAGTCCGCTCTACCAAGACCTTTTGTCTTGATCGTATCCAGAGGTTTGACAAGCACTTTAGCTTGACGAAGCCCCGCTATGGAGAACCAGTATCAGTATGTTACCCTGCAGCCCATTTGTTTATCATGGTCTTGATTGTGGACTAACCAATACCACAGAAAGACACAGGAGATGTAGTCAGCGATCGTGCTACCATCCACTCCTGAGTGTCCAGGTACCCAACATAGCACGACTTTGTTTCGGTAGGACAGGGTTTGGAGGTAATTATGGCATTCTTTAACCATTCTGGAGGAGATGCTCCAGGATGACAATGCCCTAATAGCAGCTTGGCTATCTGCTCCCCCAGTTCCCTTGTGAAGAATATTAAGGGCGCAGATCTCTATGGCATGAATCTCCGCTTGAAAGACGCTGGGCCAGATGCCCATTGCGGTAGAGGTTCCTACGACTCCAAGCGTAGTGCCAGATAACCAGCGCCTTAAAACATCAAAGATAAAGTTTACAGTTAAGCAGTATTACTAGATTTAATATAAACTCACTGTCAGGTCTTCGCTCTTCTGGGGACAACTTCTCGTAGTCAAGGTTCCAAGTCGTGCAGAAATACCAATTTTATTTGTCTACTTTTTTGCCACACTAATTTGAGACAAAAATCTGTAAATGACTTTTGGTAAACTGAAGTCAGTTCCTTCGAATCAACAATTTGCAAATTGGAGCCACCGAAAGCGCCACTTCATTCCAGACTTTAATGTGCCCATGGGCTTTTGGCCCTGCAGATCTGACAATTATTGGCAGGTTCTTGCTGTTCATGGCTTTGGGTATGATTGCAAGTAATTTTCAAAGAATTTACACTTGTAATTGTCTCGCATCTTCACTGAAATAAGGGTATAAATGCTTGAACTAAATAGTCTTTTTATGGTCTCAGGGCTTCTTGACTTACAGCGAACATAACACCTTTAATAACTCTAACTCCCAAAACAAATGCAGGCATCATCAATTCATGCAACTTTTAGTTTCAGCAGGCGTGCATTAGACCCCAAAAAAACGAATTGCCAGCCCTGATGCAAATTATAAGCCAGCGTTCCCAAGTTCCCAATATTCGTAAGCTCTTCTTTAAACCATGCGCTTAAAACTGCGGCTTTTTTTCATAATTGAATTTAATATCCTGGTGAAAAACAAAAAAAAAACACAATACTAAATGCGGGCCA
The DNA here is from genome assembly GCA_037043745.1 of Chymomyza amoena. Lineage (NCBI taxonomy): Eukaryota > Metazoa > Arthropoda > Insecta > Diptera > Drosophilidae > Chymomyza > Chymomyza amoena. The sequence goes on along the minus strand of JBAMAX010004710.1, from coordinate 87,842 downwards.
TTAGCTTGGCACTTAAGGTGGGGCTGCCGCAAATGATCAATTTCCGAAAAAAATGACCATAAATGTTATGGGGTTCTAATTAAGGTCTTGTGGTTAGGAAATCGCCATTAAAATCACATTTACGTGCGCCAATCGAGCTGCATAGCAAGATATCGATAAAAAAAAAAGAAACATGATTATTAAACCGGCTGCTGCAGCTGTCGCTACTGCTCTGTAAAGCTTCATAATTTATCATCTTGTTAGTTGTATATAATAAATCAAATGATATATGACCTAGTTCTTCAGATTTAACTGAAATTTGTGCAATGCCTCTCAGACGACTCTCTCTGGCACACTTGCTCTTTAGTTGATAAACTTTTTACTTTAGCTGGCATATGTCAAATATACGTGAATCGTGCGTAATATTCTGGTTTTAGAGAGATTCTGGTTTTGTTAGCTGCATTCCCCAAACCTCAATATTGGGCGGATTCATTCACTGAATAAAATTTTTTAATCAACGAAGTTATTACGCGCGGCCCAGTACCCTCCCTCTAGATCCGACCCTGCGATATGAACACGCTACATAAATTCTTGGTTTTTTTTTTGGAGTGTAAACACAATGTGGCAAAAATCTCCAACGTCAGGGAGAAGGCACCTCAACGAACAGAACGAAGAGTGTTGAAATTGAAGTTCCAGAGCTGTTGGCTATTTAGCACTACTTTACATAACGCCATCAGCAATAGGAAGTATTAGGAGGGCAAAATATACTTGCTAGTTTTTCATTAATATTTAATGATTTGGTTTTTTTTTTTTCAAACTGGCCTGTGTGGCTAAAGAGCAAATCAGACATTTAGACCATTAACATAAATTTTCTGAATTCTTTTTAAAAGAATTTTAACATTAACTTACAATTGCGTGCAGTAAAATGGGAACAAAAAGTTCTACTCTTTGCGAATGTCTCTAGTTTACGTAAGATATATATTTATATATGGGTATATAATTTAGATTTTGTTGAATAACTTCCTCATTTTATAAGCTCTCTTCATTATAGATTTGTGCAATACCTCAATCTCAAGCATGCTTTTTTCGGTTTTGACTTCTTTCCTAAGTACCCATAAGTAACATCGATGTTATATCGATTTTTTTCCGATCTTCTATATTTTTATTTCGACTATCAAAAAATACCTGCAACATCCACAGACGGCGTGCCCATGCTTAGCAAGGATGGCAATCGAGTAAGCTTAAATCAAATAACTTTGACATGATTTTATTTAATAACCGTGATGAATGAATCTTAAATTTGTTTAAACATTATGAGACTTCAATTCTGGCTAAAACAGAACATTTTTTTGTAAACTTTACATGTGAAAGGGGCACCTCATATGGACTTTGGGCAGCTGAATCCGATCCAATGGTTCTTAGATAATATACAAATTATCTCGATTTATGGGATTTTTTGGAGGTTATCCATAACCCACCCCCTGCTCAAAATCCATAATGGATGCCTCTGCCACCAGTTAAGTTTACACCACTTTTCTTTTGTATAACCTTTTGGATTATTTATTAACAGATGGCCCACTCTGAATTAATTTAAGCATTCAAAAAATAGCCGTCCTATGAACTTCGATGTTTCGAAATATGAATGTATTAAAGTTAAAAAATATCGTAAATATCGATGTCGGCCAACATCGATGTTTCTCCAGCACTAGTACTTCTATTTTAAAAGACATTCGCTTGACTTGATTCAATTTTATTAATTAAGCGTACTATGCAGTAAAAACTATAAAAGATTTGTTTAAAACTTTCAGATATATGCGATGGTGACAGAAAATAATATCCCTTAAATTTTTCCATATCACACACTTTATTATATTTTATGTGTAGCGATTAATTCAAGTACTCAATATTGGATGATAACCTTATTCGTATTGGTTGATTGTTAAAAAAATAAATATACGAGTATATAGAAACAAATTTTTAATTTTTCAAATTTTTTTACAAATCCTATTCTCGGCTCAGATGATTAATTTATTTATCAGAAATTGATAGCCAAAAGATGCAAATTATGTTATAGTTTATCAACTATTCCAATAAATGTGTAAAGATTGTTTATTAACAAGTAAAGGCTTGTATATTAGGAAACAATTTTCCGAAAAATTAAATTGCCGAAATTTTGTGATACCTACTATTTTAACTAGAGATACAGGTTTTAAATAGGCTTATTTAAACATAATTATCAAGGCAAAAATATAAGAATACCTGAGTAGCGGCGCGTACAGCCCTAACAACGAGGCACAAAGGTAAATATGCCAGACTTACAACAAAAAGTTGATTATAAAAATCATATGGCGTGCTTTGTTTTTGATGGAAAAATTGGCCTTAAAACATAAAAGATTAGCTATTAGATATTTGTCAGTTGTTGGTTGTTTTCAAAGAGCTCTTAGTACCCTTTAAGCGCTGAATAAGTATATAAAGGTATAGCATAAATACCCCACGGCAATGAACATAAATCATTTTAAATTAATCACAAAAATATTCTCGGTAGTTGCAAATTTATTGCTTTCAAAACTTAATTGTAATGACAAGTGAGAAAATTTCAAAATCTCGATTTTTATATTTGAAAAATTTGGGCCTTGTCAGTTACTGCGTTTGCTTTTTTGGACTTTCAGCCGAGTCTTTGGCAATGCACAAACTATTTAAATTAATCAACTGCTTATGGGTAATACTTTTAAAAACCGAACAACAACTTGCAGCAACTGTGATGTTTATAGAATTTCCTTAACTTGGTATATGTTTTTACGCTTTACCTTATGTAGGTAAAAAATTCCCATCGTCAATTTTGATGTCGATATTTTCATTAACAAAGTAAAAATACCCTGCATCTAAAATAATTATTTATTATAAGAAGTGCTCTGAAATAGCTATATTGGAAAGAATAAAATAAACTGGTCTCCCGTGAAAAAATAAGGGATCCAATCTAAAACTTTGGTTGCTTGAGCTCATATTGTCTTTGAGATCTAGACTTTCATACGAACCATCCGAACTCGCTTGCATGTGCCCTGACCGGTCATAGACCAAGAAGACGCCTAAAACGCCTTCATCCAAACGACCTCAAAAGGCGTGTCATATCAAAGAATCTACTTGATTTTTTTCTCTTAAATATTGTATTGTATATATATAGAGTAATCTAAATCATAAAAAAGTTATTTTAAGTGTATAGTGACTTACTTTTTCATAAATGTTGGATTATAACCCATTAAATCAAGGGTTGATTTCCAATAATAAATATTCGAGAAAAAATAAAAGACTTTCATACAGACGAACATAGGTATATTTATTTTTGTGAACACCCTGATTATAATTTAGGTAATTTTTGGTGGTCTCCGGCGAGTCGTGTTCTTTTCTAAGTTGCGTACGATTATTACCTTTTATAAATATTCTTCTGGAAATTTAATAATCGGAATAATATTTTTACAAAATTGTGCTATGGTATATAAAATCATGAGAGCCTAATAAAAGAAACACACTGAACTATTTTTAATTAATTGGAACTAGATTTCAACGATTTGTAGTTATCTAGGCAAAATTGTCGCAGGCTTTAAAGAGTCATCCGAGTCATTATTTTTAAAAAAAATCATGTTCAGTTTGTAAAAGAATTACCCTCTCAGACAACTTTCACTCGAAAACCGGTACAAACTTTGTTTTATTACAATTTCCACATATTTACACATAGTATCTTAACAGTTATACGTTGATTAAAAGTAAAAACTGAAATCAAATATCAAACATTAATGCGCTAATGCACTTAGTAAATCTATGTGAATTGATATATATAAATATTTACATACTAAGTATATATGGGAATGAATGAATGAATGAATGAGTGAGTGAGTGAGTCAATACGATTAGTTAGTTTGTTTCATTTGCATTGTAAACTAATTTAAGCAAATGACAATTGAGTGGTTTGTGGGCACTGCCTATATGGCTGGATGATACTAATACATATAATCAAAATATGCAAATTATCAAATTAGATTTTCTAATTTTATAAAATTTGTACACTAGAACTAAAAAAAAAAAAACAATATATTTTAAAATTCATTGCAATACAATATGCATAGCAGGGATTTTTCTTTATGCAGTTTGTATTAAAACGAGTTACGCAAAAACAGGAAATTCCTTAATTAAGCCATTAAAGTTGGCCAGTTAGCTGAACATCTGAGAGATTAATCAAAATGCAGCGAAATTAAAAAACGCCCTACCGATGTCTTCCTTGTGCATCAACCTTATGTATTTTGCCGCAAAGTTATGTATTAATTAGTTCGCGTCTTTCGTGTGGAAATGGGCCATGAATATTCGAAAAATCTTTCACGTGTTTGCAATGTAATCTATTTTTTTTATTAATCTGCTTTTTTTTGTTTTGAATTTAAAGAGGATTTAAAGTTCTTTCAGGCAGTGAAAACAAACAAAACCATGATAGGCTATATGTATTCTTGGAAATAACATTCGCAGAGATGAGATTAATTAATTTCGTTGATTATGTAAAGAAAATGCTAATTTGCAGTTTGGCATAAAAATAATTTTTCGGGATAAAGTTTGGTTGATACTCTCCAAGTCTTTCCAAAAAAATTTTTTTTATAGTTCTCAGCTCTTTCTTTTCTATTTTTGTAAGCTAAATTGTAAAATTTTTTAATCTTCTAGCTTACTAAGCATACTTACTAGCTTTTTCTGTATATTTCTTTTTAAGCATTTTTCTGTAATTAATCTTAATAATGGTAATAGGACATCCATTAATATTTTTTTTTTAATTATTTGGGGGCTTCGCCCCCTGCTGATTATATAAAAAATCTTACATTTTTAATATACGAACTTTTCGTTTTTATTTTTTTTCGAACCTTTACCAACACTGACAACACTACTCTTCAAATCTTTAGAATATTTTTCGCTGAGCTCATAAAAACAAAAAAAGCTAGCGAAGCCAAAAAAAAAATGCACTTCATTTAAAATCTTTAAAACAATTTTTTAACTTTCGAATTGACACCTAAATTGATCATCTAGATTATTTCCTTGGCTTGCCGCCGTACTTCTCAATTTAAACATTTTTATAAGAAAGAAGGATTTGGGAAAAATTCGTTTTTTTGTATAAAATTAGTTTTTGGCTATCTTCCATCTTAAAAAAAAATTTTAAACTTTCGAATTGCCACCTAAACTAATCATCTATATTATTTCCTTAGCTTGCCGTCGTACTTCTTAATTTAAACATTTTTATAAGAAGGTTTTGGGAAAAATAAATTTTTTTGTAAGTTGCCTTTTTTTTAAATAAATTTTAAAGTCGAATTATAGTTTATGTACAAATTCGTTTTAACTTAGTACTAAGAGCCTTGGCATTTGGAAGCTCAGAATTTAAAGAACCATTTATTTTTAAAAATTTGCTAATGTATTTATAATCGATTGATAATATACAACTTAATTTAGTCGTAGCACGATCTTTGCTCAAGCTGTAATTTACTTGTCATTTTTTTTTTTCGTACGCTGACAAGCATCCAAAAATTACACTTTGTAAGTGTTGCAAAATGCCCCAAACCGCAAAAAGTGTCACAAAGAAGAAGAAAACAAATTGGGTTAAAAATTTGAATGCCATGTCTTCAATTTAAGTGCCAAAGCCCATCAGGCAAGTTGAACAGGAAGTACAAGCGGCTCAGGGACTCTTTCATTTTCTCTTCAGTCAAATTCGACTTCTTTCTACCCATTTCGCTGAATTCCTTACTTTATAAAACATCAGAAAATGATCATAAGAAACAAATATCTTCTGCTATGCACAACATGCTCTACACTTTCAAAAAGATGAGAAAAAAGAAACTTTTTTATATAATAGAAGGACATATGAAAAAGGTACAGTTGCCACATCTAGATTACAGATTTATGTACACCCGTTAAGAACGAAGATCGCTCAAAAACTCGTCTTTCAGAAAAAAAAAGAGAAAAAACACCGTTCAAAAAAATCTTTATAGCTTTGGCAATTAAAACCAAATCCCCGAAATAGTTTTTAACAATTTATATTTGTATATTCTGTATGTTCTATTACTATTTTCTTGTAGCAAGTTGAAACTTAATGAGAAAAATGCTTCCAATACATATATTATTTTTGTATATCACTTTTATGTATATTTTTTAAAGTAAGCAGTAGACAACTGATCTATCATATACGAGGGCAGTTTGATAACTTTAAAGTCATCATTCTTAGCTTCACAGTCTGTTGTGGACCATAGCTTTATCAATAATCTTCTCCCAGTTAACTCCATCTGCTGCTTCATCTTTCCAATTACGAATGTACATTATCTTCAAGTTTTCTTCGTCGAAGGACGTCATCAAGACATCTCCTCCTTGGTCGGCCACTTTTTCTTCCTTCTATTGGACGCAGAGCAGATAACTATAAAGTAACATTTTTTTAAATAAATTTTAAAGTTCTATAAAAAGACGACACGGTAGAATATTATGGACTGATACTGTGATCTTAAAATAAAAGTGCGTAAGGTCACTGAGCATTTTATATGAATATGTTCCCTCTAGATTTTGTTTCGTGACTGTCTTCGAAAGAAGTTAAGGGATATGGGTCGAGTGAAGAGCTGATTGCTGAAACAAATACCTAAATATGAAAATCATGCAAAGGGGAGGTTGGGGCAACACGCGCCAGTTAGGAAATATTCAACCTGGATTACCATCCCGACGGTAATCGCTGGAAGCTTGAAATATTTCTATACATAGCTTTATTGGAGAGCTCTAGACTTCTGTAAGCGCGCTTCATTTAGGCGTGGCATTTGTGATTTATTTATATATATCACAAATATTTCGGTAAAAGGAAATATTATATTTTGGTAAATTTTTTTTATCGGACTGAATTGAAAGTAAGTTTTTATAGTAATTGGTAGGTGGTGAACACGAAAATTAAATCGGTTTGGCGAAGTTTTAGCTCGCTTTCGAACCACTCGTTACCGACTTGAAAATGTACCCATGGCACAAAACGCGCCACTTAGCATTGGACAAAGCGCACCACGCCTTTTTGGTTTTATCCCACGCAAACTTTACACCGGGGCGTTTTTTGCCATCTTAACTGACCTCGAGCCTATGAAAGCTCTGGGACAGGAGAAACAGAGTAAACAATCCAAAAAAAAATTCATCTGCACCGAAAAAATCGAGACGCGGACGGCGTTATGTTACAAACTGAAGAAATTTGTAATTTTGTTTACATTTTCTAAATACAATTTCCTTATGAAATTGCCAATTTAATATCTCGTTTTATATTTCTCACTTTTTTTCAGCAATAAGCCCCGCGAAAACCACATTATCAGATATTGCGCGTTTTGCACTTAGAGCAGATAAAACTAAAAGTTTTTGAGTCTAAGATTTAGCCACATATGTGGCCTTTTGGCTGCCTCAAAAAGGCAATAATATTAAAATTGGCGCGTTTTGACCCACCCTCCCCTATATGAAAATCTTTTATTGAAAAGAAAAAATTGCAAAATGATTGCATTAGCTTTTCGATCTTCACCGAAATAATCAAAGCTAGCCCAATAAATGAACCCATTTTTGTTATAAGGTAAAAATAATTTGTAGCAGAGGAAAAACACCAGTTACACAAAAATACTAGACAAAATACCGGAATTTTAAAATAATTTATACCAGCGGAAAATCGCTTTTTACTCATTTATTTTATGAAGTTAGTAATCGAAATACCAAAAATTCTAGCTGTAGATCAAAATATATCATAAAAATATTCGTTTCAGTCTGAGAGGAAACTAATTTGAAGCAGGTTGAAGCTCAGATTACGTCAGCTCCCAATCTTCTGTCAAGACTTCTACTTACCCTGAGAGAGTACATAAGTGGCTTTATTTTCGAACTCTCTTAACTATCATTTCGTAAAATACTACATATGAATATATTTGCATTTGTTTAATAAAATAATTGTAGTTCTGTAACATTAAATGCTAAAAATAATTAACTAATAAAAAGTGGCATGTTTTTAACATTATATTGCACTTTGTTTGCAGCTCGTAAATAAAATGTTGTTCCTTCTTCAAAATTACATTAAAACCCATTTAGTCTTTCCGATATATACTAGTAGGCGAGTACATAGCCTAGGGACAGTCCATTCATAAAAGTACAATGCCGATTGTACTCGTAGTACTATCCATATAAATAATTTTTGCTTACATTCGCAACGCATTTTGCACACATAATGAAGCGAACGCGAACATGCAACTTGTGGCAACTTTAGCAAGTTTAGGGGGCGTTTTTACTGGGTGCTAAAACCCGTCTTGTAGCAACATAAACGCTACTGGCATAATAATTAGGGCAGCAGCGGCGGCAACGAGAGTTAAGGAGACGGGACGGGATTCCAGAAGATATGCATCGGGGAACTTGGACGGCACGGCACGGCATATCAGTTCCCTGCGATGAATTAATCGAAATTTATAAATCAAGAGCATGTCGTCATTAACGTTAATTGATTTATGTTGCAAACTTATAATTCACAATATCGACGTTGAGGCGTTGCTGTAGGTGATGTTGGTTTTGTTGTTGTTGTTTATTGTATCTTTTAGCATAACACAATACAAGTGCATTTTTGAGTTAATGGTTTTAATACACTATAAATTTTTAAGGTAGGGTATTGCAGATGAAACAGCAAGTTTGTTGGTAAGCCTTATTAGTGTTACTGAGATATATTGAGTTTAGTAAAAAATTTATTGATTTATTTGATAATTCATTACTTTGCCCTGTTTCAGAAAGATTTGAGGCTTACATCTTCGGAATAGATATCATCCAGTCGTATTAAAATTATTTCTCGATTTGCTACAATTCTTCTTTAATTTCCTTAACAAAATTTTATAGATTTTTTTCGCTTTACGCATCGAGGAATAAATGCAAGAAGCATACTTTAACAGATGATACTTGGAAAATAGAGAGCTAATTACTCTATAATGTTAATTTCAGAAAAAAAAACGGCAAATGTTAAATAAGAGCCTCTCAAACAAAATTATTTCAATCCAATATGATGATAAAAAAATCTAGAAAGTCACAGTAAAAAAATATTCCGACCGTAATACTAAACCAATTTTACTTCCTAATTCCGCAAAATTTCAACCAATTTCAATATTTCTTAAGACAGGAAACCATTTTAGCTTTGTACTTTATTTCTAGAGAGTAAGCTGTAAAAAAACAGTTGAACTTAGAAATGGTATATCTGAGAAGTAAATATAATATGAATACCGATTTTGTGTCTGTAGTCTGTAGTTTAAACTTCCTGTTTTTAGAAAATGCTATCAAATTAAATTTATTGCTTCATTTTTTATTTAAAGCTTTTGCTATTAATGTCTGTATATATTTCTTAAGAGATCAAGCCTAACCTAGGAAAGTTTATCTTTTCTGTTCTTAATTTTTTTCTCTTATCTCTCTTTTTCTTCGAAAAACATTGTGAAAAACAGAGCTATATATTATGTTACTTATAGGTGTGATACATTAATTTTTTCACCAATTTATTATACCCCTTTGTTTCTTAAATTAAAATCGTAAAAAACTATATTTATAATTCTTGATTTTTTATTATATTTTGAGAATTTTTGGTTTAATTTTTTGTTTTTAAATAATGTTTGATCTTTTTGAAAGTTTTTTATTGTTCTATGCTAAAAATCCGAATTCAATTTTAATTTTTTAAAGACGGTATAGTTACTCTCATTTTAAAAATAAGGATATTATTAAAATAAAATAAAAAAAAAGTACATAAGACGTTGAAATTTATAATAAAACAAAAATGATATTGAATTTTTCTACAATTCTTAAAAACAGAAACAAATATAATAATATTCAAATAAATTCACATAATTTTAAAAAGATTCATCTTGAATTTTAATAAAAAATTTTAAAACAGGTAAATTTTTATATTTTAATAAAACCACAAAATTTTAAAACAGAACCCTAATTTTTAAAATTATGGTTAAAATAAAAAATTCCTTTAAAAAGCAACTTCAATTTAAAAATAAAGATTATTTTGATCTTGAATTTGTTTAAGAATTTAAAAAACGCTGTCTTGAATTTCTCTAAAAAATTTAAAAACAGGTACAGGTATTATATTAAAAAAATTTCAAATAATAAAACCATAATTTTTAAAATTCCACCAAAAATTTCCCAAAATTTGAGAATGCTAATAACATGAGCTATAATATTCCAAAGATCAGTACCAGTATCGAAAAATGCGTCGTTAAAAATAAATTTTAACGCTAGCAAAAGTTTTAGGGCAAAGATTTTTGATCGTCGTGTTGACCGTTTTATTAAGCAATTGGCAGCTAGATGGCGCTAGCAAAAACCTTCAACATAGAAACATTTTTTAAATGAGAGTTAAGGTATGTTTGTAAAAAACAAATTCTGAATTTCAACAGGTCTAATAATCAATGCTTTACTCTCATTTAAAAAGTGTTTTTGTAAAAATTTTTAAATTCATAAATTTAGTATAATTACATTTCCAACTTAAAACAACTACAAATATTTTCAAAACAAGAGCAAACATTCTTAAATTAATTTTAAAAGAAAACTAAATTCTAAGCTTTCTTTTTACGCAAGACCATAAATTCTTTAAATAGAATTAAAGGATATTAAGACAGAGAATATTACTGTTACGAATAGCATGATAAAAGAATGAAGAATACTAAATACTCTTGAAATGAACTATTTCAGATTTTGACGCAGCGATTGTTATTTTACTCAAACTCCTCAAATGACATTTTTTGAACCTATTGCATTTTATGAAACTCGTAACTCAAGAAGCTTCCATTTCTTTTGTGCCGATTCGGATAGGATTTTATGGCACTAAAATTTAAACTTAGACTGTTTTTAATTAGCATTACAGGGTCCGGCACTCGAAGTGTAACTTCATTTTGGAAAATTACCTTTACTCAATTCAAGGTACAAAATGTGTAAAAATAATACGAAATTTAGAAACAATTTACTTTCACTCAATATGGCCACCTTTTGCCTTCACTATGGCCTTGAGACGGTCCAAAAATGAATCGCAAGCTGCCCGAATGTGACTTGCAGGTATTTTGGCCCACTCGTGGACAATGGCTTTTTTCAGCGCCTCGAGACTGTTGTATCTTTTAGTTCGGACCTTGCTCTCCAAAATGGCCCAAAGAGAATAATCCATCGGATTCGCGTCTGGTGAATTCGAGAGCCATTGTGTGGACGTTATGAAGTTCGGAACGTTGTTTTTCAGCCATTCTTGGTTCACTCGAGCTTTGTGAGACGGTGCCGAGTCCTGTTGAAACGTCCATGGTCTGCCACCGAAATGTTTGTCTTCCCACGGCTTCAAAGCAACCTCCAGAACACTTTTTTTCTTACGTAGCGTTTTTGAGATTTTTTCGAAAAACGCGTTTTTGGGCAGTTGTTTTAGATTTTTGTTAATATCTCGTGAGTAAAATTTTGTATCAACATGAAAAACTATCGAAGTTACGGGAAACAAGATTGCCATTTTCGTGTTTCTCAACCCCAAATTACCTTAAAAAAACACCTTCTTAGGAAGGTTCACTCGAAGACCTTTAAATTTGTAAACTAGTACTATTTAAAATCGACTCGTGACGTCACTATGTCGAGTGAGTCTACACAGCTTAACCAGGTGATAATTTATGGACTCTAGAGCAGTGTTGTTTATCGAATCGAAGCTTGGCTGAGGAATACCCTGTAATTGTACAATTGTAACTATTTTAACTTTATTTTATTCTATGATTTGATAAAAAATGTATGAACTTTTTAAACCTAAAACGGTATTAATTGTAAATCAATTCCTTTAAGGCAGAAACTAACACAACATCGCTGAAAAGTTAAGTTCCGAAATCTTTTAAAAACATTTCTGATTTATTTTAATTCTCAAAAAGTGCAAGTGCCTTTAAAATGCATAGATGAGATATTGAGATGAGGTAATAGGAAAGGGTAGCAGATATCGACTAGACTTAACAAACTTTCGCTTAAAAGGATGTTTAGAGAGACAATGGGCGGACGGACATGGCTGAATCGCTACCCGAGGCTATGGTTCCCATTCGATATAAACAAATTATGATACGTTCCGCCTCATTCTGTCTTATACGCAATACAATAAAAACCGCAATCCCTATGGATACAAAAATAACTGTCTACTAAGCACCAGCTCATAATTCAGATACCTGCTCTGTTTGTGACAAACTTATCTGACATGTGCATCAGTTTTGTATCTCAGTTCGGTTTGTATCTTGAGAATGTATCTGCATGTTTTACACACGCCTTAACTTTGCCAACGAACCCAACGGGCACCTCGAAACCGGTTCAGGAATCTGCAACTTAGTAACTCTATATCTATGAGGCGGCACTTTAGTTTGTTACCACACCGTCACTCTGATTGATTGATGGCTTAAAAGGCGCCGCCCACAGTTGCTACGTGGATGGAGCCTGTCAGATGCTGCAGCAGCTTAGTGCAGCTTCAGCAGGAGCAGAGAAGATTTATTTGGAACTCGCATAAGGTGCATACAATTTGCATGCCTCCAGTTCCAAACGCAACTCCAAAACTGACACTGACCACAACTGTCACTTGCAGCGCCTTTTGTATTGCAGTCAGTTGATTAAAAACTTGTTCCAATTCCACAATTCGGATTAAATAAATAACGACAGCAACAGTGTCAGGGGACACGTGCCGCATGTTGCACGTTGTGACGCCGTGTACAGCAAATGGACTTTAAATTACAATTATAAAACATTCGATTCGATTAACAATTATTCGTTTTTACCACACACATGTTTGGACGAGATTAATCAAACCAAATCTTTCAACTGGACATGCAACATTTAGTTGCAATTGTTGTAGAAGACTCGGCAGTTAAATTTAAAGAGATTGTAACGACTTGTTGGCATTTGGGTTAAATGTCAATCAAAATATAATAAATAGGTATTATATAAATAATTTCCGACAGTTGCGGAGCCGGAAATCTACTTTGGCGGGGGTGATGTCAAAATATTATTTACTGACAAAGTGAATAAACTCAGTAACTTAGATATTTGACAGATTTCGGAGTCTTAGCAGTTTGCTATTTTAATTTATTTCACGCGGAATTCGGACCCCTTGAAACACTAAATTCGCTCCTGCCTTTTGCAGTTATAATGATTTGATTGGAACAAACGTTTATAACTAAAGTGCATTTTTAATTAAAATCTAACTGACTTTTGTATTCTTAAATATAATTGCTTAAATAATTAAGCTTTACCTATTATAAAAACACATGAACAATGTTTAAAATTATTAATATAATTCATTTAAAAAGAAAGAGTAAAAGTTGCGTGATTCGACGGCTCGTGTATTTATAATATTCATAGTCTTGATTTTTTAAGTACATTGAACTAATATGAAAATTATTCGTACTATGGTAAAGTTCGAAGCAGATTTGATAGACCATAAGTTCCAAAGTGGGTTCATACGAGGGCCCCTTTTTATAATTTGTGCCTAGTAACCAAAATAAACAACAAATTGGAGTAACGGATTTAGCGTCCCAACTTATCTCGGTAATGGAAGTAATTGATTGGGATATAGAATAGACAGGAAAAATTAGGGGAATAGGAAAAGTGTAAAGTGCAGGACGTTGGGATGATAGTCAATGCACTGCCCCTAGGCTATCGCGGCCGCTTTAGCTCATAGTAACCAGGCAAAAACCAGAAAACCAATCTGTTGACCTATTCCACAGTGTCGAGACCCTCTCGAAAGACGAATTGGTGATCCGGCGAAATATTGCATTCACTTATAATGACAGAAATCCGATTCGCAATAGTCCTCTCCCATAATTTAGACTGGGAAGGTAAAAGACTTGTTGGCCGATACGGCTCAGGCTCAGCTTCTGGGCTGCCTGGCTTGTGAATCATGAGAATCGCTATTAGTTTCCATTGATTTGGGAAGACTTGAAGTCTGGTAATAGCATTAAAAATTAATACTATATAAAGGAGCGCTCTTGTAGGCAAGGCCTTCAAAGTGGCATTGCAAATCCTATCAATACCCGGAGCTTTATTTTTGGGCAATAATTGGATCGCTTCACAAATTCTTCAATCAATTAATAGGCGGAGACATCTGCAGTGGGGTCTGAAGGTTCTGGTGGGTCTCCCTAGTCTGCTCTATCGTAGCAAATTCTTAAGGACTGAAACGATCCTCTAGATGGAATCCGAAAGCATTAGCCTTTCGTTTTTAGCAAGTTCGCCACCAGGACATCGGACAGGAACCTATCTAAAGGGTTGTCGTTTAAGCGATTTTGTGCACTTCCATAAGGAGTAGCTCCTATTGACGGTGTAGTCCATGGAAAGCCAGATTTTGCTCGAAGAAATCACTTCTGAGTTCCATTAAGAGGTTACGTAGCTGTCTTGCAGCTCGGTTGGGGGAATAATGTTAAAAAAAAAAATAAGAAAATCTATTTAAGTCTTAAAAAAAAATTATTAACAAAATTTAATTTTTTTGTCAAAAGATAGCAAAAATTATAGTAAATTTTTATAACATTTATTGGAATACAAACTTCTTGATTTTATGATAAAAAAATTTTATATATTTTGAAGGTAAATAAAAAAATTTAGCATTGCTCAACAAACGAATTTTTAATAGTCTTCATTAAATTAAAAAAAATGTCTGGGTTTACATTTAACATAAGAAATTAAACCAATTTAACCACTTAGAATATATAAAATAAAATTTTTTTTTTAATTTGTATATTTTTTAAGGGGCACCTAGTGTGAAATTTTCAAAAAATTAATTTTTTTTTTGCATATTTCGATAGGTTATACCTTTAAAAAATTAAATTAAAAATTTAAAAAACCCCGAACTTAAGTAATTTTCATTTAAAAAGTGAAAAATAATAAAAGAAACTTAATGTTAAAGTACCTAAGAATCTATTAATAATTCTAAAAAAAATACGTCGCGTTGGGGGACACGCGAGGGGCAGACGTCGTTGACGGTCGTATCTTACATGCAAATTTTTTGAAGTAATTCTATGAAAGTTTTTGAAGTATTTTCTTAATTTTGTTTTTAAGTTAATCTTTGTTGCTTAATTAGACTATTTGTATTTAAATTGTTAGTTTAGGAGCGGTCCCCCAACGCAACGTATTTTTTTTAGAATTATTAATAGATTCTTAGGTACTTTAACATTAAGTTTCTTTTATTATTTTTCACTTTTAAATGAAAATTACTTAAGTTCGGGGGTTTTTTAAATTTTTAATTTAATTTTTTATTTCATACTTTTTATAGGTAGGTTAGGTTAAGTTAGACTTTAGTATATTATAATATACTTACTATAATTTAGATTCTTGTTAAGGTATAGATTACATTTAAGGTCAAGCTCGTTTGCTTTTTTTACGCATTCTCCCCACTTTCACTCCCCACAACTTTTAAACGGCTCGACCGATTTTCATCATGTCTAGGAACACTCGCACATAAGTCACCTTTAATACAAAAAAAAAATAAATTGAAATCACTGCATGCGTTCGGGAGTTACGATGCCACAGACAGACAGACAGTCAGACAGACAAATTTTAAGCCAATCGGACAAAGTTTATGTTTTTAACTTCAAATGGCCATTACTTCTAAACGAGAAGAGATAGAGCAAAAATAACCACAGATTCGAATCAGTGACGTCGTCAGCTACAATAGGACCAAATTTTAAGCCAATCGGACAAAGTTGATGTTTTTCTCCCCACTTTTACTCCCCACAACTTTTAAACGGCTCAACCGATTTTCACCAAACATGTCTAACAACACTCGCACATAAGTCACCTTTAATACAAAAAAAACTAAATTGAAATCACTGCAAGCGTTCGGGAGCTACGATGCCATAGACAGACAGACAAACAGACAAAAGACAGACAAACAGACAGACACGTCAAACTTATAACACCCCTCTTTTTGCGTCGGGGGTTAAAAATAACATACTAATAGTTTTTGAGTTACAGCCATTTAAAAGAGTAGCCGCTCGGCAGTTAGATAGTTGGTATATACCTGAGATCGCGTGTCTTTTAAAAAATATTTAATATTTTATTTCAAAAATTTTACTGTGTATTCTCAAAACATGTATAAATATACCCTCAAAATTTTAAATAGATGGATTCACTAGTTTTTTTTTTTTAATTCCCAAAAATGGCCTTTTTTTAGGTTGTCACACTAGGTGTGCCCCTTAATATTAAATTATGTAATTAAAAAAAAAAATGTAGGGCGTAAAGTTGTCTATAAAATCGGTATTCAACATTATCTTCTACAACTGACTATTTCACTGATATTCAATTGTCAAAGCTCAAGAAAGTTTATCTGTAGAACAAATTACGAAAAACCGATTTTTTAGAATATTTTAAAGTACTTCTAAATATAAATAAATAATTGCAATTTAGAAAAAAAATAAAAAGTTGCGTATTAGTATTGGCCAGTATCTTCATCACTTATGTAAAAATAAACCAATATTTAAGCGATCTACCTTAAAATTATTGAATATATTATCCATGAAATACTTTTCCACTCCAATTGAGGTAACTCTACAACATGCATCAATTGTTTCTTCAAGTTTGGAAAAACTCTTACCATACAGATTATTTTTGATGTGCGAAAATAAGAACAAAAATTCAATATTTTCAGCTCTCAAAAAATGTATAATTCGAGTCGAAATGTAAGATTTCCATATTTTTTTTTTTTTTTTATTAATATTCTATTAACTGTTCGAACAGAACAGGGGCCTAAAGTTTATAGCCGAATCCGAACGGCGGTGTCTTTAATTAATAGAGACTTTCATGAAAAATAGCGTCTTTGAGCTAGCGATACCAGTGCTAGGCAAATGCACCAGTGTAACTGGGAATCGAACCACCGACCTTCGGTTTTAGAGGCGAGTACGCTACCACTTACGTCACCGACGGCCACAGTGAGATTTCCATTAGCGTGATAAAATATGGTTCTTCTTTAGCGTTCCATTATCCTTATTTCCATGAACAATTCTGGCCAGCAATTCACATTTTAGCGTCCTACGTTGCTCCAGTTTCCAGAGTCTGGAAATCATTAGGTTCGAAGTGCATTTTCCGCAAACAACTTTTAAAGTTGGTTAGTCTTGGCAGTGTTGTTTGCTGTTTAGTTCCCGCCTCTTGCACCCATAAATAGCAAAAGATTTCTCGTTTCTCGTTCTGTCATATCTGTTCATAAAATACTTTTCACAGTATATCTTTAAAATTTCCTACAACTGCTAAGTGCAGTTTATTCGTTCTTAGCTCAGTTCTCGTACTAAACTTGGTTGAAACGTATTCTGTTTTCTTCAAGGAAATAGGAATTTTCATATACTACATCACAACGTTGGTGGCACTTGCCAACTAAATGTAGTGGAAAATATGCTCGAACAGTTTCAGTGCAAATGCATCTAATTAATGTACTAAGTTTTCAGATTTTGCTCAGACAAAATTAATGGGTCTGTCTAAATCGAATGAAATTTCGTTTTCATATCGTCGTGTTCACGTCAATTAAAAATATTTTTAAGGCTCCTAAAAGGTGGCTAAAATAAGACGTCGAGTATGTATATTATTTTTAAAATGCAGAAACTTAAATGATAAATATCATCATTATTTTGATCGTAATATGTATCTTTGAAATAGACGATTGCTTTGCTACTTTAAAACACTATGTATATGTAAAGTGAAAAATATATAAATTCTTATCAAATCTAAAGCAGTGGCTATTTTTCTTATTTCTGGGGTTTTGAGTAATATAATTATGAGCAACAGTTCAATGATGTTGCTCAAACTGTTAGTCTGGCACTTTTGCATTTCTGCCCACTAAATAAGCTTGTGAGCAGTTCAATTTATTAAGCCGTTTTTACAATTTACAAGTCACCGTAATACAAATTTTTCATCCAAAAAGATATTATACCATTGAATTGGGATCTTTGCCAAATGATAGAAATTAGTGGAAAATATTATAATTTCTTATTTTTAAAGTTTTTAATTTGAATTAATATTTTGTGTTGAATGAAATCCTATAAATTTTTTTTAATTACTAAATTTAGTGCAATAAACTGTCTGTTAGGTTAAGATTTCTGTTTTTAACTACAAAATAAATATAATCTGAAAATAAAACGAAATTTTTATTTTTCAAAATCAACCCAAGAAATATGTATTAAATATTTTAAAAATTTGTTAAAATTTTTTTACATCTTTTGACAAAAGCCAAAATTTTTTTTATATATTTTTTTTAAAAACAAATTACAAAAAAATACGTGTTTTAGAAAAAACAAAATTCTGATTAATATATTTATGGAATATACAAAGAAAAATAAGAAAATTTAATTTTTTTAGGGAATAGGTTGGCTAAAAAATTTAATATAATATTTATTTCGAACCAATTTTCTGTAAATAATTATATAAAAATGTATAATATTTTTATACGCTGTACCTATAGGAACAAAGGGTATACTAGATTTGTGCAATGTATGTAATGGTCAGATGGAGGCGTGGCATACCTCAAGTCCTTTTTTGCAAAATGCTTATCATAACCACGGCTAGCGATGAAGCCATGTCCGTCCCTCCGTCCGTCCGAATGAACGCCCAGATCTCGGAGACTAGAAGAGCTAGAGACACCAAACTTTACCAGCTGGTGCGCATATTTTCCAAGAAGATGAAGCTTATTGAATCATGTTTTTGGTTTTTGGCAACACCGTTTAATATTTTCATCTGAAACTTAACAGAGTTTTCAGTACTAGTAAAGGGTGATTCTTTAAGACCTTTTTTTAATGATTTGGCAAATGCAAATTTCAAAGGAATGATGGGATCTTTATTTATAATTTCGAAAGGATATTTTATGGCATTTATTTTTTAAAAATAATCTCGTTCAAATGTTGGCCACAACTGCGTTTTAAATGGTCCATCCTGAAGGTCCAATTTTCCATGAGTCGTTCAAGCATTTCCACTGCTTCCAAGGCCTCAATCGTTGGTGGTTTGTCCACGTAAACTTTTGACTTTACGTAGCCCCAAAGAAAAAAGTCGAGCGGTGTGATATCGCACGATCTTGGAGGCCAAGGTACAGGTCCCATACGTGAAATTAATCGCTCACCAAAAGGACCTCACAATAGAGCCATAGTTTCATTGGACCGGAGCGCCATCCTATTGGAACCAAATGTCGTCGAGGTCACGGGCAACAATTTCAGGCAGCAAAAAGACCGTTAACATGGTCCGATAGCGTGCGCCATTGATGGTAACGTTCGCACCTTGCTCATTTAAAAAAAAAAAACAGACCAATGATTCCACCAGCGCACAGACCAAACCAAACCGTTGTTTTTCTTGGATGTAATGGCAGCTGGTGAACCTCTTCGGGTTGATCTTCTCCCCAAATACGACAATTTTGCTTATACACGAAGCCGTGAAGCCAAAAGTGGGCCTCATCACTGAACAAAATTTTGGTCGAAAACAACGGATCTTTATCGATCTTACCAAGAGCCCATTCACTAAAACGGCGACGTTCAGGAAGGTCATTCGGCTTCCATTCTTGCCTGAGTCGAATTTTGTATGCTTTCAAGCCGAGATCCAAATGTAAAATGCGCCAGGTGGTTGAATACGACAGGCCAAGTTGTTGCGATCGGCGCCGAATCGATTCCTCGCGGTCATCGTGAACACTGTCAGCTACCGCCGCTATATTCTCTTCACTACGTGCTGGATGTGGTCGATTTGGCCGTGTATCATCTAACAATAAATACTGGGTTTCAAATTTTGTGATGGTGTTACGAATTGTGGGTTCGTTGGGTCGATTATGTTGACCATAAGTCGATCTCAGCGCACGAATAACATTATATGGAGTGTAAGTCTTTCCATGATGATTTGCCAATGAATACTGAACAACTTTGCTTTTGACAGCTGTCATGGATCCACACGAAAATCCCTATTGAAAAAAAAGGTATTAATGAATCACCCTTTATTTTTATTAAGAATCTTTAACACATTATTTCTAACTTATTAATTTGCACTATCGGCCAAAACGTTTCATCAGTCCTATTTCAACTCTTCTTTTTGTTCTTTAAAAGCTCTATGATGACATTTTATGATATCATTTTTCTATTAACGTATAGTGGTATACTTTGGTATCAAGAATTTTACCACATATATAATTTATATTTATTTTTACTATCTTATTACATTTCGAAAACATTATTATTATTTTTTATAATAGTAGTAAATGTCGATCAGTGTTGTATAGAACCATAAATTCTTAACTAGGGTGAGTCAAGCTTGCCACTCCGAATGTGTTTCAGATTATATGAGGTGTAACGATAAGCGATATGAATAACAATAACAACAAGAACAACAAAAATGTTTATAGTCTAGGGAAGGCTCTAAAACAATATGAGGGTGATTGAAGATCGTTAAGAACGTGCAGGACTCAAAGGCAAATTACCTTGCGCAGACGCATTTAATGAGTTGAGGTAACATAAACTTCAGTCTTCCTAAGCTAAACTGATCCCAACTGGGATCTAAGTTAAGACGCAGTTTTTTTTTAATGTTTTTACTGAATTTTTTTGCATACAAACTTATATAATAAAATAAAGATGTATACAAAACGACCGCTGATATGTTGCATATACATATTTTTATTCTGCAATTTTTTTTAACGACTTATTTAGCAGCGTGCTAAAAAAAAGTATTTTCTTTTTTGCTGTTTTTAGAACTGGTCGGAGTAAACTCTAATCATATTATGATCTCCGTTGTGCGTAGGTTTATACTAAAAGAAAAAGCGTTTTTCGGGCTTAGAGATCAGACTATACTTTCTATATATTTTTGGTGCCGCTGTATCAGAATTCAAAGTACCAAAAAAATTCCATTACTTTCGAGCTTTGACATAACCTAAATATAAAAAACTGAGTAAATGTTACGTCAGAACCGTAAGGCACTTTGCAGCTTGGAATCCAATTCAGTCACACCAGCAATTTATAAAAACATAGTCCGACATCTGAAGGAGGATTTTTAGCTAAAAATGACTATAAATACCGAAGTTCCCAATCAACTTAAAAAAACTTTTATTTTTTTAGCTATGTTAAATTAAAGACCTGTGTCGTGTTTTATCTTTCTTTGGGAAATCCTTGCGTCGAACTGGAAAATGATATGTATACCAATTGGTAGTAAAGTACAGAGTAAAAGGCTTTGTTTTAGGGTTTTTGAGCTTTTTTCAACACCATGATATTGTGGACTTTTCCTGATTTTCGTTACTTAGGCATGGGTGGATCTTCGAACTCAAAAATCGATTAATGTTTTTTACCTAATACACCCATTTTCAGAACGGAAATACGATCTGATGCTTCTCAGGCTTTTTACAGTAGCCGCACTAAAAACCTCATCTTATTCGGCTATATTGGCAAGAGATTGATCTTCAAGCTAATATTATTATTCGGGTTGTCGATGGTGCCAAGATGTATGAAGTCTTTGACAATATCTAACCCCATCCAAGCGCGTCCTTTTACTTGAAGAATATATAGCAAAACCAACCCTGCCCAATTTTTTTCACATCTCTCTTGATACTACGAACGATGCAGTACTATGAAATACCTTCACCTTTATACCTTTCTCTAATTATTTTTTTGTATTATCATTGCAGCAAAGTATCCTAAGTAATACAATACAATATAGTCAGAAACAATATGCATCGATAAGCTTATTAAGGATATTTTGATTATCGAAATTATAATCTGGCTGAACACAACTTTCTCACAAAAAAAATGGTGTAAACTGTACATGTAACAAGGGGTGCCCTTAAACCCCGATCCAATGGATCT
The DNA here is from genome assembly GCA_037043745.1 of Chymomyza amoena. Classification (NCBI taxonomy): domain Eukaryota; kingdom Metazoa; phylum Arthropoda; class Insecta; order Diptera; family Drosophilidae; genus Chymomyza; species Chymomyza amoena. The sequence continues at coordinate 66,042 of JBAMAX010004710.1, read as the reverse complement.
AAGATAATATCCAATTTGTCTCGTTTTGAAGGATATTTTTGGTTATCCACAGCCATGTGTAAATTTCCTCATACTATTGTACTTCATATTAAGTTTTGATTTTGGGTATAAAAACAGATAGAAGCGGACTCTCAGTGGTGAATGAACTCGAATTCTGTTATCGATTATTTTCAAGCCACAGATCTGGATGGTAAGTGGAACTTGTTACACAATTGAAGTTCCTGACTGATTAGTTCCAAGAAGAAGCGTTGTTAGTGATAGTCGTTAAAATAACGTTACCACCATTTCTGAGTGTCATAATCAATTTGATCTTTCAAATCAACATCTCTTTAGCAAAAATAAGAAGCTTTCGTAACGATATTATTGCCAAGAAATAAAGCTAATGCACTTTAAACCCGCTTAAAAATGTATCGAAATTCGAAGCTTAAAAACCTTTCATGAAAGACGCTGTTTTAAGTAGTATTAGTGTTTGAGATAAAGCTACCAAAAAGATTTCTTTTGCTGCCTAAACTTCTTAGTTGGTTTCGTCTGAAACTTTGCCTAATTACCTGCTATGTAGCCAATATCACAGATCAATGCCTTGTGAATGGCCACTATTAGACCTGGTATACAATTTTGGGCCCCTTTCCAAGGCTATGCTTAATGACCATCTAGCAACAATTGGCTACCCTTTCTTTGGCACTAGCGCAGCTCTTCAAATTGACAGAAACCGCCATTATTGGTTTGAGATTTCCAACATAAAATTATAATTTACAACTTTGTTTATGCCCCTCTGTGGCTCTTGGATTGCCTGGGCTGAGTAACTTCCAACCTCTTACACCTTGACCAAGCAAACCTACAGACAGCAGGACGGACTGACAGACATACCTACTGACTGTCTTTTTTGCATGATTGTAAAGGGTGATTTTTTTTGGTGATTGATTTTGCAAACTGATTGTGCTGATGGCTCACGCGTGATTCGTGACATATGTGAAAATCTAAAATAAGGAAAGACTTATGTCCGAATAATGTCTATAAATTATTTATTTTTATTACCAAAAATCATGCTCAGCAATTTTACGCAAGGATCTGTATTTAAAACCATACAAAATGCAGGTGGCGCAAGAACTGAAATTGGGCGATCTGCCAAAACGTCACGTGTTCGATAAATGGGGTTTGCAAATGCTCGATAAAGATTAGTTTTTTTTATCGAAGACCTATCTTCAGCGATGAAACGCAATTCCGGTTGAATGGCTACATCAATAAGCAAAATTGTCGTATTTGGAATAACCTCACGGATGGATCACGAGATCAAAATTTCCATGAAGTAATCTTTAAAAAGTAAATAGCAAAGATTGAGTTACAAGCTCATATAAAAATTGCATACACTTTAGCATATATTCGCGGTATTTTTTTTTAAATTTCAAAAACCAAACGCCTAAAAAAATCACCCTTTATAAGTGTTTATTATAAGCCAAAACATAAAACTACGTGGAGTCTTTTTAAGTTGATTTTTACAGCGCGTAATTTCATGAAATGTGCAACAAAGAACCGGCCCAGCAGTCGGCGCAACTTTATTCGACCCATGCTCCTTGTTGTGCCCAACTCCAACTCCAGCCTCTCATCTCCCGTCATCTCTCGTCATCTCCATTTGTATTTCCATCGCCATCTCCATTTCCAGCTTCATCTTTATCAGCTTCCCCATTGCTATTGGCATTATATTTGTATATACACCGACCGATACCTATTTGCAGCTGTGCCTAAGTTTCGAGTAGAAACTCTTCGAGAAATAATTTGATTAGCTCTGCTTGTGGTTTTTTCTGATTGCCTACAAAATGACGTTCGTTTAATTTTTCTCTCTTTTTTTTCAATTAAAAATCGCTTCCTTTACATTATGCATACTTAAAAAAATATAAAAAACAAAAAAAAAAACTATCAATAATTAAGTTTGGCTTAATGCATTAATTTCCTTATTTGGAATATCCGCGCTTAACTATGCAATTAACACTTTTCAAAGGAATTCATTAAGGTGGCTAACATAAAAGAGATGTTCGTGTTTTAGGACCTGGAGTTTTTGGTTTATATGATGTCTTAACAGTTTAGCGATTTTTAAAAACTAATGATGCAGTTCGAAGAATAATACAAAAAAATACAGGGTGACTAGAGACTTCTCAGTCGATATACCCATTCATCAGTCCGTTTAAACGGCTAGATGGAACTCAGAGATGGTAAGCGCTAGAGTCACCAAACTTTCACATTAGATTCCATATTATTCCATAGGAGACAAGTTTAATTTATTTTTTTGATATCGGGGTTAAATTATATAGCTCCCATAAGGGTGTTTCAGATGACATCGAAAAATAGAAAGTTTCCGGATCAATAAGTCGTTTGATTATGAAAAAATAGTTTTTTTTTTGGCATTTAAAAGTTTTTTATAGTTCCCAAGCACTGTACCAAATTTGATCAAAATCGGTTGACTATATCATAGCAACCATAGGACCGATCGGCCAAAATAACGTTTTTCTTATACAAAATTCGCTATATTTCGTTTTATAAAGGTATCGTAACCAGATATGGCATTAAGAAGTTATTTGAACACTTAAGCAATGTACCAAATTTGAACAAAATCGGTTGACTATATAATATAGCTCCCATAGGGCCGATCTACCAAAAAATAGATCTTTGAACAAAATTTGTTGTGATTCGTTTGTTTGTTAAGATATTGGGACCAAAAATGAAATTCGTGAGTTTTTTATAGTTCCTAAGCACTGTAGTAAATTTAATCAAAATCGGTTGACTATATCATATAGCTCCCATAGGACCAATCGGTCCAAAAAAAACGTTTTTTATACAAAATCCGATGTGTTTCGTTTGTTTGTAAAGATATTTGAACTAAATTCAGAAATCAGATCTTTTTTAAGGTATTAAAGCACTGTGTCAAATTTGATCGAAATCGGTTGACTAAATCATGAAGCTCCCATAGGTACGATAGGTCAAAAAAGTGCTTAAAAATTCTTCTATTTTTGTTTTTTTGTGAAGGAACCGGATTTTAATGCAAGCTAGTGGTACAGGGTATCCCAAAGTCGTCCGCGCCTGACTTTACGTACTCCATTTTTTTTTGTTTAAAAGTGTTAGGAATGACTTTTTCTATTATATATGTATATAGTCCTATGGCTCCGCGGGGGAGCTAAGGGCCGATTTTAGCCAAGATATAATTGAAGACCAAATTTTTTTCACCAAATTGAATTTCATTTAAATTATTTTCCCTTAGAAAACTCTTTTAAAGTTAACCTCATAAATTTTTTCCATGAAAAATCGCAGCTGTAGAGTACATACTGTAAATATATATTTTTTGAAAAAATTAAATCATTGCAGTTAAAATATTTTAATTAAACTTTCGTTTTAATTAAAAAGGATCAGCAAATCAATCAAATTATGAAATATATTCATTAAATTTCTGTCCGCTTGTCATAAACTAATCTTAAAACCAGGCAGACATTTACAAACTAATAAATCAAGTTTAACATGTAAGCTGAGTCTTATATTATATTCTTAGTTAGTATTTTGTTATTTTTTTTTTAATTAAGCTATTAACTCATTTTAAAGTGTTAACTTAATTGGAGCATATTTTTTATAACACAAATTTGTTAGACAATGTTGGGACCAGCATCGATATACGACGATATTCGTATAAAATTTCGTTTAATTAAAATAAAAAATTTTAATTTAAAAAAAAAAGCAAAAAGTTTCGGCGGCAAAAAATCGATAATCGAAGCTCGTTAACGCTCTCCATTGACGGTGAGACCCAATGCCAGACCTTGCAGATAGACCGACCACAACAGGCAGTCGCTTTTTGGTCACGGAGAGCATTTTCGTGGATAACCAGACAATATTAACTTTCAGCAGCAGTCTATTGAACTTTAGGTGGACTACCCTGTCTAACTATAAAAATTTGTTTGCCTTCCCTGAAACGATCGACTCTTGCATCATATCTGCAAATTCGCACCTGTCACGATCATGTCACGCTACTTTTTGGAATAAATTCTACCTAACTTCTTGGAATAATGTATCGTCACAGTTTATTCCAATAATTCACTAAAAAAATTAAATACAAATTATTTTACATACACTAAAAACAAAAAGTTAATAGCAAACAACCCGTTTGCCTTAATGGGCATATTACGAGACGTAAATTTATAAAATTCTTGGTAATTTTGGAACATTAATATAATCTATTAAGTTTCCTGTCCAAGCAAAAACTTTCAAGATACTTTTTCATAATCTGTGTCACACATAATATCAAATTTTAACACATACTGACATGCATTAGGCTTAGATTTCAAACAAAACTGGTTAGCTTGAATAACTGTATGCAAATGCAACATTTAATACAGTTATAATTGGACGTTATCGTGTTACCAATTGAAATTTTGTGTTGCAGACTGATACGCAACAAAGTTGTTAACTAACTGGTCGAAAACACCTCACATGCGAGGGATGGATGTGAAGTTGGCGGCACTTAACATAATTTCTCTCTCCCCTTCAGTCTTTTTATTGAGAACCTTTCTACAAGTTTCACAGACACGACAAGTGAACGTACATAAACAAACAAAGTATTGTTGTTCGATGATATTACTAGATGGCGCCAGTAGTAATAGCATCTGTTTTGTTTTGAGGCCACAGCCAAAACTAATGCACAAGCAAAAAATTTATTACAAATCCGTTCACTATACAGTATTGGTTGTGTTTAGAAACTAAGTAGCCCATATTCGATTTACCATACTTTCTCCTACACCTCTTAAAATTTACCACATGTACTTTAAATTGATTTTTGGACGTAACTCTCGATTTTCATCCAATTCGGTACAAATTTTTTATATAATAGTACTTATAAGTATAATTTTACCCCACAAAAAAACAATGTTCCAAAAATGTTGAAAAATTCTTAGTTGGAATATGCTGAAATAAATTTTTTCGAAAATAAAGGTACAGGGTATTACACTGTCGGGCACCGCCTCGACTGTATTACATATTTTTATTATTATTTTGATTTCGAATCTAAAAACAGCTGATTATAGTGTGACCATATTTGTATCTTAACCCAAACAATCGCAACAAAATTTTTTATAAATGTTATGAAAAAAAAAACAGAATCCAACAAAAAATACCATTTTGTTTTTATATATATGTATAGGGCGGAAACGAAACTTCTACCATCACGTTTCACCTCGTTTTAGGATCCCAATTACATAGATTTGTTTTACACAATTCTTCTCCACATCATTCTGGCGATTGCCACTCTATCGACTGTTCCACTATAAAAGTGTTTATGTGATCCAGGAAATATCTGCCTCTTCGGAAACCGCACTGTTCCATAAGTGTGGAGATTTTTTCGAGCCAATATAATGCCACTTCTTTTTGATATCGGGATAAAATTATATAGCTCCCATAAGGGTGTTTCAGATGACCTCGAAAAAAAAGAAAAGTTTTGGATCAATAATTCGTTTGATTATGAAGAAATCGTAACCAAATTTGGCATTCGAAAGTTTTTATGGTTCCCAAGCACTGTACCAAATTTGATCAAAATCGGTTGACTATACCATATAGCTCCCATAGGACCGATCGGCCAAAATAACTTTTTTTATACAAAATTCGCTATATTTCGTTTTATAAAGGTATCGTAACTAGATATGGTATTAATATGTGTTTTGAGCACTTAATCAACGTACCAAATTTGAACAAAATCGGTTGACTATATAATATGGGGGCTATAGGGCCAGTCTACCAAAAATCGATTTTTGAACAAAATTTGTTATGTTTCGGTTGTTTGTGAAGATATTCGAATTAAATTTGCCATTCAGATCTTTTTTAAGGTATTAAAGCACTGTGTCAAATTTGATCGAAATCGGTTGACTATATCATAAAGCTCCCATAGGAACGATCGATCAAAAAAAAATTTGTTACTTAAAAATTCTTCTATTTTGGGCTTTTTTATGAAGGAACCGGATTTTATTACAAGCTAGTGGTACAGGGTAACCTAAAGTCTTAGTATTCATCAATGTGAATCCACGCCAGTTTATGCATTTAGCCAGGTCGCTCTTTTTGGGAAGCGTGATAGCAACACATTCCTTCCAATCCTGTCTTATGTTACAGGTTTTTCCAATAATCGTTTATAATGGGCAGCAACAGCATGCTATGCAATTTCTGGGGAGAGACCCGGACTCTTATGTAATCACCACTTCGATCTCTGCTTTATCAGGTGATGACGTTGATATCAGACGATCTGGATTATGACGCCTGTTAAATAAAGGGGGTGATCTTTTCAGATTTGCAGCTCATCTTCGACTGATGTAAGGGCATTGGTTTGATTGTTCTTAAGGGAAGAGCAATATTTGGACTATTATTTGATAGCTTTCGTACCTCTTCATAGACGCTACGTTGATCGTTTCAACAGATGTTGCAATTTTGTTTTTATAGTTTATTCTGTCTAGTCTTGTCAGTTTCTTGAAGCTATGTAGTGTGGCTAATAACAATGTTGTCAATTTGGTTAGGTCTAAAGTTATCTTGTCATAGCTATATATACATATATATGAATGTCTTTAAAGTGGGAATTCGTACCGCCAATAAAGAGGTTGCGATTTCCTTATAGATTCACCATTCTGGCTTCTGGAGATCCTGAGGCTAAACTTGCTCATCGCTCGTTCATGACCTTTGCATTAAAATTGATATTAATTTTTAATATGCATGTCTCCTTTTTGTATTCCCGCCACCGTGGATTCAAGTTTTTATAGAACTGGTCTTTTGTAGTTTCTTCTGCTAACTCGGTAGGAGTATAGCGCATGATTTTGCGATATCTAGAGGTGCACAATTATTCGATCCGATATTTGTTTAAATTTTAAAAGGCCTTTTTTAGCTTTAAATAAGAACAGAACCCCAAAGCCACCAAGCCGTAGATCGTCTTTGTCACTATACAATAGGGACAATAGGGATCCCGGGACTCACATGGAATGCCTCCTACCATAGCCAAGACACGTAGCCGTGGTATTTCAATTTTTGTTTAGGTATATTTCACGGCATACTTTTGCGAGCTGTGACGTCTATATGGTGTAACTCTCTTTTAGAAATGAACCCATATACACATATATATTTTGACGAAATGAAAGTGATGTGTTTTTGCTTGTAACTTTTTATTGGCTTTATAGAACTTAACAATATTTTTTTTCTTTTTTACATATCAGTCAACAAATTTAAAAATAATTTAAAAAAAAATGATTCCATAGAAACCTAAAAAGATATGAAGTAAATTGATTTTCAGCCGTTGGCATAAGTATTTTGACGAGTGATTTTAATTAATGAAATAACAATTATATCATAGAAAGTCTTCAAAATATAATTTCGATTAATAGAACGCATAGTCCCCTTTAGCTTCAATAACTTTTTGAAGGCGATTTGGAACTGAGTCCACTAAAGCTTTGAGGATGTCCGTGGACACCTCGTTCCAAAGGGAAGTAACCTCACAAACTGTTTCTTCTTTGCTTTTATGCAAAGAAGCAATTCGCTTCCGCTTCATGAGGGACGACACGTTTTCAATTACATTCAAGTCTGGACTTTGTGGTGGCCAGTCGAGAGTATTGACTCCAACATCTTTCAAAAACTTCGTGATCATTCTGCTTTTGTGGCATGGGGCATTATCCTGTTGCAGAATAAATGACTACCGATAAGCTTGTCTCCGGAAGGGAAATCGTTGTCATTCAGCACTTTCAAATATTGTCCTTGGTTCATCGAGCCTTCAATGGGAACCAAGTCACCTAACCCGTTGTATGAAATGCATCCCCAGAACATGACAGTGCCTCCGCCATGACTCACTGCTTTGCAAACAAAACAAAAAATCTTACAAAAACCTTTTGCCTTGCTGAAATATAGTCGAAGGAACTTTCGTCTGCCAAAGAACGCTCCTCCAAAATTCTTTTGGCTTATGCAGATGCTTCTTTGCGAAAGCCAATCTTTTCGCCTTATTTACTTTGGAGATATACGGTAGTTCCTTGCTCGGTATGTCTTGATATCTGCTTCCTTCAAACGTCTTCGAACAGTACGTTTACAGATTGTTTTATCAGCTTTCTCATTCCATTCATTTGCAGCCAATTGTGGCTTTAAATGAATGCTTTTATTGAATGCCCGCAGAAGGATTCTATCTTCATACGTCGTTGTTTTGCGTTTGTCACCCAATCTTGGCAAGTTGTTAACATTATAATGTTTTTTGAATTTATTTATCTGGTAATGAACTGCTTGACGCCACAGATTCAATTCATTTGCAATGTCTTTTACGGCAACCCCAGCTTCAAACTTCGCTACGATTAAAGCTCTAACAACAGAGCTTAACTCTGCCGTTTTCACCACAGTTTTCAATTATTAGTTCTCGATTTTATTTTTGTTATTATAACAAAATGTTAACAAAATTTAACTAGGAACAAATTTTGATTGACACTTGGTGAAACTCGCGAAATAATTACCACAAAGGATTCGTCAAAATACTTGTGCCACGAAAAAAATTGTTTTCTGCGTGCATTTTTATTAGCAGAAAGAGAATGCAAAAGATAATCCACAAATAATTTTCCTTACACATAGCTGTAATTATGCTCTCTTTGTTTCTATTCATTTTCGAACCGTTCCGTATCGGTACTAATCAAAGCGTAGTCCGATAGTCGCAAGCTAGTTTCGTCAAAATATATATGCCGACTAGTGTATGTATGCAGTGCGATTGTGCGCTTGTTTCGGGTTGCTTCCGTTCCTAGAGTTAATTTTTTCCCCGACTATGTAACTTCAAAGCGCGGCCTCGTAGACCAGCTGACTTGGTCCATATGTGCTACTGTTGACTAATTAAGTTCCGTCCCCGCCGCATTATACCACCATTATACATCCCAGGCTTTGTAATGGTTTCCCTGCCCTGTTCGTTCACCCTCTATACGTCCCACACGTGGTCGGGTCACGAATCTTTAGTATGGTTGTTGGGCTTGGCATGGTCATCACGTTCAGGTGGGATTAGCAATTTTGAGAAGGAGAGGCTAGAAGATAATGTCTACGACAACTTCTTATATTCGCATTTCTTCACCATGTGTGACCTCATGCTAATTACGGCATTATTCGCAGTTCTTGTTCTTTTTCCAATTTCGGAACAGCGTATAGGTATTTGAGGCGCCAAGTCCGGAGCTAAGCGGGAAAGCAATTCGTAGTGCTTTTACTTTTATGAACAAATTTTTCAAACGTTAAGTCATCACGTTTGTTGTAACATATATTGTGAGCAATCGCCACACGCATTTGCTAGTAAAATTTTTCATATCCAAATATTTTCTCAGCAGCCTCATTAATGGGGTGATGAATACTCTTGGCCATACTGTGCGTTACAGCTGGCCCATTGACATGGTCCAATTCGAATTTGATCTCATCACAATACTTAATTTTATGCAATTTTATATGCAATTTCTTCTCTATTAGCAGCAGAGGATGGCCCAGCAATCAGCTGGTTGAAAATATTAAAAAAATAAACCCCCTTTTTTTCTTTATCAGATTGATAACTTTTAAGCCATGCATACGTTCACAAATAATCGCTTTGTTATCTATATACTCATAAAGAATGTTTCATATTGCCCGTTGGTGGAAAGCAACCTTCAACTGGCTATTGAACCCAACTACTATCCATAGCTTGGCCCCCGTTGCAGGCCACAAGACAAAAAAAAAAAAATAAAAATATTGCATAATGCAAACAATATCAACATTGCCAACAACAAGTCAATATGTTGTTCCTGTTGTTGTTGTTGTTGTAGTTGACATATATATGTTGATTATCATCAACACTGTCATATACTCGCCTTGAACTTGAATTTGTCATATAGTAGATACATATGTATAAAAAGCATAAGTGTGTGTGTCTGTTGGCATGTAATTTGCACATTTTTACATTTACATTGAAGCAGACCCCGAACCGGGTGATGGGTCAAGGAAAGTATATATTGGGTGATTGGGTATATTTAAAGCGATGGGAAATTTAAATGAAAAAAAAAGAGAGTGATATTTCTTTTACTTTTATGCACATCTGTTTACCTTTATTAACTCGCCATAATATACTTTCTCATAAAAGATATGTATTTTACAAAAGCGATGTTTTAATCTGCATATGATGAAAGTATGTTGATGAAATCTATGTAAAATAATGAATACATTAATTTAATTTTCAATAGTTACTAGTGGGCCCGCCAGACGTTGTCCTGCCCAAACTTTTTGAATACTCTTAAAGTGTATAAACATCATAAGATTCTCTAGTTAGATTATCTAGACAATCATAAGATTTTTGGATTAGTTGGCTTTCTTGACTCTCTAAAAAGCTGTATGGATGAACTTATGTATTCTTAAGAGAGCTCGCATCTCTAATAAATTTATGCCCTACAGAAACTACATTTCACTTAATGTCCAATACCCGCTGTTGAACAATTTTCTACTATGCTATATTCACGATATTCACAAAAATGCTTATATCTCACGAACAAATACACACAAACACATCGCAATCGGCTTAAAACCTCCGTATTGGCAACCTCTAGCACAGGCACATATTAGGTTTGAAACTCATCGATGCTTTCATGATCACATTCGTAACACGATAAACATAAAAAATATTAGTTAATCAAACAATGTACACAATGACACACTACAAAAAAATTTGTCCAAAAATTAAAAAAAAAAAAAGGTAAGGGGTGGCAACCCTCATCACTTAGGGGAATGAAAAATAGATGTTGGCCGAATCCAATAGGCACACAAAATTTCATGAGAATCGGTCGAGCCGTTTCGGAGGAGTTTGGTAAAAGTTTAAAAAAAAATGTTAAGGGTGGCAACCCTAGGTATAAAAAATAGATGTTGGCCGAATCTCGGACCTATCCAATAGGCACACAAAATTTCATAAGAGTCGGTCGAGCCGTTTCGGAGGAGTTTGGCAAAAATAAAAATAAAATTCTAGGGGTGGCAAACCTTATCTCTTAGGGGTATGAAAAATAGATGTTGGCCGATTCTAAGACCTACCCAATAGGCACCCAAAATTTCATGAGAAGCGGTCCAGCCGATTTGGCAAAAATTTAAAAAAAAATGTTAGGGGTGGCAACCCTTATCTCTTAGGGGTATGAAAAATAGATGTTGGCCGATTCTCAGGCCTACTCAATATGCTCACAAAATTTCATGAGAATCGGTCATGCCGTTTCGGAGGAGTACGTATGTATTTCTACATTTTGGTAATTTTTGAAGAGCGCCATCTATCGGACAATGTTCAAACTATGCTAAGAACCTTCCACACGGTGCACGTAAACACACACGTAATATTTTATTAAAATAGGTCTGGTGGTTTGGGAGTCTATAGAGAACATACGAAATATTATTATTTGATTTTTATGTATATATAGAAGAAGATAGAAGATTATTAATTTTGGGTGTATAAATGTTCTGCGACCCAGGTTGATCTATTATACCCCCTTCGTGCCTTAAAGCTCTCCCAATAATCCTAAGGCCTGCTCATTTCCAGAAATGTTATTATGCTTTGGAGCCCATCTAATCGTGAGCTTATTCCTGGATCCTAAAATATCCAGTAACGTTCTCACTTCTTTAAGCAGCCTTAATATGATCTTGGCTTTGCTTAATGCCTTTATTGCTGCTTGACTATCGGACGGGATGGAATATCCTTTCCTTGGTTGTTCTTTTGCAACACGCTGGTGTGTCTGCCTAGAGGTTCATAATATTTGGTCCTGGGTCCTACTACCCCCAGGCCACTTACTTGATCAGTGATCTTACTTGATCCGTCTGTGTATCACTTTATTGTATGTGGTTTTATAGGGTGAACTGCCGCAAGTGAGGTCCAAGCCTCTTTTGTGCTGAGTTTGATAATTTTTAATAGTTTCGTTGGCAAGAACTGGGTATCAGTCAATATCGAAGCGGGTTACACTTGTTTTCAAAAATTTACTTGTACATTGGTTTGACACAGCCGAAAATGCGTTTCAAAAATCATAAATTCTAAAAAAATAAATTCAAAAATATTTACTTGATATGATATTTAAAAAAAAAAATCTCGAGCCTTAAGGCCTTTTTAATATTCTTGCCCAATTTTTTTAAATTTTCTCGCACAAATGTGTTTAAATGCATTTTCTTAACATACCGAAACTATAAGAAATTATTTTAAATGACTCCCCAATGTTTTATTACTGCCAAAATACTTAAGTAGCGTTATTTATGGCTTTAAAAATATTGTTGCCAAATATTTACAAGACAAATGAGTTTTTGTTGGGATAAAAGTCATATATAAATAATATGTACGAACTATATACAAACTGTTACCCCACGTAGAGAAGTCAAATGAAAAATTTATTATAAATTAACAAATGGTTTTGTGTATATATAAAAAAAAATATCTGTGGGTATTTAAAACCATAAAAATTCCTGTGTCAAAAATGTTTAGTGTACAACAAGTTTCCAATTATTTGGCTTTAAGAGCAAGTAAACCCAGTTAACTAGACACATTGAATTTTCATTGTTTTCCGCAGTTGTTTTATCAGCTTGTCAATTTGTTTTCACTTCCCGTCTGGTTGGCTGCCTGGCTGCCTGTTCAATACAGTACAAATTACGTGCAGGCCCAGAATGGGTTGTCGATAGCACGTGGCGTTGAAGGAGTGCTCCTGGTTGACCAGCTCAGTCATATTATAAGACAATAAAGCACGTAGCATGTGCTTAATAACTGTGTAGTTCAACAACGGCGTATCTGCAGGAAGCAGACATTTCAGAACGTTCAAAAAGTGGTTTAGTTTTTTAAAGCGTAACTGAAGGAAAATTGGCAGGATAGAAAATGTTGGTAACTTGAAATCAGAGGCTGAGTTACGGGATAAAATACGGTTGTGTTGCAACATTCTTTATCAAAATAATCAAAGTATTCAGAATTGTGTCAAAAAAAATCTACATAGCTTCCTATCTTCGAGAATGTGTCGGAAATAACTTATTTAAGATTTTGTCTTCAGATGATAGTAAACCATTTTTTTTATGTGCCAATCGAATACGTCTCTTTACTTTTGATAATTCGCCTTCTCGCCAAGGCTTCGGCTGTCTCCTCACTCACGAAGCTGTATGAGGCTCCCGTGTCGATCGTCGCGGTTTGAAATGTGATCCGATCAGCACTGTCGCGAGGATACGACCCTCTTCCATTATCAGTAAATCGTTGAATCCCAGGTTGATAGTGTCGGATCTGGTAAGGCGGCTGTCCGTTTCCCTGGACCGACCGCTGGTAACACTCCTGACTCTTGCGTCTTTGTCGCCCACATATCCGGTAGAATACCACCATTGGGTCATTCCCGGGCTATGTGACCGGACTGTAAGTACCAGAATGGTTGTCTGCTGTTGTTCTGGTTTGTGATGATGGCGGTGTGTGCTTGCACCCGAATCCTGCTACTTGTCGCGGTGTGTTTCTAAGAAGGTTGTGGGGGTTACTTGTGGGCTTTACCCAGCCACTAAGCCTCGCCGTTGGTACTGTTGCTGTTTCCCTTGGGCGCTTATTGCTGCTCGACCACACGTGACTCTACTCCCGGACTGTCTCGTACTCACACGCTAGCCGAGTGAGTTACGCAATTTCCGCGAATTCATGGCGGCGAATATAAAGTCTGTATACTGGGGTCAGCTTTTTGTAAATCCTGTAAAGCCGCTGGCCCTCCGTATACCCTGCGCGGTGCAACCTTGTTCCGATGGCGATTGAATACGCCTTAAAGCTTTCTCGATCTAGTTGGTGACACGCCCGCATCTCGTCTTCTAGGTGTGCATGTAGTGTGGGGGCAGAAAAATTTTCTGATATTTCCGTCGAAAATCAGCTCATTTTCTGTTTATATGCGTTTTGCTTGCTGACCACAATCGGCATTAATAAAATTTCAAAGCCTGATAGACAAATATGGTTTATTCAAAGATACGACGGTACAAAGATACAATGACGCAAAGATACGACGGTACAAAGATACAAAGACACAAAGATACAAAGATACAAAGATACAAAGATACAAATACACAAAGATACAAAGATACAAAGATACAAAGATACAAAGATACAAAGATACAAAGGTACAAAGATACAAAGATTCAAAGATACAAAGATACAAAGATACAAAGATACAAAGATACACAGATACAAAGATACAAAGATTCAAAGATACAAAGATACAAAAATACAAAGATACAAAGATACAAAGATACAAAGATACAAATTTTCAAAGATACAAATATATAAAGATAGCAAGAGATTCAAAGATGCAAAGCTGCAAAGATACAAAGATACAAAACTGTAAAGATACAAGGATTCGCAGATACAAGGATGCGAAGATATAAAGATACTATGATACAAAGATACCAAGACACCAAGATACAAAGATACAAAGTTACAGCGACACAAAATACCAAAATACACAGACACAATCTATAACCTGGATTAGTTAGTTACTATAAGTCTGTCTATCCTCTCTCTTGGCTCTAATTAAAATTTCAAAAAAAAAAAAACACAAGTTGTCTGGTTTAAGTAAAACACAATGCATAATAAACATTTGTGTGAAGCAATGTAGCGCAAATGGCAACAGAATAGTTTGCATTTGTTTATTACACACACACACAGATACGCACAGTCATTTGTCTGTATGCTTTATGCACACACGCCCTTCGCTCTCTCCTCCGTTCTGCTGTCTATTTATATTTGACACGTGTAAGCAATTCGCTCTTATAATTGCAAGCCCTCTCTTGCACTTTACTCACGCTCTCAATCTGTCTCTCTCTCTCTCGGTATACAGACGACAATGCGATTGCAGTGCAATTTATATTTGTATACATGTATCAAGTGTGTCAGTATCTGGACGTGCTGTTGTATCTGTGTGTGTTCTTGTGTATCTGTGTGTGTCTGCTGGCACGTTAGCAACCAAATGCAAAGTATAATCGCGTTGCATTTGCTTTTGCTTTTGCCGCGCACAGACAAAATATTCATTGCCTGTAATTTATGCGGGCTCGACGCGCTTGCTGGGTATAATAATTTAAATGTTACGTATACGCAACGTCACCTTTGCTGAAAACCATACATTTATGTAGGCACATCCAAGCTACATACATATATGGTATGTGTGTATTTATTTATTTATGTGTTTGTTTAAAGAAACATGAATGATTTATTTGAGACAAATTAACTCTAAATGTGTAGTCCCCCCTTGTTGATTTGTGTATTTATTAGAGTAAGCATCACGTTGATTTATCTGTTTTTGATAAGAAGCCTTTTGCACTTGACCTCAAGCAATGCCAACGATGATTGCAACAAATTACCTATTTTGACATTTAATATCAATATTTAGCTATTTATGTGGAAATTTTTGCTCTAGGGTTTATTGAGTTAGATAGGCGGATTAGTGCGTAGGTCAGCCGGATGACTTGAGAGCATTAGGCCATAAGTGGTGGGAGGAATGTTGGGAAGTGGGCAATTGTTGTGTGTGATAAAGGCAAAGATATATGCGCGGATTTTCCGAGTACTAAATACGTTTCCAAAGTGAGTGTCTGCCTCAGTATCTCATCCTGAGAGTGCAGTATAGGGTATAATTCGGTCGGTATGATTCTACTTCAACTGGCACACTTTCTTGCATCTTGTGCTGTCGTTGCTGCTAAAAATTTAAATGGGTACAACAAATAATTTGCATTTATAAGCAAAAAATGGAGATCGTGTGCGATTAATCTTGTTTGGTGTCGTGTCTGAACTCAAATTTGAATATTAATTGAAACGGCACAATCTGGATTTAAGCCACAATGCAACCACGTAATATTGGAACCTCGTTAAGTTTAAAATATCTTAATTTGTTAAAATTTGCGAATAGCCATCTGATAGATTCCCAATATAAGAGTATGAATAAAAAATAAAAACATGTGTTGGAAGTTGGTGCTTTATATGTCGAATAAGGTTAAATCTTTGGGAGGGTAGGGGATGACCTTAGTCTTACAAAGAAAGATGCTGCAGATCTTGCAGAGGATATGCCAAGTGATGAAATGCAAGCTGAGTAGGTTCAATCAAAATTTTGATGCCAAGCTCTGCACAAAAGAGGCTTGGACATCACTTGCGGCAGTTCACCCTATGAATACACATGCAATAAAGTGGTTCACAGACGGATCCCTCACTGATCAAGTAAGTGATCCGTAATATTACAAGTTTCTAGGCAGACACACAAGCATTTCAAGCTGAAGTCTGTGCTGTTGAAAGATGTCCAGAATTCAATCTGCAAAAGAACTACTATGAAAAGGATATTTCCATCTCGTCCGATAATCAAGCAGCAATAAAGGCATTAGGAAAAGCCAAGATTACATCGAGGCTGGTTAAAGAGGTATTAACGTCACTGGATAATTTAGGATCCAGGAATAAACTCACGATTAGATGGGTTCCAGGACATAATCTGTGCAGCAAACCCGCTAATCTGTCCTGAACCACACTGGTACGGGACCTACTGAAAATAGAGGAGAATAACAAACGACTGCTTCACTGGGCTCAGATACCAGGGCTTAAACAGTCAAAAACCCTCCTCTCCAACTACAACCGTAAGAGTTTCAAAGTCATGGTAACGCACGGGAAAAACACCGTGAGAAACCTGACGGGCCTTCTGACGGGACATTGTAGGCTCCATAACCACATAAAAAAAATTGGCATAGTGGATAATAGACTATGTCGCTTCTGTAGCATGGAGAAAGAAACTTCCTCGAAAATATTATGTGAATGTATGGCACTCGCCGGTAAAAGAAACAAGCTCCTGGGCATGTACGTTCTCCCACCAGAGATCGTTGTTACCGTAAGTCCCAACAAAATACAGCAATACATGTAGGCCATGGGACTTTTGGGAGAGCTCTAAGCCATGAAGAGGGTACAATAGATTCATCTAGGTCGCAGTACATTTCTACACTCAATAATAAATAAATAAGGTTATATCTGATAATGTTGTCATTAGTCGGTCTTGGTGCCTCGGAAAATAATTTTTCTGTTATAAATTTTTACTAAGTTTGCAAACTAATTGATTTTTTGAGTTTTTTTTTAATTTTCAAACTTACTATTATGTTTATTTATGTTTTTTTTATAAGTAGCTCACTTAATTGATTTTTTTTTAACTGACTCGCTATGAATAAAATAAAAAATGTTATTGCAATTTCCATTAAATATTGATGACTGGCTTAATCAACTTAATTTGGGCGGGTTTTCACACATTTGGCCGGCAAACGTTTGACAATTATGCAAAAATTTTAATTCAAATAACATGTTGCCATTCATAAATTGTAAATAAGCCTAGTTTCATATATGTTGCATAAAAAGTATTTCGTTATATGTCGAACGAGTTTTAGCAACTGGTTTTCGTGTATCTTAATTGATTCGTTTAGATTTAATTAAACGGTTTTTATTTAAGTACAATTACGAGTTCAATCGAATTATATGATATCAATTCCACATCCAAATATCATCTAAACAAATTGTATTGAAATAAAAATTTTTATTACCTTTATTAATTAATTTGAGTTTTATTAGTTTATGGTCTAAATAAGTCTAAAATAGATAAAAAAAAAGTGTTGATATGTTATTGGAGCAGTTAAAATCACATATCTTGGTGATTTAATTTTTTTAGAAAGTGGCTTCGGTTTTGGCTTAAATGTCGATAGAAGATTGCAAGTCGGACATTTAGTTACTATTTAATGCTAAATGGAACTATAACCACACAATTGTTTTATATATTGGATTATTAAAGAAATACACTCAAAGCTAAATCACAAAAAATGGTCTCAGACAAGAAATCCACTCTTTAAAAAGCACCCTGTTTAAGATCAAAATAAAAAAAGTTTTTAATAAAATTTGAGGAACTTTATGATACTGTAGGCTTGGGTTCTAAGGTGAAGGACCATCACTTCCCATCAGGTCAACAATTCACACATTCTACATATACTATAAATATTTCAAAATAAATAAAAAATAAAAATATTTTTAAAAAATGATGTCCATAAATGAAAAAAATATCTGAAGCGGACCAATTTTTTACTAGATTTTACCTGATTTTATTGAGTTACACTAGTTTACAAATTTAAGGGTCATCGAGTGAACCTTCCTAAAAAAAGTGTTTTTTAGGGTAATTTTGGGTTGAGAAACACGAAAATTACAACTTTTTCTTTTTGGTAAGCACCGATTTTAGTGCATTTTTCGAGAAACATGTTTTTAGTTTCTTTCTTTAGTTATTCGTTAATATCCCGTGAACGAAATTTTATATTCCCATAGCAGCTCTTAGACTCAAAATGTTCGTAAAAGAATTCTCGTTTAGATTTTAACGAAAACTGATTATTTTCGTATACTTTTCTTTAGAAAGTCATACTTCGCAAGCGAATAAAGATATTTGAAAGGAAAAACGTTTTTCGATAAAATATAAAACTATTAGTAAAACAAATGTATTTTTTTAATTTCTTTACTCACAAAATATGACTAAGCTTAAAGTCATTATACAAATTTAATTTTATAAATTTCATTTTTTCAACATTTATTAGCATTAACTAATTTGTTTATTTTTCCTTTCCGATTTTAATAGAATTAAACACAGTGCTTTGATACTTTAAAAAAATATCTGAATGCCAAATTTGGTTCAAATATCTTATATCATATCTTTACAATCAAACGAAACACAACGAATTTTGTATAAAAAACTTTTATTTTGAACGATTGGTCCTCCCTATATAATATAGTCAACCGTTTCTAATAAAATTTCGTACAGTGCGTAAGACATATAAAAAACTTCTGAATGCCAAATCTGGTTAGGATATCTTCATAAACAAACGAATCATACCGAATTTTGCACAAAAATCGATTTTTTTGAATATCCGGAGCTAAATAAATAGTATAGATGATATAGTAAACAGACGTTAATAATATTTGATACAGTGCTTGGGAACTTTAAAAAACTTTCGAATGCCAATTTTGGTTATTTTAAAAAGCAAATGAATTGTCCATCTAAAACAAATTGTTTTTTTTTTGAGGTCGTCTGAAACACTCCTATGGAAGGTATATAATTTAACCCCGATATCAAAAAAGAAAAATAAACTGGTCTAGTATGGAATAATATGGGATCTAATGTAAAAGTATGGTAACTCTAGGTAACGGACAGACGGACGAGGGCTTTCTCTAGTTACCCTGACCATATTTTAGGTAACTTTGGGGTGTCTCCGACGATTCTTTCTGTATGTTACATTGACTTACCTTTGTACCATACGGAACAGGGTATAGGTAGGTAGGTAGGAAGTGGTTGTCATTCCGACAATCCTAGGCCTATGAAAGGTCCGTTGTGATGCCACTTGTTCAAGATATATAAAAGTGTTAAAAAAATATTTTTTTTTGTGAAAAATGTGCCAAAAATATCTTTTATTTATATTATTAGCAGTTTTTTTAAGTGTAAAAACATCAATCCAGCCTATTTCGCTAGAGATATGTATTTAAAAGGAATGTAAGTATGGGACACCATAAGAATGTCAAGTTTTTGTCATTCAGAATTTTCAGAGGACTAGGTCTTATAAAGTGCGTTTTAATTTATGCTAAACAAAAAAATTTTAAGAAATGTATCTTGTCGAAAAGGTCTAAAAAAGACTAAAATCTGTATCTGAATTTTGCAAAAAGAAAGTACGAGTTGAATTTTTATGATTGTTGTATCCAATAAGTAAAAATCATTATAAGTCGCAAAGGAATTATTATATTTCTATTACGATTATCTTGAAATAATATTATAACTGAAATATTGCTTAAATTCTTAGAGCAGCTAATCCGAAATTAATATATTAGTTCATCCGATCCTATTACTCTTTTTCGCAACAAAGTGTATATAGACTCAATTTACCATCAACAAATCTGTCAAAACCAATCAATAAACATAAATTATTTTCGAAAAATAAATCAAAAAGTTTTAAAGCCACAAAAATCAAAAAAAGAGCAACAAAGTGTGAATCTGCAATACATTAAAAATCGCAGAAAAATTTACATATTGCATAAATTTCTGCACTCTATTCCAGAGATCAAAGCAGCAATTTATGTGTCATACTCCCCCCTAGTTTAGTTGTTGATGGGTTTATCCCCAGGGTTGGGCTACAAAAATCAATTGGTTGGCGTTTGAAAAATGACAGGGCGCGTCATATCAGCGCGTATTTTATGTCATGGCAATTAACGCGAATGTTGTTGCTAAAAGGAATCAAAGTGAGGTAGAGAGAGAGAGAGAGGAGAGAGTCGAGTAATAAAAATGAGTCAAAGAGGAAAAGAAAATCTTAACATTTTGGTGATTTTCATTCTTAATTTAACGAGCACAAAAAAATACTCCTGCCCTGACAGAATGTAAAATTCAAGCAAATAAATGCGGTACAGTGGATACCAATAGTTGTTGTACTTGTTCTTGTTCTTGTTGTTGTTACAATTGTTGTGCATGTCAATATGGTTGTTGTTGTTGTTCTTGTTGTTGTAGAGTTGTCGCGTCAACTTGAAATGCAATGTCATCCATCGTGAACGTTTTGGGCGCTCGTAAAAAGTCAAAGAAAAAGTTTACGATGCTACAGTCTGGCAAGCATTAGTGCCAGAGTAAGTAAAGGCGCGTCCTTTGAGGGTCTCGTCTGACGTTCTGACAGTCTGTCTGAGCGACGGACTCTCTCTATAAGGTAGCCAGCTTTTAAATTTTCACTCAAAAAAACTTAATTCTTTCGTACTTCAGCTGCCGTGGACTCATAATCATGTATGAAATTAGTGGCTACCTGGAAATTTTAGCTGGTCAGTAAGTGTATAAAATGAGTGTGTGATTGGGTGTTTCTGCTTGGAGTTTGTAAATGAGTAGTAGCTGGCCACGTATCGGCCACAGTTTCGTACATTTACTTTAGCCATTTGCCAATTGGCTTTTATGTGCCTGTCGACTTTATGGCCATGACCAAACGTCAATTTCGCTAACTTAACTTTGCACACAGAGGACATTGCTCATACGCCACGTACACCCTTTACCACTATTTAACTGTCTTTTTGTTGAAATTCAATTAGACGAAAAACATCTTTCTCAATTGGCAAACCACATTGAAGTCACGTTTCAAGCATTTTGCTATCTTTGCAACACTCGGCAACCCTTTTTTGGAACTTAGTACTTAAGCTGTGTCTTATCAGAGAAAAAGCTGCCCTTTTTGTTTAATGCCCTTCAATTTTGCACTGATAAGCTAACATGTGCGTTTGAAAGTGAAAATGATTACGTTGTTGTAGTTGTTGTTGTTGTTGTTGCTGTGGTTTCAGTCAGACCACTTGAGTAACATTCGTCGAGTCAAACATCAATGTATTGCAAAATTACAACAGACTGTCTCAATGAGCTGAAATAAGTAAGAGCTAAAAGGTGTGACAAACTATGACAATAATGAGATACTCTATAATGAATTTTCACTAAGCGTTTGTTATAATATCCGACGTTCCTTTTGCAAGCAATCTGTTAATGAATCGAAAGATCCTTCAATAGAAGATTATTTCTCGCTTAAACTATGATGTTTAAAAATTAAATTTAATTTCATGTGAACTAACGACTTAACACCTGATAAGTTAAACTATACACCTCCAAATCTTGTTTTTTTTTTTGTTTTTTGAGATAGAGATTTAACGCCTATAAAGTTCACAGTATTATCAATAGATAATATTTTTTTAATTATTACTTTATTAGTGTTAAACAATTCATTGAACTGTCTTGACTTTGACTGACTGACTTTCTGGCGAACTGATCAACAAACCGTCAGAAATTGAGATTCCTTTTAGAGCCATTCAGTGGACCTTCCTATGAGATTCCTTTAAATAAGTCCTAGCAAGTTTCCAAAAGGTTACGATTCCGACGTTCAACACATGTTTTTAAAATCGTGGTTATGCAAGGGTCAATATGTTCTAAAATGGATTTATTCTTTTAACGTTTTTTTCCCCCCCGTAAGGGTTTCTCACAAAGAGTTGGGGCACTGCGCCCAAAAGGTCTTTTGTACCTTACCCATAAATTAAAGTAAAAGGTTTTCCGCTTTCCGCATGAATAGCTGTAGGTCTTTTGTTGGTATCGACCTTAAATGAAAGGGACTAATCCGTTCCTTTCCCATCTGACAGGCTCTGTCCCATACCAGCGCTGGGCAGTCACAGAGAATATGTCTGGTGGTTTCATCCTCTTCGAGACAGAGTCTGCACTCTCAAGAGTACGATAGGCCAATTTTCTGTAGATGGTATCTAACAGTATGGGGGCCAGATAGGTATGCTACCAGGAATTTTAAGTCCGCTCTGCCAAGACCTTTGGTCTTGATAGTATCCAGAGGTTCGACAAGCACTTTTGCTTGACGAAGCCACGGTAAAGAGAACCAGTATCTCCTTCTTTTGACGTTGCTCAATTTAAATTATTATAATTATATTTTTAAGCCCAAAATACTTTGCGAGTCCAGTTGATGAAAAACAATTATCATCATGCAAACTTTGAACACACTTATTAAAATCCTCTAAAAGGAATCTCCGCCCTCAAGTTCTTACGGTGGAATGGAATTGTAACCTTTTAAAAACTCGCTAGGACCTATTTATGGGAATCTCTTAGGAAGGTCCCATGGATGGCACCCTTTGTCTTTTCTCAATATCAGCCGCAGGACAATTTCTTATGGTATTAAGACATAAATTTTAGATATTTGACTTTTTTTTGTTATTGGGTCACAATGTCCTTCATATTGGAGGACCTTATGTTACATACTATATATAATAATTTTTAAAAATATACCATAAATATATGCTTTGCTTTATTTCCAAGATTACAATAGTCTATTGTTATAGCCTCAGGTAGTGCTGGAATTTGCATCGATATTTTTTCGATTATCGATATTTTTATTTCGATTTCCGATTATCGAAAAATACCCCTGTATACCTACAACATCCACTGAAAGCGAGTGCATGTTTAGCTAAATCAAAAAACATTGAGATGATTTTTTTTTAATAACCAGAAAGAATGGATCTTAAATTAGTTTAAAGATTATGAGACTGCAATTGTGGCTAGAAGAGAACATTTTTTATTAAAACACACAGACTCACAAAAAAAGTAGTGTAAACTTTACATGTGACAGAGGCACCTTTTATGGACTATGGGCAGCTAAATCCGAAGTCCAAAAAACCCCGATCCAATTCTTTGATAATATCCAAGTTGATTTATGAATATGAACTTCGATGTATCGAAATTAAAAATATCGATACATCGAAGTTAAAAATATCGAAAACATCGATGTTGGCCAACTTCGTGGTTTTTTTTTTAAATACTTTATCACCATAACTATTCTGTATTGGCTTAAAAGGTAATAAACAATTTATTAAAGTGTTTAGCAGTAAGATAATTTTCTTTCAAATAAAAAACTTTATTTCTTTTATGTCCTATATCATTTGAATTGTAAATGGTCCCAGTATAGATTAAAAATTAAAGAAACTTTATGTATTGTTATATTGTTGTTATATTATTTTGGACTGAAGGCCTATGTTGTTCTGGCTACAAAGCTACTATAATTAAGAGTTCATTTTTACTTTATAATTGTATAAATAAATAATAATCTATATTATTATTTTTTCTGATTCGATTTTTGAGCCTTATTTTTTGCTTTGTTTCTGAGTGCATTTATTAGTTTTAGAGTCAAATACTTGGTCTAGTTTCAGGTAATTGTTTTTTGCCGTCATTTAATTTTGTATTTATTTTTTAAATGAGGTTTTAAATGTTTTTTAAGGTTTAATTGTACTCAGTATAAAATTGCAAACTCACTTGAGTCAAAAAGTGTCACTATGTATCAGGTGCGGATCCAGGATTTTGGTAAGGGGGGGTCCAGAGAAATCCGTCCAGAGAAAAAAATTGTGAAAAATATTTTTATTAGGGTTTTCTGATCCCGAAGGGGGGGTCCGAGCCCGAAAACCCCCCCGTGGAACCGCCACTGCTATGTATATAAATTAAAAATAAAAAAAATTGAAATTGAATAATTTAATTTTAAAATAAATATTTAAATTTAATTTTTTAATAACATACTACAGAAAAATGTAATTAAATATTTAAAAAATGTAATTAAAAAAAATTGTATTTAACTTATTTTGTTATTTTTTCTTATTTTTTACGGATTTTTTGCATAATTTTTTATTGTCTGTTTCTACGTTATTAGAATCGCGTTATTTTCTTGGGGATATTATAATGCTAAAGTTTTTGGTGATTAAAAACGAAGACAATTTTTTTGATTAAACTATATATTTTAATTGTTTTTCTTTAATTTTTTGCTTCCTCACTTGATTACTAAAATAGTGTGATTTAAAAAAAAATTAGAATAATATTTTTGAAAATTATTTTTTTTTTTAAATTCAAATTTTACCTAAAAAATATTAAAACTTTGCAACATAGATTTTTTTAATAGTTTTTATTGCTACTATTTTATTTTAAATTGTATTAAAAAAAATCAATGATGCGAATTTTTAATATTTTTTTTTAAGTAAAATTTAAATTTTAAAAATATAATTTACAAAAACATTATTTAAATTTTCTTTCAAGTGAGCAAGAAAAAATAATAAAAAAAAAGAATTAAAATATACAGTTTAATATAAAAAAAAATATTAAAAATTCGCAACATAGATTTTTTTTTGTATTGAAAAACTATGATTAAATTAGTTCCTTCAAAATTCTTTGAATTATTGATGGTAACTTTAAAACTTAACTTTTTTGAATCGTTTCGTTTTATAAAAGGTTTAAAAACATTTATTTTATGTTTACACTTTGTCCAATAAATTTTTTGCATTTTTTATGCCTTAATGCTTTATCATAAAAATTGTGCTCTATTCGTGTTTAGTATCGACAAAATTTTTCTAAGGCTTAAAAATCAACCATATTTTTAAAAAAAAAAATAATTTTTTTTTTGAAAATAATAAAACAATAAATTTACTTATAAAGCTTGAATTAAATTTTTTTGTTAAGTATTGTAATAATTTGTAAGCATATAAAAAAAAATTGCAACAATTTAAAGTGCCAAGCGTTTTTTAATTTTAAGATCCAAATTATCAGTTAGAAGACCACGTTGTTCTTTTTTTATTATAAAGTATTTTTTTACTTTATAATTATGCACACAAAAAATACCACTCAGATCATAAAACCAATTAACTTTTTATTAAACGCTTGTCGCAATTAAATTCAAATGGTGTACAACATTTTATAAGTTTAAAAATGCTCAACACTTAAATCGTTCTAGTTTAAAATGCAAAATTTTTAAAGCAAGACACTTAAATTAAGGCCCCTTGGATTTACTTTGAATTTTTTTTAATGCTTGAATAAATATCTTATTTTTTGCTTTTATTTTACATACTTAATTTGTAAATTCATGCTGCATTTTTCTGACTAATTAAGCGTTAATACTTCTGCATTTTGTTTGATTAATTCCTTGGAATTTTTTTTAAGTCATTACTACTAAAACACAAGTATATACTATTTATATATAATAGAAGAAATAATAAATTAGTCGAAACTATTAGCTGAGAACAAAGATACGGCTCGCTAATTTTTCGTCGCCATGGTAAATATTTTGTTGCCAATTGTTCTTTATGTTCGCTGAGCTTAACCGATGCTGGGAATAATATATAAAATAGCTTATACACTAACTTTGTAGGAATAGAAATGATTTTTGGTGTTGGTTGGCTACAGAAAAAGACTTTGAAAGCAACCGATTTGGGGGTGTCCCATTATTACCAACAACAAATCTATTAAAGTTGTCGATAACATATTGCTTAAAACTATCGATTATGGAAAATTTACCTTTACGCTGTATAGTGTATGCCTTGCTTAATTCGAAAAATTAGGAATTCTAAATATAATCGGCACGCAAAGCAACATTCGTTCCCCAACATCGCCTTTTGTTTGCAAACGATTAAAGTTATGGAAAAAATTATATCAAAGTTCTAAAAAATAAATCCAAAAGCCATCCTCCAGGAGTCCGAACTTATGAGCCTTCAGCTTTATAAAAACCCAACTTTAGAAGCTTAAAGTATGCCAATGTTATAATCGATATCTTCGAATTGAATGATTTTAAAATTCCTATGTGAAATATCCATTATCTAATAATATTTTTTGTAAACGACCGATTATTTATTTTTTGTATTTTTATTTATTTATTTGACATTGTAATTTAGAATTAATTCTAAGATACAAAGTAATTTTAAAGCCACAGCAATTCTTTTAATCGTTACTACCGATACATTTCAAAAACGATAAAAGTTATTTAATCAATTTTAGTATTCAAAAGAAGCATAAAACTTAATATTAATTAAAAACATATTTGCGAATTTAAAAAAATATTTTATGTGTTTATTTTTTCGAAGTAAATTACTCTGATTCACATGTCGGTACAGTTTATTAAATACTTACAAAGGTTTTTGATAAAGTATTCTTTCCCAAAACTTAATTTTCAGGAAAAAAAAACGCTTAAAAACTAAAAAAAAATCAATAGTTTTTTTCAACTCAAACTTATATATTTTTTATATAACAAAAAAAATGTCAAGTAGAGCTGGGCATCGTTTCGATTTAAAACCGATTTAATTGATTCTTTTTTTAATAAAAATCGATTTTCGTTTATTGAGCATCGATCTCTTGTGTACATTATGGCGGATCAATTGTATGGGGCAGAAAACCGTTTTGGGGCTCTCAGCGATTTTGATTCTTTGAGTCGTTTGAATATTGAACTTTTTCGAAATAGGGTTTCTTTCGAAGTATTCAAAAATTGACTTCGGCCTTTATTTACAACATCGAAAAATGTTATTTTTCCTCTACCCAAATGCATATTTATTAGCGATTTTTGTTTGGGGTCCATTTTTCCCATCATTTTTTATTTTTAGTGCCGCGTTTTTTGAGTGTTTTTAAGTATTTGGAAATTGAAAAAAGATCTAAAAAAAAAACAAATAAATGGTGACTTAATTTTTATGTTTTCTCTTAAGTTTTGAATCAAGGAAATTCCAAAAAATTTTGAATTTTTACCTTCGTTATTTTAAATTATGGAAATAAAGTTAAGTGAATTTAGTATAATTATTCTACTTTGGATATAGATTTCCTTCTCTGTGAATTTCTGCGGTTTTCAATTTATTTGCGCCTACCGTTTTAGTGCGAATAATCGAATCTTGAAGAAAAAGATCGACCCCAGCTCTATTGTCAAGAATGGAAATGGTCAAGCAGGATTTCCAGTTATCGATAAAAAAAAATTGCCTAAACACTTAAAAAAAACTATTTTTCTATACTTCTTTTTTGCGCGGGAACCACAATTTTTTCCACTACCTTTAATAAAAAAAAATAGATATATATTTATTTTTATTAAATAAAGAAGTTTTATATATTTTATTTAAATAATATTATTTGTTTATCGTAATTAAATAAAAAAATAATTCATGTATTTAATAAACAATTTTTAATAACAAGATATTTTTCAAATATTGGCTTTTTTTTAAAGTAAAAAGAACTATTTTATTTTATACAAATATTTGTCAAGTATGGAAATGGCTTACAAATGAAAAGTCAAAAAGAATTTCTATAAAATTAATAAGAAAAAAGTTGAAATATATTTAAAAAAAAAATTTTTATTTTTTAAATCAAACTTTTTATACGTGGGAAAAACAATTCGTTCAACTATATTCATTCGCTAAAGGAATTATGGCTTATAGTTACAAGAAAAGTCTACCCAAATTTTTATAGAATAAAAAAGTATTCTGTATTTTAATTAAATAATATTATTTTAAAAACATAATTCGTATATTTAAAAATAATTTTTTATTAAAAAAATATTTTTCATATATCTCTATTCGCTAAAGTGTATGGACTACCTAAATTTATTAAACATTTTTTATTTTAATTTGCTATATATTATAACTATTCTCTTTATGAAATAAAAAAAATAGTTATTTTTATTATTAACAAAGTATTTTTTTTGGCTAAAGGCATATGACTTATAAAAAAATGAACCCAAATATTGAAACTTGATAATAATAATCTGAATTTAGAAAAAAAAATATTACGTGGGTTGTCTATGGATAAAATTGTCATGGTTGCTGTTTAATTTTTTCGAGAAATAACGAAATTGTACAGCCAGTCGCATTGTGTATGGATTGCTTTACATAAGTAAAAATCACCAAAATTAAAAGAACCGATTAGATAATTACGTCGATATAATTTATCGATAATTCGAATACACACAGCAAACTTTCTGGTTGTTCTTGATAATCTAATGTTTTTAATGTGAGTAAAAGGGGTTTTTAAAAAGGATAAATCAATTTTTGTAATATCGTGAAAAATTTCATATTAAAGTGTATTCGGCATCGATTCATTGATTAGCCAATTTTTCTCCTTTTAAGATCATTTTCATCTTAAAGTGTATTCGGCATCTATTTATTTAATAGCAAATTTATCTCGTTGAAACCAAGTGGCAACTGCTTTGCAGAGTATTAAATCGGTCACCTTAGTTTCTACACTTTCCAAACTTAATACGATTATATCCCTAAGACAAAAGAGTACAACAAAATCAGCTCTGCAGTTGGCAACAAATTTGTCACTAAAACAGATTGCGGTGTTTCCTCGAGTTTATCAAACATATATATATGTATATACAGATATATATATGTACTATATATATAGTATAGAGGGAGGTGCCAGTGCGTGATGCAGCTGCTTTTGCCACAACTAATGACTGCTTGTAGTCAAGGGAAAGATAGTTCCTATAAATAGCAAGTTGCAGCAAGTTGCAGGTTGCTTAAATTGTGGTAAATATATCTTTATCTAATTTGCATCTTGCAAATCAAGTTGGTTAAGTGAATAAAGAAATATCAGATCTGTCTTTCGCTTGTTCACAAATCATCAAGCAATCTGTGAGGTCATCTTTTTGCACGTAATAGTTTTTGTATCTGTATCTGTTTCAGTAAATGTATCTGTATCTGTATCTCAACTATTTCGTTTTGCTTGTTTTTGCATAAGCAAGTTTATTTGAACCTGAACAAATTAGCCAATATAAAATTACAAACTGTGCAAAAATTGTTAGCTCTTGTGCGATTCGAAATAAGTTTTGAAATACACAAAAAGCTAGCAAAATATATACGCAAAATATATATATATACATATACATATATATTTTACACATATTATATACTATATATAATGGGCTTGTGTACTGCGCCACACTTAGTCACAAAAAACATTACGTAGCCGCCGAGTAATCCAGTCTGTCTATAAATGTATTTCTCGCCTGATATTACAAAGTTCGGTTAAATGCTAAGAAATAAAATGCAAAGTTTATAGCGCAATTATTATTACATTATATACCTATAAAGCTATACTATGTAATGTTTTTGCTTATTTTGCAATGCAGTCGGTTTTTTTGCAGTCCATGATTTTAATATTCAGCCGCAAATTGTGACTAGAACTATGGCAATCACAGTTTTCCTTGGTTCGTGCGTTTCCTCTTTCAATCATAGTCTGGATGGGTCTCTCTGTATCTCTCTCCATAGATTGGCAACAATGTGCGCCAATCAATGTGTTGACAGTTATAGACTTGGTATGTAACGCACGTGTAATCCATAAACTGTTGACGTATTCCTCGTGCCTCGTGCCGTACAAGCGAATACAAATAGAGAAAACCTTTTGATCGATTACAATCAGAAGATAACGACTATAATATACTCTGTATTTGCGAGAGAGAAAGGCTTGAGTTGAAAAGTGGGTGCGGTAAGTCCATGTACCTTAATAACTATTTTTGGTGGAAATAAAAGTTTACAAAATGGTTCCACTTGGTGTTATCTGTGACTCTTAGATCGGCAGATTTTGTAGTTAGATGTCGATTCAATTTAAGAGTAAGGTCTTGACCAAACAGAAATATTTTCAACTTGTGAGCGCGGCAGACGTTGTCCTGCCCAAACTTTTTAAATACTCTTAAAGTGTATAAACATCGTAAGATTCTCTATTTAGCTTATCTGGAAAAATATAAGATTTTTAGATTAGTTTGCAGCTCGATTTACCACTATTAGTCGAATGTCGCGCTTCACGGGTCTGTCTTAACCGAATTCTTTCACGTTCATTGCGATCTTCACGTTCCTGGGCAGTACGATTAGATTGATCATTTTTTTAATTCGTTGCATTTCTTTCATTGAAATTCATCATGCATTCATCGATTAGGTGACGGCATTCCCTGTTCTCAATGATTGAAACGATTTTGGACTTCGAACATTGGTTAACAACAATACCATTTTTTGTATATATGGTAATATACACACAAAAACCGATATTCACAAAAATGCGTATATCTCACGAACCAAAACACACAAACACATCGCAATTGACTGTAATCCTCCGTATTGACAACCTCTAACACACGCAAAAATCAGATTTGAAATTCATCGACGCGTTCATGGGAACACCCTTAACACGTGAAACATAAGTTTATTTTTATACCCTGTACCGTATGGTACCAAGGGTATATTAAGTTTGTGCAAGCCGAAATTGTATGTAACATATAGAAGGAGACGTCGGAGACACCCCAAAGTTACCTAAAATATGATCAGGGTGAATAGAGAAGTCGATATACCCATGTCCGTATGTCCGTCCGTCCGTCTGCCCGTCCGTGTGAACGCCTAGATCTCAGAGATGGTAAGAGCTAGAGTTACCAAACTTTCACATTAGATCCCATATTATTCCATAGGAGGCAAGCTTATTTTATTTTTTTGATATCGGGGATAAATTATATAGCTCCCATGGGGGTGTTTGAGACGACCTCGACAAAAAAAAAGCGTTTTAGATGTTCGTTTGTTTATGAAGATATCGTAACGAAATTTGGTATTCGAAAGTTTTTTATAGTTCCCAATCACTGTACCAAATTTGATCGAAATCGGTTGACTATATCATATAGCTCCCATAGGACCGATCGGCCAAAATAACTTTTTTAAAGAAAAATTCGCTATATTTCGTTTTTTAATAAAGATATCCTAACCAGATTTGGCGTTTGGAAATTTTTTAGACCACTTAGGCAATGTGCCAAATTTGAACAAAATCGGTTGACTATATCATATAGCTCCCATAGGTCCGATCTTCCAAAAAATCGATTTTTTAACAAAATTTGTTGTGTTTCGTTTGTTTGTTAAGATATTGGGACCAAATTTGACATTCGTAAGTATTTTATAGTTCCTAAGCACTGTACTAAATTTAATCCAAATCGGTGGACTAGATCATATAGCTCCCATAGGACCAATCGGTCCAAAAACACGTTTTTTATACAAAATTCGATGTGTTTTGTTTGTTTGTAAAGATATTTGAACTTAATTCGGCATTCCGATCTTTTTTAAGGTATTTAAGCACTGTGCCAAATTTTATTGAAATCGGTTGACTATATCATATAGCTCCTCATAGGAACGATCGGTCAAAAAAAATTTTTGCTTAAATATTCTTCTGTTTTTGGTTTTTTATGAAGAAATCGGACATTATTACAAGCTAGTGGTACAGGGTATCCTAAAGTCGTCCACGCCCGACTTTACGTCCGCCATTTTTTATATATAGATTTGAACTTGCAGAATATTTATTTCCAAAAGAATGTTAATTTGGCGAATTCTGATCCATTCTATCTAAGAAACTTGCCACTTTAAGTAAGCCCCGAAAACATTTGGTTCATCATTCACAGTATTCATTTGATTCTAATATGTCTATTTAAATTATAAGGGTGAAAACAATTTTATATTGTTAACCTATAGAAAACATTTCCTCAAAAACCGTAAAATTATCTCAGAAGCCCAGTTTGTGATATTCCCGAAATAAGTCCTAGTTATAGTGACACGAAAATCTTTCCCATTTTGACATAAAGTATCTTAAACGTTAGAAAAGTGTTAATTGGGTTAAATAAATGATAAAGCGAGGTTACAAGTCATATAGGAAATAAGATAGTATTGTTTTATTTTAGAGTATCACAAGTTAAAATTGAGGTATCAGATATAAAGCGTTATTTTGAGGATTTCACTAATGTGAAAATGTGGTAAATTTTAAATGAGGCATACATGGATTTATAGCCGCTGCAACCGACACGCGAGTTACGAATAATTCCGATACCCAAGGATATAAAAAGAGGTATTTTTTATTCGGTTCTCATCAAAATTTTTTTCAAGCATTTTGAAACCACATACATAAAAACGATTTGTTGGTTTCAAGGTCTATTCGTTTTTGGGGTTAATAAACTTCGGATTCGTCAAGTTCTATAAAATCCAGCATGTCCTGTTTCTGAAATAGCTCCAAAATATCTCTATTGCGTCGATTTTTAAAGTGATTTCAGAAAATATCTTTAAAAAATACGTTAAAGTTAAAGACATAACGCAGTACTTGAGGTATTTTAGAGGTTATCTCAGAACACTCACGTTCGCAAGGACTTGGAGCTTCGGATCCAGACTTAGTGATCCCAAAATCGTATACCTAAAAATTGTTAGGAGCAAAAAACTGAAAAAGGTAAGGGGCTCTTAACTGTTACAAATCAGAATTTCCACATATCCTCAAAAAAAGACTTTTTTAAAGCTGGCCTGAAGCTCTTAAGATTCCGGATAATGAAGCAAAAAGCGTATCACAGAAATCACGTAAAACTTTTTGTTAGTTAAAGTTACTAATGTCTTTTAATGCAAGGAAAAGCACAGAGCACCTAAAGTAGCCATAATCTCCCATAGGAAAAAGTGTTTTGCCAACTTTTTTGGCTATAAAAATTCGAATAAAAATGTATATAATTGAAACTAATAATCTAGTTTATTAGATTTCTCGTGTAATATATCGGTTGGGAGTTGTTGTTAAATAAAATATTGAATACAGCAAGTGTGAGAGGCAAGTTTGGCAATAAGAATGAAGTTCTGAAGTTTATATCATAGGGATAAGATTATTCGTAATGCTCAAGTACTTATCGTAACTTTCAAATAGTATTGGGCCGTGTCCATTTTATAGATCATAAGAGCCATAGCCACTAAATTGTAACAAAAAACAGGGATCAAAAAAATCATGTCGATACCTCACCAAGATAATAATATCTCATAGGTTAGGTTAGGTTGTATAGGAAGCTCAGATAGTGACTGAGATCACCCAGAGACCATGAAGTAGGGAGGGATTGTGTAGGATGATCCTGATACTTAGATCTTAGATATTTAGGTATAGAGGCAATAAATACACTAGTTTACACCGAAAAGTAGCCCCCATAAAAGAGTTTTTTTGGGTAATTTTGGGTCGAGAAACACGAAAATGCCAATCTTTTTTTTCTTAATCACTTTTTCGAGACTATTTCAAAATATATGTTTTTGGGCACTTGTTTTTGTTTTTCGTAAATAGCTCGTGAACAAAATTTATAGACATGTAAGATGGAAGGTAATTGATACTGACTCTTTACACTGATATATAATATGTACTGATTAGGAAAATTTATAGAAGTTACAATCAACCAAAGTTTAAAAAAAAGTGTAATTTTCGACCATTTTTCAAAATTACAAATTTTGTTTTAAGGGGCAGATAAGAAAAACAGGAAATATGATTAAGCCCAAAAGAAAAACCGTGGGGTCCATGAAGTTAATTCTTCTCCTTTATTCTGAAACTATTGTATTTTAAAAGCATTATCTTTTGAGCTAAATATGGATCTGTTTGGCCCACTGTTTTGTTTATAGACAGTTACGATCCTCCAGCTTCTTTTGCACAATCTTTAATCGATTATATCCCATATCTAAGTGCAGCATAAGCTGGAATTTCGGGCTGTGCTCCAATAGGAGATAAAGGAAATTATATATACAGTTTTCGGAATTTCCAAATAAAATGTAAAATAGCTAATCTTCTTCAATATTTATTTTGTCTCCTTCAAAATATGTCCCTTCTGAAGCAATACACATATGCCAACGCTTCTTCCAATCTCTGACGTTCAGCTCTCTCGTCGCATTCTGTTTTATGGTCGGTATGGAGTCAAACCGGGTTTCCCGGAGTGGCAATTTTAGTTTGGGAAAGAGGAAAAAGTCACACGGGCCAGATCTGGACTGTACGGTGCGTGGTCGATGGTATTTTTCGAGTGTTTTGCCTTTAATGCGTGCACAATCGTGACTCGATGGGATGACGCGTTTTCGTTGTGCAAAATCCACGAATTGTTTGCCCACAATTCCGACCGAATACGAAGGAACCGTTCACGCATACGCTTCAAAACAGTCAGAAAATACTCCTTATTGACCGTTTGTCTGTCTGGAACGTATTCATGATACACCACATCACGAATATCGAAGAAAAATTAATTCCGGAAACTTTTTTGTCACAATGTATATAGAGGCTTCAAGCCCAAAAACAATATGCACACAATTGTAAAAACTATCCTTTCTATTTGGTCAACTGAGCTGCAATCGTTGCAATACAATTGCTATACTCGTTATTAAGTGTATTGAAAAAATAATAATAATAAAAATAAAGACCACTCTTAATAACGTTAGCATTGCGGTCGACATGGTTGCCAAACATAGCAACAGTTTTCTATAGTCACAATGTCTGTCCGGTGTTTATTTTAGCCATTCCCTGTCATCGCGGGTACTGGATCTGGTATCCCCTAGATTGGCGCGTGGCGGGTGTGTCTATTTATCCACAAGTATCTCAACAGTGTCTGTAGCTTTTTGTGTGCTTAACAATTTTTGTTTACTTTAAGCGACGACCTTGAAAAAAGAATGCTTCTCCACACCAACCTGCTAGGTATTTGTGCATATTGCGCATACGCCGCATATGCAGCTGTTTAGTGCTATTTTATAGTGCAACTATATATAATAGTATCTGTAGAATTATTGAAAACTTTGCTAAGTACATATATAATGAAAAGTTGTGTGATATTTTCTTTGAATTTGACACTACTCGTAGCGGATTTATTTGACGCAAATTTTTAATGGTTTTTTTCACTCTTTATTTGGCACTTGTGCATTTAAGTTCAAGAATATTTCAGATTCCCTTTATTTTATATAGCATACATTGTGTGCACGCTTATTTGAATACACGCGCGTAGTATTAGGGTGGGTCCAAATTGTAGGGGTGCTAACAAAAACAAAATTGTAGAATATATCAGATTCATTCATTCATTATATGTTTATGCATTACATACATTATTATTATTAGGGTGGGTCAATTTGTAGGGGTCCGAAAAAACTTCAAAGACCTTTCGCGGTTTTAATTCCGGGTCATTTTATAAAAAGTCCAAAATGAATGAATTTGTGATTGCAATATGAGAAAGTGAAATATTCCTCAAATTAAAAAAAATAAGGTATTTCATCCTAAAAATCACAAAATAGCCCTCTGACGGAGCAAAAAAATATAAATAAATATCGAAAATGAATTTCTTGCCCCCCAAAAACTCCTATCTATACATTTCGCTACAGAAAAAACGCGTTTTTTGCCTTTTTAATGTGTAACTCGACTTTTAAATATTTTGAGAAAAAACATATTGAAAAAGTGAGCAACTCGAAATTCGTTTTAGACTTGTAGCTTCTTGGGAAAGTTTCTTACAATGATCCATGGCATCACATTTGCGAAGATCTTTATACCGAAAAAATTTGGCCCACCCTATTTATTTTGAAATTGGGCCAAAATGTCAGTGTGTGAAGAATGCAAGTTTTATTTGGCACTTGAGTCTGGTAGTACTTTTAATCGTTTTTCATTTAAGAATTAAATTTTCTTGCAATTTAATTTGATGATTGTATTAATTACAATTTCAATTTTTGGTTCCTATTTGACTTGTTTTATTAAATTGATCAGTTGCATTTTTAACCCCCGACGCAAAAAGAGGGGTGTTATAAGTTTGACGTGTCTGTTTGTTTGTCTGTTTGTCTGTCTGTCTGTCTATGGCATCGTAGCTCCCGAACGCATGCAGTGATTTCAATTTAGTTTTTTTTTGTATTAAAGGTGACTTATGTGCGAGTGTTGTTAGACATGTTTGATGAAAATCGGTTGAGCCGTTTAAAAGTTGTGGGGAGTGAAAGTGGGGAGAAAAACATCAACTTTGTTCTATTGGCTTAAAATTTGGTCCTATTGAAGCTGACGACGTCACTGATTCGAAAATGTAGTTATTTGCTCTATCGCTTCTCGTTTAGAAGTTATGGCCATTTGAAATTAAAAACATCAACTTTGTCCGATTGGCTTAAAATTTGTCTGTCTGTCTGTCTGTGGCATCATAACTCCCGAACGCATGCAGTGATTTCAAATTTTTTTGTATTAAAGGTGACTTATGTGCGAGTGTTCCTAGACATGTTTAATGAAAATCGGTTGAGCCGTTTAAAAGTTGTTGGGAGTGAAAGTGGGGAGAATGCGTAAAAAAAAAGCAAACGAGCTTGACCTTAAATGTAATCTATCCCTTAACAAGAATCTAAATTATAGTAAGTATATTATAATATACTAAAGTCTAACTTAACCTAACCTAACTATAAAAAGTATGAAATAAAAAATTAAATTACAAATTTAAAAAAC
The DNA here is from genome assembly GCA_037043745.1 of Chymomyza amoena. Classification (NCBI taxonomy): domain Eukaryota; kingdom Metazoa; phylum Arthropoda; class Insecta; order Diptera; family Drosophilidae; genus Chymomyza; species Chymomyza amoena. The sequence continues at coordinate 29,497 of JBAMAX010004710.1, read as the reverse complement.
CCCCGAACTTAAGTAATTTTCATTTAAAAAGTAAAAAAATAATAAAAGAAACTTAATGTTAAAGTACCTAAGAATCTATTAATAATTCTAAAAAAAAATACGTCGTTTCTTTTATTATTTTTTTACTTTTTAAATGAAAATTACTTAAGTTCGGGGGTTTTTTAAATTTTTAATTTAATTTTTTAAAATTATTTATTTATATATAACTAAGTTTTAACAGATACTTAAACGAATATTTTAAGAGGTACAACAAATTTTAAATTTTAATTTTTGTTACTTTTATTGAAACATGCATTTTTTAGTTTCAAAATTATTTTTTAAGTATTATTTATTTTATTTTTAATATTGTACCCTAGAATTCTAGGGAAAAAAATTTTAAAGCCAGAGCAACAAAGGCCTTCAGGCTGGGTGGTATATTTACAATTGATGGCTTACTTCCAGATTTTTTTTACAAGTTTTAATTTAGACATTAGATTTTTTTAATTATTATGAGACGAAATATCAAATAATAAAGAAATTTAAAAAAAAAATGAATGCTAAATTGGCCATATTTTTTATTGAAAATGTGAATGCTAGTCATTATAATTGTTTAAAATTATAGTTTTCTTTGGGGCGAAAAAACAGCTGTTGTTGTTGTTAGTGCCATCTAGCGTCAACTGCTGGCGCCATCTTGTGTTACTTGCGCATTTTTCTACCGAAAAATAAGGCCACACGGACACAGTGTACGACTTTTCTCCACTTACAAGAACTATTAACTTTTATTTCATAATTTAATTTAATTTTAAATTAATAACTGCGGCATATTGGGAGACAATATCAACACAATCCAACAAAATTGACTTGCTCCACAATTATAAACAAGTTTTGAAACAATTTTGTAACCGAAATCCTCATCCAGTGTAGCCCTTAACCCATGGAGACTAAAAACCTGTTGTACAGTGTCAAAGGGCCGCAATTTAGCTCTGCCCTACGTAAGCTTTATAAACACTTAACAGACATAAGGTAGCTTAAGTAATAAGTCTAGACCCCCTTATAACTCAAACAGATACTTACTTATCTAATCTAGACATATTAACGAGTATATATGTATCTAAGACTGTCAATTTGTATCCACCTTTTTATATTATACTACTTACCATAACATGCTTAATAACAAAAAGTCAAAAGTTAACTGGAAATAATAAAAAATATTTACAAAAAAAAAAAATGAAAATAAAAACAAAAGAAAAAAAAAACCTCTTAAAAGAAACTAAATGAGACAACGCGATCGTAAAAATAAATCTACAGAAGAAGCTTGTTATTTTCGATAATAAAAATAAAAACTATATAAACGCATGTAAAATGGCGCCCTTGCTATCTGTGTGAGAGTGAGTGTGTGTGTTTGAGGGTGTGTGTGTCGCGAGTTTAACACAAAAATATTACACAAGTTCAAATGAATTACGATGACAACAAGAAGCAAATATTCAGTACGTAGGACAGGCTCAAGGTAGACGAATTTTAAGTACCCTTTTTAAAAGGTTTAGTTCGTATAATGCTTTGACTTGGACTAGGTTTAAATTTTATAATTATAAGATATGTCGACAGTGGTCAACAGTATCTATTGCCTGCATAGGAGGCAATTGTCACCGCTGCGCTAAATTTAAGAAAGTCGCTCGAATGTCCTATGTGGATAGTTAACTTGTGTGAACTATCACTGTTTTAATATATTTCAAAACTCTTTTCCCAATTCCAGGGGTAAAATGTCACCGTTTTAAAAACTTATTGAGATCTACTTTTTAATACAATTTTTTAAAATTAAAGCAATTGAAATTAATAATGTTGCTGGGAAAGATGCACTACTTCGATGGCTCTAAGGTAGTATGGATTTCATTTCACGGATAATATCGATGGTTTTGTTCGATATGTTCATAATAAAATATTTTTGCTTTTTTTTAGAGTTATTTCATTAAAAGCTTATATTTAACTAAGAAAATAATCATTATCTAAAGCGATTGTATACTTTTAAAAACTTTTTTGACAATTCAACGGACAAACAATTGGTAAAGCAATCCTTTTTGACAATCCGACGGTTTTAGTGTCACCAATTAGACAACTTTGGATTTTAAAATTTCGAACTTCATTAAATTAGGATAGAAATAAAATAGAAAAAAATCTTTAAAAATGGCGGACGTAAAGTCGGGCGCGGACGACTTTAGGATACCCTGTACCACTAGCTTGTAATAAAGTCCGATTTCTTCACAAAAAACCAAAAACAGAAGAATTTTTAAGCAAAAATTTTTTTTTTGACCGATCATTCCTATGGGAGCTATATGATATAGTCAACCGATTTCAATAAAATTTGACACAGTGCTTAAATACCTTAAAAAAGATATGAATGCCAAATTTATTTCAAATATCTTTACAAACAAATAAAACACATCGAATTTTGTATAAAAAACGTGTTTTTGGACCGATTGGTCCTATGGGAGCTATATGATCTAGTCAAACGATTTGGATTAAATTTAGTACAGTGCTTAACTATAAAATACTCACTAATGTCAAATTTGGTCCCAATATCGCTCAAATTTGGTACAGTGTTTGGAAACTATAAAAACTTTCGAATACCAAATTTGGTTACGATATCTTTATAAACAAATGAATTATTCATCTAGAACGCTTTTTTTTGTCGAGGTCGTCTCAAACACCCCCATGGGAGCTATATAATTTATCACCGATATCAAAAAATAAAATAAACTTGCCTCCTATGGATTAATATGGGATCTAATGTGAAAGTTTGGTAACTCTAGCTCTTACCATCTCTGAGATCTAGGCGTTCACACGGACGGACGGACGGACAGACGGACATGGGTATATCGACTTCTCTATTCACCCTGATCATATTTTAGGAAACTTTGGGGTGTCTCCGACGTCTCCTTCTATATGTTACAAACATTTTCGGCTTGCACAAACTTAATATACCCTTAGTACCATACGGTACAGGGTATAAAAAATAGAAAAAAGATCTTTAAAAATTAAGTAGCAGCAAAATTTGACATTCTACTTTATTTGGCCAGTCAAAATTTAAGCCAAACTGAGCTAATTGATTACACAGGGATCCGACTGTTTTTTTCAAAGATCCGACTGTGTTGAACTACAAAACTTAGACAACAAATGTTTATGCACTTCTGCCACTTTCACTGAAAATGGATGTTCAGTAGAATTGGCCTTAAAGTTTCGGATTTAAGGATCGGAATAAAACCTAGAAATGTCTTACGCCAAAAAAACAACCTACTTAAAAGATAATTTTTTTTATTATTTGTAATTGTTGATGGAACAGTTTTTGGATTTTAAAGATGCAATTTTAAAAGGATCGCTTTTTACAATATCATGAATGAAACGTTTCTTTTAAAAATTTATAAATACTCTTTTTGTAAGTATTTTAATTTTCACTACTTTAAATGATACTTATTTAAAGGATGTGCCCTTTATTGTGTGCCATTTTTCAATTTGTTCGATAGTGTCGATTGTTTCAACTGTCCAAATCTAAATTATCGAGTGGTGACACTATCTATAGTATCCCACATCTACTATCCCTCATCGTGCTGTCTATTAGCTTTAAAATTTCCAAAAAAATACTTTATTATTATAGATACCTCTAGTGAGATGGCATCGTATATTGAGACTCAACCTTAATTCTATATCTCACAGAACCTTCAGATGTAACAATCTGTGATCGCCGAGAACAATACAATAAATATAGACAATTAAATAATATTAATAATAACAATAAAAACTTTCTAAGCAGCCTGAAGGACTTTGTTGCTCTGGCTACAAAACTTTGATAAGCTATGATGTAATTTTTCTTTATAATCACATAAGTAACTAAACTAATCTGGGTCTGCATTGTGCCGTAGGTAAACCAAACGCAATTTTTAATTTTTGGGGGATTGTTTTCTTTAACTTAAATAAATTATGGGTTGCGAAGATTTTTTTAGCTTACCTGGTCCGTATTTTTTCACTTACGTAGTATCTGTTTCATGGTACATCTGCCGCAGAAGGGTTCTGCTCCTATCAGCATTTTCGGCAACACCTTTAGTCGCCAGCTTGTACGTTACTTGATTCCCAGGGTTATTCAGCAATTCTGGGATCCATCTAAGATTGAAATTAAGTAAACTAAATTTTCTTTTATACATGCAAAAATTTGTATCTGGCAAATTGCGAAGACAATTTACTTTTGTACTGTAACAAAGATTGTAACTACTACTATAGTGAGTGGTTGTGAACTAGTTCAATAAAGACAAGTTGTAGTGTTAACTTTAGTTGCTTTCTGAGAAAAATATTTTTAATTTATTTTAAAGAGACTGCCAAGTATTTTTTAAATTTATATTTAAGCTCGTGTTGGGCTATATTGGCTTCTTGGGAGAGAGAGTATTTTAGTTATATTTTTAGCAATTTCTGCAAATGGTAGCCGTGCTCCCTTAAATTCATTGTCATCATTTATCCAAAACTATACGTTTTAATCAGAACTTACAAAGAGTCTATAGTCATACGCCTTATACATACTAGATAAAAAAGAAGAGAAGAAGAAAATCAGGAATGCATAACCCCTTATACAATGCTAATAGTTTCCAGTTTTAAGCAGCGAAAATTTCCACTCACGGTTTTGTTCACTTACTCAAGAGGGACTAACTCACGTATGCATAAATTGTATCTCAGCAGTGGCAATTGACCCCCCATAAACACTAAACGAGCGAGACAAAAACAACAACAACTGAACTTCAACGAAAGAATCGGGAACGACAACAACGATTACGAAAATGGCGACTAAACCAACTACGTTGCTAAAAACAAGCTAAAAAAAAACTGTGTATTCCCTTACTTTTAGTCCTTTACTTTTTTATGTATTATAACTCGTAAAATTCACTGAAAATTGCAAACGTTTTAATTTTAAGATTAAAACTACTTTCGTGCCGAGCTTAACAAGCTCAACTAACTAGAAGGCCGCGTTGATAACGCCATTTCCAACGCCAGCCCTGCCAACCCCATTTAAGAAAAGCTGAACACGCACACGGCAACAGAATCAGGCGAAACATCCAAGGACAACGTCTTGAACATCGTAAAACGCAGCACGACATGCAATTTTATTAGTGTTTACTGCATTCGTCATACAACTGACTCGAGGACATGGAATAATAAAGGGGCTTGTTTATCTGAAAAGCTTTGTTAAACCTGCCAACGGGTTGCAAAATAAACGAAAAAGATTAAGCTTAATATTTCCCAGGCTGCTATGAATAACAAGCGAAGCACAAGGAAGGACTTTAGCTTAAATCTCTGGGCATCCCTGCACAGATTAAAGGGTTTTACGTGAAATAGCTTGTAAGTTGAGTATCTGCGAGATTTCGGTGATAGATAATTTTTATAAAATTAACACCAAATGGACGATGGGCCAAGATTATTTTTGGATGTATCTTTAGCTTATTATATCTTAAAACTTTAAATATTTTTGTTAAATATTTACTAATGAGCTTTTAAATCTGTGTCTGGTTCCGGAAATCTGTCGGCATCACTGAACAGATTAAAGGATTTTACGTGAAATAACTGAAGTATCTGCTCCATTTCTGGACCAAATGAACCAGATTAGAGAAAATCTATCTTTAGGATCTATCTTTAGCTTATTATATCTTCAAACTTTAAACATTTTTATAAAATATTTACTAATAAACTTTTAGATCTGTGTATGGTTCCTGAAATCTGCTGAATTTTTCACTATCGCAAAATGTAATCAATCTTTTGAGATTTGAGATTAATTGGATATTAACACAATTTCTTAATTTTAAGACTTAAATGAAAATTATTCCCTTAGTTTAATCGTTAATTAAAATACCCACATTAAAAAATAATTTTAATAAAGGGATCGATTGTAAATGTTTAAACTAAGATAATAATGTTAAGTCAAGATTTGACAGGTATCTTTTTGACATTTCATGGTAGAAATAGTGTTAAATTTCGAAATATCTTGAAATCTATTTCATTAAAAGTTTTTGGACTTCATTTTCGATTTTAGCCTCATTGAAACATATTGAGAATAGCTAAAGTTTGTACAATTTTTAAATTAGTGTTACAAATAATTAGATGAAATTAAGATTCTCTACTTAAAAAGGGTCTTTACTTAGCCTAATTAAAATATGCTTATGTGCCTTGTGTGCACGTATCGGCAAAGTTTTTTTGGTTTTAAAGGTATATATGCATTTCGGCTTCCTTTTGGATCATAACTATAACATTTAAAGTTCCTATCCGATTTCAAAGATCTAAAATTTAAAAATAAATCCCTCTATAAAACGGTTTTTTTTTAGAGTAAACTTGTTTGTAGTAAGTAAGGTGAGCGAAGCGAGCAGGTGGCGAAGCCCCCAGTATCTTAAAAAAAAGCTATCTGAAAATTAAAAATTTTAAACAAAATGGTTGAAAATATAATTTGTTTTACTTTGGTTGTCGATATTAAATTTTGTTCTTGAGATATTGATGAATTACTGAAAAAAGTGACCAAAAACATGATTTTCGAAAAGATACTCGAAAACTGATGGGAAAAAATGTATTCATTTTCGCGTTTCTCGAACTAAAATAAATCTAAGAACTACTGTAACACGAAGGTTCGCTCGATAACCTATAAATTTGTAAGCTAGTGTTATAGAATAGTTTCTAGACTATAATCTAAACTAGATTATATTTGAAAAATATTTTTGTCAAATTTGTGATTAAACGCAATTTTAAAACTACGAAAGATATTCGATTTTTTTTTAATGAATTACAATTTTAGACTTAAAAAAAAAGGAATACTTTTGAGAGTCCTTTTATAAATTATTTTTGCTTTAATTGCTTATTTTTTTAATTTTTTAAAAAGTGGCCTAATAATAAGTCCAAACCCTAAAATGAGTAGCTTTGTTAGCTGAAGAACGCTTTGGCTATGATTAAAATCCTTTAATACCAACTTGGGTCAAAGTTTCGGATCATGTTTAAATACTTTCCAGTGCCGGATTGGTATTCATCATACCCATCACCCACTGCAATATTGAGCCGTGGAGTTAAAACGAAACTTGCCATTACATTTGCAGCGATAGTAAAATTAACTTTTACAATAAAAACCTAACAAATATTTTGATAAAATTTTGGTGCAATACACCAAAAAAAAAAAAAAAAGGAAGAAAGATGAGACACTAAACTGACGAAGCGGCAATATCTGTAGATTTGCCGGCAGCCTTTTTGCAAGAACAGACATCCCATCCCAGCCAGAAACCAGAACTCAGAACTGAGAGCAGCCAGTCAAGCCAGCCAAGTCGTAAAACGTAACAACAATAAAAAATAATAAATCGACATATCCACAAAATGGCAACTCAAATTGCGCAGCATGCAAAATGTGTGCAACAAAAACAAAAGGCAAGAAATACGAAAAAAAAAAAGTTATCTGTGGCATACCGAAGATAAAACGCTCTAGGAAATAAATCAGTTTAGGCGAATAGCAAATGCAGTTCATGAACTAGTTCATAGTTCGCGGAAGATGTAATTAAATTCGGCACAACTTTTTATTCAAAAACTTTATAAAGGTATCGCCTTAAAAAAAAAAAAGAAATGTCATCTTTTAATCAAAAATTCTAAAATTACCGAAGATAATACGCTCTAGGGAATAAATCAGTTTAGGCGAATAGCAAATGCAATTCCACTAGTTCATAGTTCGTGGAAGATATGATTAAATTAGGCAGAACTGTTATTTAAAAACGTTATAAAGGTATCTCTTAAAAAAAAATAAACTCATCTTTTAAACAAAGATTCTAAAATTAAATTTTTTATTTTTAAAATTTTTTTAAAATTATTTTATTATAATTTTTTTTACATTTTCTTGCAAATGCAACATCAAAACTATCAAATTATAATACAAAATAATTATCTTTTAAATATATTTACCATAGATCAAGTGTTTTGGTATATCTCAATTAAAATTTTAAGATGGTTAAATTTTTTCAAAAAGTTTCCCCAAATTCAAATAAATATTTATAATAAATTATAACCATATTATAAATAGAACGCCAAAAAATCTCTAGTAATTTAATAGAGTTCAGATTTAGCTCCCTGTTCTCCTCGAACTATTATTAATAGAGTTCTCTCATGCTCCGCTCAGGACAACTGACAAAATAGTCAGTTAAAGAAATGATTATTGTTATAGAATTTAAAAGTTTCTTTAATGTTAAAATACAAAAACAATTCACAGACTTTAAGCTGAAAGAACGTCATGGTTTTTAAAAATCATTCAGGAAAGTGCTTGAAAAAAATATCTTATATTATTTCTTTTTATCATATATATATTATTATAGAATTTTAGTTTATTTAAACCTAATACAAAAAAAAAATTCGCAGCTCTCAAGCTGTAGAACGTTGGTTTTCAAAAATTATGCAGGAAAATCCCTTAAAAAAATATCTCAGTGTAAAGAGCTCTTAGAACTTCGAAATTATAGAATTTAAATTTAAATGCAATTCTAAAAGTATTCGAACTAGTTGTACGCTAAAAATGCGAAAATATTTGTTGAAAAATTCCTAAGTATTTTACATTTTACAAATATATTAACCTTTTTCAAATGTCATCATAGTGCTGATTATATTAAGCTTCTATTTAAAAGAGAACTATTTTAGTTAACCCTTTCAGAACCGAAATAAAATGGGAAGAATTAAAAAATATTTGACCTCAGAATTATATTAACAAGTCACAAAAAATACCAGAAAAAATGCAGGTCCTAGGTATCCTAGTTTGACCCCACCGAAATGTTTTCTGTAGGATTTTTAAAGAAGCCTGACACAAATCTAAACCACTTTTGTTCACAAATATTTTTTTTATTTATTATTTTTTTTTTTACAGCAAATAAACCACTTTTTGTGTAAATATAACTAATAACGAAATTATTATTACTAAGATAAGCAAAACAAAATTCTTTTTGCGAAAATTATGGAAAACTTGAAGTATTATCTAAAAAGAAGTACAGTCGCGTCTAGATATAGTGAACTAATTATTGCAAAGCTTGTTCACAGTATTAAGGCTGTTCACTATATCAAGGTTAAAATTTTTTTTTTTAAAACTCACTATACTAGTTAAAAATTGATATTTGTGCAAGTTATCATTAAAATATATTTGTAGGAAATAAAAAAGTTAAACAAAACAAGTAATAACGTCAAGAAACAGCTGATTTTTCAGCAATCAAAAGCAAAAGTGCAATTAAGGGGAATACCCGCTTTCGATTCTGATTCCTTTTTGTGTTTTTTCATTCGTTTCTGCCTCAAAAAGCTTTCAAAATTTGGTTCACTATTTAAAAGTTTTCGATTGTTCACTAAATAGAGAACTCAATGTAAGAATTAAGGTGTTCACTATATCGTGGTGTTCACTATACCGGGTGTTCACGATACCCCGCCACGACTGTATGACTGAATATTAAAAACAAAATAATTCGATTAAGCAGAGTTTTTTTGCATTTAAATCCAATGTTGCCTATAGGCTTTAAATCTCTATATCGATTGGATCTACAACTTGAAAATAAGGAATATTTATGTCTATTGTAAAAAACTTCTTTATTTACCAAAACAATATAGTATACAGCAATTTAAAAGCCAAAACTAGCTTATGAAAGAAGAAGAAAACTCAACAAATCAACTCCTCAACTCAACAGGAGGGATTCACGCTTTGGCCAGTTGAATTTTTCCTCAACTCAACCGTGAATACCTCTATTATTTCAAGTATTATCGATAGAATTTGTAGCTTATATACTTCTAAATGGGAGTCAGTAGGTATATTTTTTTTAAAGTTTGTGTCAGTAAAGTAAATTTTAATTAATTTCTTGATTTTAAATCAAAAACAAATTAGTTGGACATGGGAATCAGTTACGTTTAGACATTGGCTCACACTAAAATTTTGCCAAAACTGTGAATTTCTGGCTTTTGAAAAAAAGGCTTACATCCTTTTTTTCCATGTGTTACCAACATAATGATTAATTGCAAATACCCGTCGTTAGAGCATTTACGCATAAAAGAAGCCGGACTTGGATGCACAGGGATATGCATGGCAGATGGATGAATTGTGTTCATCATCAAATAAGCTCGAGCTGGGCAATGTGGCAAATGAAGCAAGCGTTGGAATGTGCAACACTCACTGTTTGTGTGTGTGTGTGTGTGTGTAAATGTCAGTGGATAATACAGATGCAAGCTGAACGAACAGACAATATATAAGTTATAAAATGAGCACAAATTTTAATGAGGCATGCGGATGGTTGTTAAATGCATATAGTAGTATAGAAAGAGACAGCATGTACATGAGGAGCAGAGACAGCATGATTTACTACTACACGAGTAACTAACATTCGTTTTACAATGCATAGATCTACAAGTTATACTAAGGCAAGTATATAAGAAATAATCTAGATAGATGCAGGCAACGGTTAGGGAGCCAACACCTGCAGCGGCAGCGACAACAACAACAACAGAGAGAGCACCCCATGTAATGTGCTGCAATTGGTACAAAGCTGTTGTATATAACGGACCAGGCCAGTGGATGGATGCGCTTGAGCAGCTGCAACAACAACAATAACAGCAGCTAACACAGAAACAGCAACAACATAAGGAGCAGCAGAGAAGAGCAGCAGAGAGCAGCGCAGAAGCAGCGCAGCTAGACAACTTTCGTGCTGCATGCAAAGCCCATAAAAAGGCGCAAAAAAGCGACGATGAAAAACTTTGCTAACGACTTAAGCGACGCGTCGCAGCCGACGACACCGGAAACGAAGTGGAGCAGGAATAACAACAACAACACGGCACGATGCTTAAGTCCTTGTTCGCTCGTAGAGAGCCGAGTAAAGATGCTGCTGCTGTAGCCACTTCCTCACATGCTGGGTTTACACTGCGACACGAAGCGCCAGGCGGCATACGTAATAGTAAACATTTAGAGCACTAGGAAGGCATTTTTTTTAGTGTATATATGTGACATTAGTTGGGAGATTTTCTTAAAAATATTGTGTTGTTACAGTGTTTGCAGGCCCGTCGAAAGGGAGGGATTAGGGACTTTTTCCCCCGGGCACAGCTCTCGGAGGGGCACCGACTCCAGAATCATTCGGGAAGTTTTGTGCTTAAAAAAATACTAAATTATCATTCTACCAGAGCTCCGTAACATACTTTTTTTTAACCATATCGAATGTTAATATTATGATTGCAATGACAAAGTATAATATGGTGATACAAAAGTGTATGTTATGGAGCTCCAATTAAGATATTTTATATGTAACTGATTGATTAGTCGAGAGGCGCTATATAGCCTATACAGTGCGCACCTTAGCTTTTTTGCCTATAGAAAATAGAGTATTATGCTTTTTCGTAATTCAAAAATTGTTTCGAAAAATTTATAGGGTCCCGGATCCGAGATTTCCCCCGGGATATTCTCACTTCGGACCTGAGCGTTTGCGTAACTTAGTTATGCTAAGTCGTAAGGCGTTGCAAAATCTTACCTCATTGTTCACTTATGTTAATTGTTTCCTTTGAGGCCAAGTCAATCAGAGCCTGGAAAAAATTAAACTCTTGATTTTTTGCTTCATAGGGTGTTTTTTTATGTTGCATGGGAAGGTTTTTTTTTTTGGTAGGTATTTTTGCTTACAATGTATCTAATGACAAGGTTAAAAAAAATGTCAGGTTTGATTGTGCTCCCAATCAATAAACAACAACAATATTATGCGCTAAAGGTTTTTATACAATTATTATACAAAACGATCTTGAAGGTCCAAATTGCGAAATTCATTCAGACTTCTTATATCCATACTATTGTCTAGTAGGTTAATTGCAGCGAGTTTAGATGATTAGACAGTCTCTCTACATATCTTCGCAATGATTCGCTTATTATGAGAAAGTGAGTTTCTTTTTTGTTAATAATTTGTACATAGCTCATGTTACTAACGATTTTCAGAAAGCTTTTGACAGAGAGTACTAAAATATAGAGGCGAAGATTCTCTCTTGAGTGTAAATCTTTGAATAATCGCGCGCCAGGTGGGGGCAGAAAACAACAATTTTTACACCAAGCGTCCCCAATTGGGCGCGCGATCGTTCAACGGGAAAAAAAACTTTTTGAGTTATTTCGCCTCTATATATTTTAGTACTCTCTTCTTTTGACTTAATTTTGCCCTACTTCGCTAAATTATAAACCCTAGGGCAGATCGAAAAGTAACGCATGCTAAAATTAAGTTCAAATAAGCTTGATTTTAGATTTTCCAATATTGTCAAGAAATACTTGCAAAAATAATATTTTACCTAATACAAGCATTCTAAAATCGTAATGGAAGTATAAAGCATTTTGAAAGAAGCAAAATAATTCTTAAGATCTCATTTTGGCTCTTTTGAGCTCTCTCACTTGCTTTCTTTACAAAAAATGCATCTCCAAATCAAAAAGTTCGCTAGAATTTCTGGGTGCGAGAGCAGATTGATTTCGCATACTTCCAAAAGATCTCGAATACTCAAAATAATTTTAAAAATGATCTTGAATTAAGTACCAATTTCATGCGATTTTCGAGTTTATTCAATGTTAATAAAAGTATTTCGTACTTAAAAAATATCATACTTAATTTGGGTATCAAATCCGTACTTGGCTTGATATCATGTTCGAAATGTGGCGTTTTGAGTAGGGAATACTTTGTTTTTTTCTCAGTGTAACCCAATCCATATTTCTCTTAAAAAAACGCAAAGATACTTACTTTTTTTCTAGCAGTCACATTGAATTAAATTATATAAATATTAAATAGTTAAATAGCATTGATTATTTGAAGTTTTATTTGATAAAAGTATGAAAACTAGACTAGCTGTGCTTAGTTGTACACCTCCAATAAATAAATAAATAAAATAAAATATACATCATTCAGTTTTATGAATATATGCAATTTTGTACCTAGATGCACCTTTTTATATAAATATTTATATAGGTTAAATGTTAAATTGTTCTTTCCTTGCGATTTCCTTAGAATTTAGTTATTTGAAAATTTAGCAATTAATTTAATGTTTACGTTACTACTATCTAAGCAGAAAAGGCTACAAAAATAAATTCTTTATCTTTTTATAGATAGCAGATGTCGAAATGTTAACGTCCTATTTTTGAGAATTAGCTAAATTTAATTTTTGGTAAACTTCAATAAAATGCAAATAAATCAAAAACAAAATGAACTGAATTTTGCAAACATTTTCTTGTTTTTTAAAGCTATACTAATAAAACTAAACTCTAAACTCTACATCTCGTAATTGATTTAAGAACATACAATTTTTTTATGTCTTATTCTTGAGAATAAATTAAATCAAAAAATTAAGCTTAGTAAATAAATAAAACTGAACGAAATAAAAAAAGCAAAATAAACAAATGAAATGAATTTCACAAATATTTGCTGAATTTTAGAAGTTATTTTGATATTGTGGAATAAATAAGTGCGATTATCTTGGATTCATATTCCTTACTCTGAATTCATTCAGTACTAACATATTTCATGCTATTTTATTTTTACATTCTGTGAACATGCTGGCATAATGTCAATTCTGTTGTGACAAGTATGAAATTTCTTAGCTTGCTTTTGTATAATATTGATCTAGAAAATAAAATTATTCTTTTAGAAAAGAAATTTTGTTTTCGAAAGTTATAAATAAATTTTTTCTAGATTGACCATTTTTGCAAAAATAACAAATGCGGGCAAAATAGATTTCACGCTCTATTTTGAAATTATGTACTTGTCCAATTCATACCAAATTTATAACAAATTTTCTAAAGATATTTATATACATGTATTAAATATTTCTCAAGAATACATTTAATGAAAATTGGTAAAAAGAAAGGTCATAGATTTGGGCGAAACCGGCCAAACAGTGCTCCCACTGTGCTGCACTCAGTGCTCAAATCAGTTTCCCAAAAGTTTAATGAGCTTTCAAATAAAATTGTGGTGCAGTGTAAACATAGCATAACTCAGCGCTCAAATCAGTTTTTCGTCCTATTCTTGATTTTGCACAATTTAAGCCAAAATCCAAATATTCGCCCAATAAGCAGCTAACCCAAAAGTTTCCCGAGCTTTCAAATTAAAGTGTCACAGAGTGGCGCAGTGTGAACATAGCATAACGTGCTGCACTTTGTCCAGGACTTAACTGCAGCGACTGCAGCGTCAGCAGCAGTAATAAAAGTAATAGCAAAAACAACACCAATGCAATTCACCTACACTTATATACTTATATATGCAGCAGTATTAGTGTGTCTGTGCGCACAGTCAGTTTATGCGCGCTAATGGCATCGTTTACTGGTTAACTGTAAACGTATTCTAAATGGGTGTGGCACCCAGCAGGCAGATACTTACAGTATCCGTCGGATTCGTATTTTTTATGCCGTACTAGTCCAAAGTTTCCCAGCGGGTTGGACGCTGCACTGCAACTGCGCCGCACAAATTCGGGGCGTTGCCAACATTTTAGTTAAATTGTTGCCGAATTGCAATTTTTAAAGTTTTTTCAATGTCAAGGGAGTGAATTTTTTAACACTAAAATGGTATAAAACGAATGAGTTGTTATATAAAGCATTAGTTTAGATCACTTTTTATTATTGAATAGCAATAGAACTTTAGACCTTTTGGAAAATAAACAATATGTCTTGAAATCTTTAATCGATCAGATTTTAGGTCAAATTAAGTATTTAAGGAAGTCTGTCAAAAGCACAAACGACTTTTTCGGTTCTGTTGTGTCGGAACCAGAATATTTATACAACTCTCGCAGTCGACTCAGATTCCGGAGTATTTACAGAATGCTAGATATAAATGATACTATATTTCTCGTTTTTGTGTTTTTTCAAGCCTGTAGAGTGAAAAACTTGAAGCAATTGACCATAGCCTTCGGATAAAACTTTCGATTATTGGCTTATAAAATTTATTGGCTACAATATAAATTTTTTGATGCTTTGTAACACGCTCATTTTATTAGCTTTTTTTTATTTCAACAATTATTTATTTTATTTATATTTTATTACGCTTGGTTTAACTTGAGAATAAATTTGCATAAAACTTTCTTTTTTAAAAAACTTAATGGTTGTATTACCACAAGTAACAGTCAAGGTCGTAGAAATATGCCGTGCATTCATTATACGATATATCGTATACGATACTTATATCATTCCTTGGATCGAGGGCTTCTGATTTAACGAAATTTTTTTTGGGCAACTTCCTTTTTTGGGGAGGAATTTATATTAATTAAAGATATTAGTTCACAAAAGCAGGGAACCTTTAAATGCATTAACTTATGAAGCTGACCTTGTATTGTTTATTTCACCTACTATCAACAGAATCTTAGAATGGACTAAGGTCTAAAGTTTTTTCTTTAATAACTATTTTGAGTAAAAATAATAAAATTTAACGTTTAAACTCAACTGCTAAAGTTTATTGATAATATTTTTCAAAATTCGAAAGCAAAATCAATGGCATTTTTTCTGGTACCCTAAACTGCTTCTATTGTTTACCCCAAATGTAATACCTTTAAAATATCAAAATTAAAAAAATAAATTCCTTTAATACAAAAATTTTAGATTTTGTGATTTTATCTGGTAGTATAGTTTTTTTTTAAAGTCCAATGCCGTATTTGCAAAATCGAAAAGTAAATGTTTTATCAACCATAAGTGTTTATAAAAATTTTTAAATATTGTAGTTTTACAAGAGTACAAAAAAATTGTTTTTGGTCTTTTCGAATTTTTGTAACTGCATTAATAGGAAATTGACTTAAAATTTTAATTTTTGTTGTTTTTATATCAACAATTAATTTTTTAGTGCTTAGTTTGATTACCAACTTGTAATTGTAATTGGTTCTCGATTAATTGTCGATCCGATACCAATTTGCTTAATATCGGTAACGCATATAAATTCGTTTTACATTAAAAATTTATTTTCCAAAAGGTCCCTTTAAGCTGGTTGGGTAAAAAAATTAAAGAGTTAACACATTAGTAAAATGAACCACTGAGTGTGAATAAGAAATAGATTCTAGTCGAAGGCCCCAGTTGCTAGTGCTCAGTAAATTAGTATTAAATACTATATTTAATTTTGTTAAAATAAAAAAAAATAAAAAAGTTTCTATTCTTCTAAGTTTTATTGAAATTTATGTTCATAACATTAGTAAATTTTGTTTTTTTTTAATTCTTCTTAAAAAAAAGTAAAAAGTCGATACCGATACCGTCGATATCGATCTCTCTTTGGGGGAATCGGATTGGTATCGAATTTTTTTTTGGAAAACTAAATACATCGATTCGTTTTTTTTCCAGTATCAAGCATCCCTAACCTAAAATGAACACTAAGTAAATGGTAATGGGTTCATTGTCAGCCCAATTTAGCTATTTAACAATGGAATCCTCGATTTTGACTTAGAGGTCTACACGAATTCAACTAAATTTTGAAACATATAGACTTGCATTTATTTTTATACCCTGTACCGTATGGTACCAAGCCGAAAATGTATGTAACATATAGAAGGAGACACCCCAAAGTTACCTAATTTATGATCCGGGTGAATAGAGAAGTCCGTCCGTGTGAACGCCTAGATCTCAGAGATGGTAAGAGCTAGAGTTGCCAAACTTTCACATTAGATCCCATATTAATCCATAGGAGGCAAGTTTATTTTATTTTTTTGATATCGGGGATAAATTATATAGCTCCCATGGGGGTGTTTGAGACGACCTCGACAAAAAAAAAGCGTTTTAGATGAATAATTCGTTTATTTATGAAGGTGTCGTCCAAATCCAAATTTGGTATTCGAAAGTTCTTTATAGTTCCCAATCACTGTACCAAATTTGATTGAAATCGGTTGACTATATCATATAGCTACCATAGGACCGATCGATATATACTATATTTCGATTGTTAATAAAGATATCGTAACCAGATTTGGCGTTTGGAAATTTTTTAGACCACTTAAGCAATGTGCCAAATTTAATCAAAATCGGTTGACTATATCATATAGCTCTCATAGGTCCGATCTTCCAAAAAATCGTTTTTTTCACAAAATTTGTTGTGTTTCGTTTGTTTGATAAGATATTGGGACCAAATTTGACATTCGTGAGTATTTAATAGTTCTTAAGCACTGTACCAAATTTAATCCAAATCGGTTGACTATATCATATAGCTCCATAGGACCAATCAGTGCAAAAAAAACGATTTTTATACAAAATTCGATGTGTTTCGTTTGTTTTTAAAGATATTTGAATTAAATTCGGCATTCAGATCTTTTTTAAGGTATTTAAGCACTGTGTCAAATTTTATTAAAATCGCTCGACTATATCATATAGCTCCCATAGGAACGATCGGTCAAAAAAAAAATTTTGCTTAAAAATTCTTCTGTTTTTGGTTATTTGTGAAGGAACCGGACTTTATTGCAAGCTAGTGGTACAGGGTATCCCAAAGTCGTCCGCGCCCGACTTTACGTACGCCATTTTTTTATTATTGATAAGTTTATATTATTTACATAGAGAATTTTTTTTAATGACTCATTTCTAGAAAATATTTTTTTTGGTATTTTAAATCTTTCATTTGTTTTTAATTATTTTAACAACTAAACTAATAGAGTTTAAGACATCTAGACTAGACATAATACAATTTTTACTATATAAAAGCCTCCTTTCATATCGGTTGATTGCCAATAAAATATATATATAAAAAATGTTTTTAAAAATATATAAAAGGTTAGAAACTCATATATAATTGCTCACGCAAAACATCCATAAAGTGGTATTTATTTATTATTTATTCTGAGTCAACATAAAAATTTAGAAAAATGTTTGAAGGCTCTTGCTGAATCACATAACAAATTGTATCTTAAGTCTGAAAGATCTTTAAAAGGATTTTAAATTTAAATTTGTTCCCCTTTAAAAATATAATTCCTTTTATAAATATAATACCTAATTCTGTTTTTACACGGCAGATTGGTTCCAGAAAAAACCGTGTATATAAGACATTAATCGTATGCAAAAATAGATGATTGATTCCTTATCTTTAAAACCTATTAAAATTAGTGAAAAACGAGGATTTTTAAACCGATTTTAAATTTTTCCTACAAATGTTGAGCCTTCTCCATTTCGAAGGCGATCTAACACTCAAATTAAGTTTCCAAGGAAATGGCTTTACGTTTTAGTTTTATATTTGTAGTTTTCGTCATTTTCTTTTAGGGATATTAACTAAATAAAAAAAATATAAATAACTAAATGCATACAAAATATTACTCTTGTGATATGAATATATTTCACAAAAACTGAATCAAACAAAATTTAAGACCAAAAAATTTTTAATCGTGCTGAATGGAATAAAATCGTGTAAAAATAATTAAAAAATTTAGGATACCCTGTACCACTAGCTTCCAATAAAATCCGGTTCCTTCACAAAAAACCAAAAACAGAAGAATTTTTAAGCAAACATTTTTTTTTGACATATCGTTTCTATGGGAGCTATATGATATAGTCAATCGATTTCAATAAAATTCGACACAGTGCTTAAATACCTTAAAAAAAATGCCGAATTTAGTTCAAATATCTGTACAAACAAACGAAACACATCGAATTTTGTATAAAAAACGTTATTTTGGACCGATGGTCCTATGGGAGCTATATGATATAGTCAACCGATTTGTATTAAATTTAGTACAGTGATTGGGAACTATAAACTATAAACTAAAAACTTTCGAATACCAAATTTGGTTACGATATCTTCATGAACAAACGAATTCTCCATCTAAAACGCTTTTTTTTGTCGAGGTCGTCTCAACCACCCATATGGGAGCTATATAATTTATCCCCGATATCAAAAAAATAAAATAAACTTGTCTCCTATGGAATAATATGGGATCTAATGTGAAAGTTTGGTAACTCTAGCTCTTACCATCTCCGAGATCTAGGCGTTCAAACGGACGGACGGACAGACGGACATGGGTATATCGACTTCTCTATTCACCCTGATCATATTTTAGGTAACTCTGGGGTGTCTCCGACGACTCCTTAGGGTATAAAAATTTTTTTTTCAAACCGTGTTAAATCAAAACCGTGTAAAAACAGAATTAGGTATTATATTTTTAAAAGGATTTATATTTATATATATGTGTACTTTTACAATCTGTTCTAAAAACAATCATTAAATATGATAAATGATTGATTTTAAATCCATATTTTCTATTTTCGAACCCTAGAAAAAATATTAAAAAATCCAGAATTAGCCACAGTTAATTATATTATTTATTGCTAATCGGCCAGGCCTATGCCTATAATTTATTTAGTTTTAATAACATATTTCAACTATTTTATTATTTAATAATATTGTAAGAAATAACTAATAAAATAACTACAGTTCTTTAAAATATTTAGGCACAAACTCTACTCGTTTATAATTAAGCTATTAAAAATTAACCAAGTTTAGCCTTCTGTCTAAAAAAATTTGTTGTAATTCATTATAATTGGCTGCCAAAGTCGTAAAGTAAAGAAAATCTAAACGCCTTAAGTTTAATAAAATTGCAATAAACTTTTTTATTAAAACTTGTTATTTTTTAACAATTTAATTGCTGGTTAAAACACTAAAGTCTTGAAAACAAAAAATTTGTTATACGTCAATTAAAATATTTCAAGTCATAAATTGTATTCGTTTATATTCGTTTATAATAACACGCCTAGTGCGTGTTGGCAATGCAAAATGAAACTTTTTATTAAATTTATTTGCATTAATAAAGTAATTTTATAACATAAAAATAAGCACAAAATAAAAAACAATCATCAACAAAACTCAAGCAGCCAATAAAATGCGGACACAACAACTAATAGCTTAATTGCTTAATTAACATTGCTACTAAAAACAAAGCTGATTTGTATGTTTTAGTGTATGTACATATTTATGTATATATGTTTGTGGTATATAGAAAAATGGCAATACATATAAGCGACATACAAACACGCCTTATGTACTGCATATAACTAAGCCAGGGCAGCAAAACAATAACAACTACAGCAACAGCGCACACCAGCATAAAAAGCAACAAAAACATGTTTTATACAAAACAAACACACACACACACACTCATACACGCAAAAGAGGCTACACCAATGCAAAACGTGCAGCAAAAACTCCCTACAGCTCCCTAAAACTCAGCGCAGTTTGTGTTGCATGCAACAAAACTAAACTGCGTCGGCTGCTGCAGCAACAACAAAAGCGACAGCAATAGCAAAAACAACAACAGCAACAACAACAGCTGCGGGGTAAGCAAAGAGAGACATAATAAAACGAGCCAATGACTATGAAGCTCCGCCTACTACACAACTACCAGCAACAACAACAACGACAGCTACAACAACAACAACAATAGCGTCCACGACGATTATAACGTCGCCGACGATGTTGGCTGCCGCCGCCGCCATGTGGCCGTTTTCTCTTGCCTTAGTTCTTCTTGTTGTTATTGTTATCGTAGTTGTTGCTGCTGAGAAGGTAGAACTGAAAAAAAATAAAAAGAATATGGCAGACACCAAAAACTACATAATGGGCAATGCCGAAAGCAACTAAAACATGTAGACCCAACTAAAGCCGAAGCGCAGCAAAGCAACAACAAAAAGCAAAGCACACACGCATACACATAACAGTCGCACATGTACATGACATACATACACAGACACTCGCGCGCCCATACAGCCTGGGCAACATTATTATGTGCAGCTGAAATTACATGCAAACTTGTTTAACATGCATCACAATTTAATGTCTTCGATCAGCTATGGGCGAGGGCTGGTTGAAAAGTAATTGAAGCAGCAAAATAGTGTCTTTAAATAATTTTACTTTGTTCTTGAGGCTTAAATTAGTTGGAACAACCGTCTTAAGCAGAGTTACTAGACATTAAAAAGAAAAAAAAGAACTAATTTGAAGACATCGTTTCAGTCTAAAATTTATGGGAATTTTTCGCTCTTTCTTATATTTTAATTAAAAAATAAATACTCTTAATCTTACTCAAATTACGAACAAACATTCTTCAAAGAGTACGAGAGACACTCCTTTGCAAAACGAAAATTTTGTAGTTTTCTTCTCATATTTCCATTACTCTTTTTTAGCGCAGCTCAAAAACTTTCGTTTAAAATAATCCAATTATGCTTATTATAAGCGAAAACTTAATTATGTAAGACACGTGGGAACATGAACCATATGAACGTTTGCTTAAGGAGAAAGGGGTGAAAGCCAGAAAAACCCGGCCCGGAGGTTTCTCAGGAGCCCCGTTTAGTTATGTCGTACTTACAGAAAACAATGATTCAAGCTAAAGGTCCGGTTCCGGATTTTCTTTCTACGGCCTTGAACGGATTTGAAAAATTCCTTTAATTTTTTTTTTTATAAAAACAAAAAATTGCTTTTGAGCTGATTCGGTTTCACTGCAACAAAGTAGTGATTCGGTTTCACAACACAGAAAATTCGTTTTGCTGAAATTGGAAGCACGTTTAAAAATTTTAAGCAATTGTCTGCAAAACCACATAAAATCGAGGTTCTTATTCTTAAAATATAGCAAAACATTATTCAATAAAATTTAAGTTCATTTACCGAAGTTAGTACAGAAAGCGTGAATTTGCAGAGAAAGTTATTTTAAACAAACTAAAGATACAGAGGCACCAAAATTACTTAGGCTGCCTTTAAATTTTCAGTATTTGTTTGAGATTATCAGGCCCGATGAAAATTTCATTGGAATGTCAGTTATTATATATATATTATATATATATTATATTTTCTTAAGACCTAATTGAATAATGCCTTATGAAAATTACATCTAGAGAGAAGTTCCTTGCGAAATATTATTTATTACCATATACAAATAAAATTTTTAATTTATTTTTTAATTTTTAATTTAATTTTATATACCATGTATTTTACAGAAAAATATGTTATTATAACATATATAAAAAAAGAGCTAATACTCATATGCGTATATTTATAAAGTTTCCTCAGGTTCTTTTTGCCGATAAATGCCATCAACTCTACATAAGTAAAAAACCGATTCCGTATGTTTTGAGTTTTTGAAAATTTCGGAAGTGTTTGTATCTCTTAAATGGGAACAATTTAATAAAGTCTTCCAAAACTTTTTAGGCTCTTCTTTCAATACAACAAAGTATACAAACAGCACGAAGCCTTGTAATGGAGTCGGAATACAGAACAAATACGAAAACACTAATCCCAAATTCCAATAGCTCAGTAGCCCGAAGATCCAGGAGAGGCCAAGTAAAAAAAGAGCAGAACAAAGAGACTTAAACTCTGTGAGACTTGTCTGCGACTTTTGTGCTGCATTTGCAACACGCTTTTGAAAATACGGAAAAAGATGATCACGTTGATGCCAGTGATTAAGCCAATAGGCCACATGACGCCATTGGCCAAACTATATCCCGAAGGATAACAAATGGTCTCACCAAGCAGCAATTGCTCATCTTGTGGTTGATAGGAATCTGGATCGAAAAGCAGCACAAACAATGTGGGCAACAATGGCATTAGCCAAGCTAGTATGGCCGCACGGAGTATATAATGTTTAGGTTGTTCCATTGCAGTCGTGCAATGAGCAGGATCCAGCTATATTAAGAAAGTTGATCCTGAAAATTTGACTTATCGCCTGAAAAGCTAAAACTTCGAAGTACCTACCGTTAGTCTAACACAAGATTTGTCTAAACCAAAAATTTGGCCACTGTTTGTCCAGAAATATAAAATAAAAAATATCAAAATTTTACAATCTTTTAGTCGAAATTCATACAATACCAATATGTTAATTATTTCATCATTCCTCTTTGGTTACACCAATTTTAAACTCAGAAGACCCCAAAAGTTAATTAAAGGAAGTTTCTGCCGGTCCGCGTTTGTGAGTTAGAGAAACCAAATTCTCAGGGTATGTCCCTTATTATATTACGGGAAGCTTAATACCTACGGCTGTTCTCCTCCCCTATTACTTCAGTTTTTAATTTTAAGCATGCAGGGTAAAATAATAAAATATTTAACGAAACAAAATGTCAGTATTCAGCTCCCTCGCAGTAACTTTAGTTTTTAACGTTAAAAATACAGTCCAAAAATAAATAAATAAATATTTCACAAAGTTATTTATATATGGTTTGAATTAGGTCATACCAAAATACCAATTGAAAAAATTCTCCATTTCAAAATGCGTCCCGATGCTTTACTATAAAATAGTTTTAAAAGCTTATTTAATTTTTTAGTTATCGGCGTTATATTATAGTTTGAAGTATTTTAGATCAAACCAAACGTTTTTTATATTTAAATTATTTATAAAAATATTGTAACCAAAATATCTAAGCATTATACCAAACATGTCCGTTTCCGCCTTTAACGAACGCCATTTCTTATATCTGAGTTGTGCACACTTACCCAAAAACAAATAGTGTCGTAATCTCGAGTCCATGTTTTCTCGTGGATTTCAACGCTGATCTAGGTTTTATGTCAACCTCAAAGGACTCCACAGAACGAGGCGTTTTAAAGTTTATCTGAAACCCGAAACACCTGGACATTTTTGACCCATTTTGAAAGATGTACTGGTTCAAAGGGCAGTCCATGTCTATTTATATTTTTGGGGTCTCTGTGCCCAAATCCGAGGTCAAAACCAATCAACACGCCAGAATTCGGACATAACCTAAAAAAAAACATAAACGAGGTATTTTAAAAATTATCTCATAAACCGTAAGTGTCGTTTAGATTTCGGGCTCCAGTTAATGCCATTCCGCAATGGTTTGATATCTCTTTTTTTTCTTGCTTAATTTAATAATAATGGCTTACCCGTATCCAATATTTAATGTTTGATCTCGACATACTCATAGTCAATGTGCAATTTGATTTTGATTGTATCATATTTTTTCTCTACAAATAACCGAATTTTAATGGTTTCAGGATATTTAATTTTATTCATTTTTGCAAATTGCGGAATTTGCTACACTGACTTTAAAAGCAAACAGCTAATAGAAAATTGTAATAAAAAATATGTTTACCAAATTACTAATACAGTAGTTTCTTGACTAGGCCAATTACTTTGTCTGCCCTCATTTTTGGAGCAGCATAAATTGGATTCAAACTTGTTTAAAATGCATCGCAATTTGATGTATTCGATTAGCTTTAAACTTATTTATTAAGCGGCAGCGAAAATGTAATCTTAATAATCATTACAAAAATAATGATCAAAATCTTGTTTTAATAAAAAAAAGTAATAATTATAATTATAACATAAGGTTGAACAAAATAGGGCAATTAGTTGATTGATTACAAGCGTCTTTATTTTAATAAGCTGGCCCACCCTATGTAATTTAAGTTGACAGCCGACATTTAAATTGACTCGCTTAATATTTGTAACCATAACCCTCTTGAAAACGATTTGCCATAAACGATATTAATTTTTGGGAACGCCCTTCAATTAGGGGGCTTGCGCATGTTTTACGTAACAGGCAGATTGACTTCAGGTTAAGGTAGCAACAAGCTCAATAAAAAGGACGTTCATGGTGTGACTTGTTCGCGTGCTTCAGCCAAACTGCAGTTCAGTAGTAACTACATACATATGTAAAGCTTCCGGTGTGTTCGAGCCTTATAATAAAAATTGTTACAATTAAAACCCCACCCAAGTATAGGGAGAGTTTATAAAATACCTAGTTAGGAAAATACTTTGTTCCTCTATTGTGCGAATAGTTTTGTGACGTCACAAGCTTTTTTGGACTAGTTTGGTTTCAGCTTTGGCCTTAAATTTTTCAAGTGTATTGTTTTCATTTTTTTAAGTAATATTTAGCTTATTATTGTAAGTTATTTGTTATGCTTTTGATTTAAAACCGGTTTCCACCTCCTAGTAGCAAGCATCCATTACTTAGATTCTTAAAGCTAATCGAATACATCAAATTGCGATGCATTTTAAACAAGTTTGAATCCAATTTATGCTGCTCCAAAAATGAGGGCAGACAAAGTAATTGGCCTAGTCAAGAAACTACTGTATTAGTAATTTGGTAAACATATTTTTTATTACAATTTTCTATTAGCTGTTTGCTTTTAAAGTCAGTGTAGCAAATTCCGCAATTTGCAAAAATGAATAAAATTAAATATCCTGAAACCATTAAAATTCGGTTATTTGTAGAGAAAAAATATGATACAATCAAAATCAAATTGCACATTGACTATGAGTATGTCGAGATCAAACATTAAATATTGGATACGGGTAAGCCATTATTATTAAATTAAGCAAGAAAAAAAAGAGATATCAAACCATTGCGGAATGGCATTAACTGGAGCCCGAAATCTAAACGACACTTACGGTTTATGAGATAATTTTTAAAATACCTCGTTTATGTTTTTTTTTAGGTTATGTCCGAATTCTGGCGTGTTGATTGGTTTTGACCTCGGATTTGGGCACAGAGACCCCAAAAATATAAATAGACATGGACTGCCCTTTGAACCAGTACATCTTTCAAAATGGGTCAAAAATGTCCAGGTGTT
The DNA here is from genome assembly GCA_037043745.1 of Chymomyza amoena. Classification (NCBI taxonomy): domain Eukaryota; kingdom Metazoa; phylum Arthropoda; class Insecta; order Diptera; family Drosophilidae; genus Chymomyza; species Chymomyza amoena. Next base: position 3,998 of record JBAMAX010004710.1, on the reverse strand, counting down.
TCGGGTTTCAGATAAACTTTAAAACGCCTCGTTCTGTGGAGTCCTTTGAGGTTGACATAAAACCTAGATCAGCGTTGAAATCCACGAGAAAACATGGACTCGAGATTACGACACTATTTGTTTTTGGGTAAGTGTGCACAACTCAGATATAAGAAATGGCGTTCGTTAAAGGCGGAAACGGACATGTTTGGTATAATGCTTAGATATTTTGGTTACAATATTTTTATAAATAATTTAAATATAAAAAACGTTTGGTTTGATCTAAAATACTTCAAACTATAATATAACGCCGATAACTAAAAAATTAAATAAGCTTTTAAAACTATTTTATAGTAAAGCATCGGGACGCATTTTGAAATGGAGAATTTTTTCAATTGGTATTTTGGTATGACCTAATTCAAACCATATATAAATAACTTTGTGAAATATTTATTTATTTATTTTTGGACTGTATTTTTAACGTTAAAAACTAAAGTTACTGCGAGGGAGCTGAATACTGACATTTTGTTTCGTTAAATATTTTATTATTTTACCCTGCATGCTTAAAATTAAAAACTGAAGTAATAGGGGAGGAGAACAGCCGTAGGTATTAAGCTTCCCGTAATATAATAAGGGACATACCCTGAGAATTTGGTTTCTCTAACTCACAAACGCGGACCGGCAGAAACTTCCTTTAATTAACTTTTGGGGTCTTCTGAGTTTAAAATTGGTGTAACCAAAGAGGAATGATGAAATAATTAACATATTGGTATTGTATGAATTTCGACTAAAAGATTGTAAAATTTTGATATTTTTTATTTTATATTTCTGGACAAACAGTGGCCAAATTTTTGGTTTAGACAAATCTTGTGTTAGACTAACGGTAGGTACTTCGAAGTTTTAGCTTTTCAGGCGATAAGTCAAATTTTCAGGATCAACTTTCTTAATATAGCTGGATCCTGCTGCATTGCACGACTGCAATGGAACAACCTAGGCATTATATACTCCGTGCGGCCACTACTAGCGCGGCTAATGCCATTGTTGCCCACATTGTTTGTGCTGCTTTTCGATCCAGATTCCTATCAGCACCACAAGATGAGCAGTTGCTGCTTGGTGAGGCCATTTGTTATCCTTCGGGAGTATGAGTTTGGCCAATGGCGTCATGTGGCCTGTTGGCTTAATCACTGGCATCAACGTGATCGTCTTTTTCCGCTATTTTCAAAGGCGTGTTGCAAATGCGGCACAAACGTCGCAGGCAAGTCTCACAGAGTTTAAGTCTCTTTGTTCTGCTCTTTTTTTTACTTGGCCTCTCCTGGATCTTCGGGCTACTGAGCTATTGAGAATTTGGGATTAGTGTTTTCGTATTTGTTCTGTATTCCGACTCCATTACAAGGCTTCGTGCTTGTTTGTATACTTTGTTGTATTGAAAAGAAGAGCCTAAAAAGTTTTGGAAGACTTTGTCAAATTGTTCCCATTTAAGGGCTGCAAACACTTCCGAAATTTTCAAAGCTCAAAACATACGGAATCGGTTTTTAACTTATGTAGAGTTGATGGCAGACATCGGCAAAAAGAACCTGAGGAAACTTTATAAATATACGCATATGAGTATTAGCTCTTTTTTTATATATGTTATAATAACATATTTTTCTGTAAAATACCATGGTATATAAAATTAAATTAAAAATTGGAAAATAAATTAAAAATTTTATTTGTATATGGTAATAAATAATATTTCGCAAGGAACTTCTCTCTAGAATGTAATTTTCATAAGGCATTATTCAATTAGGTCTTAAGAAAATATAATATATATATAATATATATATAATAACTGACATTCCAATGAAATTTTCATCGGGCCTGATAATCTCAAACAAATACTGAAAATTTAAAGGCAGCCTAAGTAATTTTGGTGCCTCTGTATCTTTAGTTTGTTTAAAATAACTTTCTCTGCAAATTCACGCTTTCTGTACTAACTTCGGTAAATGAACTTAAATTTTATTGAATAATGTTTTGCTATATTTTAAGAATAAGAACACTCGATTTTATGTGGTTTTGCAGACAATTGCTTAAAATTTTTAAACGTGCTTCCAATTTCAGCAAAACGAATTTTCTGTGTTGTGAAACCGAATCACTACTTTGTTGCAGTGAAACCGAATCAGCTCAAAAGCAATTTTTTGTTTTTATAAAAAAAAAAATTAAAGGAATTTTTCAAATCCGTTCAAGGCCGTAGAAAGAAAATCCGGAACCGGACGCGCCAGCTTGAATCATTGTTTCCTGTAAGTACGACATAACTAAACGGGGCTCCTGAGAGAACCTCCGGGCCGGGTTTTTCTGGCTTTCACCCCTTTCTCCTTAAGCAAACGTTCATATGGTCCATGTTCCCACGTGTCTTACATAATTAAGTTTTCGCTTATAATAAGCATAATTGGATTATTTTAAACGAAAGTTTTTGAGCTGCGCTAAAAAAGAGTAATGGAAATATGAGAAGAAAACTACAAAATTTTCGTTTTGCAAAGGAGTGTCTCTCGTACTCTTTGAAGAATGTTTGTTCGTAATTTGAGTAAGATTAAGAGTATTTATTTTTTAATTAAAATATAAGAAAGAGCGAAAAATTCCCATAAATTTTAGACTGAAACGATGTCTTCAAATTAGTTCTTTTTTTTCTTTTTAATGTCTAGTAACTCTGCTTAAGACGGTTGTTCCAACTAATTTAAGCCTCAAGAACAAAGTAAAATTATTTAAAGACACTATTTTGCTGCTTCAATTACTTTTCAACCAGCCCTCGCCCATAGCTGATCGAAGACATTAAATTGTGATGCATGTTAAACAAGTTTGCATGTAATTTCAGCTGCACATAATAATGTTGCCCAGGCTGTATGGGCGCGCGAGTGTCTGTGTATGTATGTCATGTACATGTGCGACTGTTATGTGTATGCGTGTGTGCTTTGCTTTTTGTTGTTGCTTTGCTGCGCTTCGGCTTTAGTTGGGTCTACATGTTTTAGTTGCTTTCGGCATTGCCCATTATGTAGTTTTTGGTGTCTGCCATATTCTTTTTATTTTTTTTCAGTTCTACCTTCTCAGCAGCAACAACTACGATAACAATAACAACAAGAAGGAACAAGGCAAGAAAACGGCGGCGGCAACCGTCGTCGGTAATTGTGTAGTAGGTAGTTTTCGTCATTGTCGATTTATTATGTCTCTTCTTGCAACTGTTGTTGTTGCTGTTGTTATTTTGTACCGTCGCTTTTTTGTTGTTGTACGAGATTTTGTTGCATGCAACTGAAATTTTGACTGTAGAAGAGTTGCTGCACGTTGTTGGTGTATTGCACATTAATGAGTGTGAGTGTGTGTGTGTTTATGTTTTTGTTAGCATTCTTTTGGTGTGCATCCTGTACTGTAGTTATTGTTTTTGCTGCCCTGAAGCTTGGGTCCATATGCAGTAAAAGGCGTGTTTATATAATCGCCGGTACCTATACCACAAACATATGCTCACATAATATGTACTTTTTAAAACATACAAATCAGCTTTTGTTTTTTTTAGTAGCAATGTTAATTAAGCAATTAAGCTATTAGTTGTTGTGTCCGCATTTTATTGGCTGCTTGAGTTTTGTTGATGATTGTTTTTTATTTTGTGCTTATTTTTATGTTATAAAATTACTTTATTAATGCAAATAAATTTAATAAAAAGTTTCATTTTGCATTGCCAACACGCACTAGGCTTTTTTTTTTTTTTTTTTTTTTTTTTTTTCAATTTATGACTTGAAATATTTTAATTGACGTATAACAAATTTTTTGTTTTCAAGACTTTAGTGTTTTAACCAGCAATTAAATTGTTAAAAAATAACAAGTTTTAATAAAAAAGTTTATTGCAATTTTATTAAACTTAAGGCGTTTAGATTTTCTTTACTTTACGACTTTGGCAGCCAATTATAATGAATTACAACAAATTTTTTTAGACAGAAGGCTAAACTTGGTTAATTTTTAATAGCTTAATTATAAACGAGTAGAGTTTGTGCCTA